>JAJPUD010000043.1:170156-200585 GCA_023553655.1 Myrmecobius fasciatus | reverse complement strand
AGAGAGAGAGAGAGAGAGAGAGAGAGAGAGAGAGAGAGAGAGAGAGATGTAGGCTCATTTAAGTTAGTCTTCAAAAATTATGTCTGGCTTGGTCCAGATAAGATTCCTTATCACCCAAATACTGCAATTAATAGGTAACAAATTAACTATTAAGCTCTAGAACACCACCAAAAAATTTCAACAAAATCATAAGAGAGAAATTTAATTCTATGACCAGATCCATTAAAATGCCAGTGTCTTAAATGAATGAAATATTTGAGTTGGAAGAGACCTCAGAAGTTATCCAGTCTCATTTCTACCTTAAGCAGAAATATTTTTTTCAGCAACCCTGACAAGTGGTCACCCTACCTTAACTTGAACATTCCCATTTATATGGAATTCACAATATTTGGAGGGAGCTCCTTCCATTTTTGAACAGTTTAAATGATGAGAATAAAAAATGGCCTTTTTGCAATTTCTACCCACTTTCGGTTCTGTCCTCTAGAGCTATAACCCCTCTTTTATTGTGACAGCTAGGATTAGGGATAATTATCTCTTAATATAGTAAATTATTATGGCCAAAATGGACTCTAGTTATAGACTCAATATTTCATTTTGAAAAATGCCCGTGTGCATGGTGGAAGATTCCAATATCTAGGAATTGCAGTGGCATGTCTGGAATGTAACTGAGGGTTACATTCTGGTAATTTCTCAGGGATGATCATACCCCAAGCACAAGTTGGGTGGTATTGTGGAAGCAGTACTCTCACACCTGCTTTGCTTGGGAAGTGAATGGGCATTTGCACACTAATCCAATTGGTTATTCTTTTTACTCTAGCATTTGATGAAGAAAGTAAGACTGAATCAAGTAGAATTAAGTCAAGGACAGTAACTGATGAATTCAAAGCTAGAAATCTAGTTCTGGTTTTGAATAATTACTGATGAGATATTTAATGTCAGGTGTGGTTAGAAGAGGAATTGATGATAAAGATCAGTTTACATCTATGGCTCTGTCCTTTGGGGAGGTAGTCCAGTTTGAAATCCAAGTTATGTCATTCCCCTGAAATCCATTCTCTGTAGAGGTCTCCAGTAGTCTCACCTTGCCATGCCTTATCAGAAATTCCAGTCATGTCCCTGAGATTAAATTTTCTCCTATAAAATCTACTTATGGGCCATCCCATGGCTGCTGCTGCCTTCCTTTGGGTCAGTCTGCTACCACAGGTCTGGCGTCTTTCCTCTTACCCTTTCTCTGTACCATATGGCATCTCTCCTAACTCCACTATGCTTTCTAAACCCACTTCTCCTCCTTATAGTTAATTAACTCTTTTAGGGTGCTAAGTCCCTTTTAGGATTTAGCCTGCCAAGGGCATGTATGCCCCAACTTCATGGAGTGCTCCCTTTCTACCGGGTAATTATGAGTTCCACTGAGAATTTGTCTTTCATTTGCTCTCCCATTCTATTTCATATTTACCATTCCTAGTGATGTAATATGATTCTGTGGTCCCCTGATTTTAGGGGGGCTTCTGTTCTAACAATAAGTCAGTAATCCTAAATCTTCTGGTTTTTGGAGTCTGCCTCAGGGACTTCCCATACTCCCAGTCTAAGAAGAACAATCTATCTGATTCTGAATAGACCACTCCTCAATCCATTGACAGACTGATGATCTGGTCAGTGATAACCAAATTCTGGAGACCTCTCCTCTGGGCCATAGAATTAGCATGTCAATGATATAAAGCTGGATAAAGGGATCTCCTCTCTCTTAGGACTTTACTAACTTTGTTTTGGAATTTAGTCTGCTTGTAATGGCATTACAATTACAATAAAACTTTACCTTTTGACTTGGAATGGGTTCAAGCCTGCAAATTCTTTTGAGACACCTTGTGACACCTGTCCGTGACCCCCAAAATTTTGGGGTCCCCTTTCTGAACCTCAATAATTGTGTCTATTGTATTCCTTCATTTTGTCTGTACCACTTCCCTAAATAAATCTACATTTTATCAAAGAAAATGGCCATATGAATTCTTCACATGACTGAACCCAAATTTTTGGTGCTACTATCATCTGATGTCTATATCACCTACATCACATTGGTCCTCAAACCACATCAATTACTACTCTGATGGGTAAATATTATTGGATAAATTACATCAAAGAGATAGTGAAGGCAATAGCCAAGTAGGTAGATGTCACTAGCAGAATGGCATAGGAAAACAGAATACTCTAGAAAGGTTATTGGTAAAAAGGAGGAACTGTGTTACAGTTGGTTGTAGTTTCATTCCTAGTACTGCCCTACCAGAAGAATTAGCGGAGAATTCAGGGATTAATTATTCATTCTGTGTAAGGAGATCTGTGCAGGAGTTATTAATTTTTATGAAGTGGGATGTAAAAAAAATAAGCCAAATTTTGAGGAGTTATGAAAGAATGTGGAATCAAATTATTAAAAAGAAAAAAGGGGGAAAATTGAGAAATGGATGGATATTTGGTCTCCATAATTATGAAAATTCAGTTGGAGAAATGAAACAAATTAGAAAATGAAAACCCACAAGAACATCAAGAAATAATCAAGGATGGAAGTTATCTTCCAAAAGAATATAAGCTCCTTTGTGGTGGCTTGAGATTTGAAAAAACAAAATCTTTTTCTAAGGCAATCCCAATAGATTTTGGATAGAAAATGCCATCTGCATCAAGAAAAAGAATTGTGAAGATTGAAATCAACACATGCTATGTTCACTTCTTTTCTTTCCTCCCATATTTTTTTCCTTGTTTTGATTTTTCTCTCGCAACATGATTCATAAAGTAATTAATGGAGATACAAAGAAGAGCAACAAGATAGTCCTGACTCTCAAGAAGCTCATAATCTAGTGAGGGAGACAATACGCAAACAACTTATATGGCATAAGCATTAAGGGGAAATCAGGGAAGGCATCTTATAGAAGGTGGGACGTTAGCTGAGACCTGAAGGAAGCCAGAGATTCCCTAGGATGGAAGTGAGAAGAGAGTTTCAGGCATGAGAATGTTTAGAGTAGGGAGATAGAATATCTTGTGTGAGGAACAGCAAAAGGCTGTTGTTTGCAGAGTATATGGTGCCAGGTTATGGAGGAATTGAAAACCAGATTCTACATTTGATCCTGGAGGCAAAAATTAGCCAATGAAATTGAGTGAATTAAGTTAGGGAAGGTAAAGAGGGAGATAATGGTTAGAATTGTACTTTAGGAAGATCAATTTGAATATAGGATATACAAGCTATAAAAAAACCATATTATCCTAAACTTGTTCAATGTATCCATTTGTGACCCCATTTGCAGGTTTCCTGCAAAAATCCTGGAGTGGTTCGCTATTTCCTTCTCCAGCTCTTTTTACATATGAGGAAACTGAGGTAAACAGGATTAAGGGACTTGCTCAGGCAAAATAGTGCAGGAAATAATGTGAAAGTTTTACATGATAGTTAATGTTAGACTTTGAGAGACATTTAAGATATCTTAAAGATAGGTATTGAACTGAGTGTGGACCACAACATAGCATTTTCACCCTTTCTGTTGTTTGCATTTTGTTTTCTTTCTCAAGTTTTTTTTTTCTTCTTCTTGACTCTATTTTTCTTGTGCAGCAAGATGACTGTATAAATATATATATATGTATATATTGGATTTGACATATTTTAACATTTAATATGTATTGGACTACCTGCCATCTAGGGCAGAGAGAGGGGTGAAAGGAAGGGAACATTTGGAATGGAAGGTTTTGCAAGGGTCAATGCTGAAAAATTACTCATGCATATTTTTTTATTAAAGCTTTTTATTTACAGAACATATGAGTAATTTTTCCACATTGACCTTTGCAAAACTTTCTGTTCCAAATTTTTCCCTTCTTCCTTCCATCCCCTCCCCTAGATGGCAGGAAATCTAATACATGTTAATTATGTTAAAATATTTGACAGATCGAATAAGTGTATACATATTTATATAGTTATCTTGCTGTACAAGAAAAATCAGATCTACAGGGGAAAAACAAAAACAAAAAAAAAAAAACAAAAAACAAAAACAAAAAAAAACCTGAGAAGGAAAACATAATGCAAGCAAACTTCAATAGAAAGTGTGAAAATGCTATGTTGTGGTCCAGACTCAGATCCCACAGGCCTCTCCCTGGGTATATATGGCTTTCTTCATCACTGAACAACTGGAACTGGTTTGAAACATCTCATTGTTGAAGAGAATCACATCCTTCAGAATTGATCATCATATAGTCAGTCTTGTTGTTGCCATGTACAATGATCTCCTGATTCTGCTCATTTTGCTCAGCATCAGTTCATGCAAGTCTCTCCAGGCCTCTCTGAAATCATCCTGCTGGTCGTTTCTTACAGAACAATAATATTCCATAACATTCATATACCATAATTTATTCAGCCACTCTCCAATTGATGGGCATCCCTTCAGTTTCCAGTTTCTAGCCACTACACAAAGGGCTGCCACAAACATTCTTGCACATGTGGATCCCTTTCCTTCCTTTAAGATCTCTTTGGGATATAGGCCCAATAGAAACGCTGCTGGGTCAAAGGGTATGCACAGTTTGATAACTTTTTGAGCATAGTTCCAAATTGCTCTCCAGAATGGTTGGATCTGTTCATAGTTCCACCAACAGTGCATCAGTGTCCCAGTTTTCCCACATCCCCTCCAACATTCGTCATTATCTTTTCCTGTCATCTTAGCCAATCTGACAGGTGTTAGTGGTATCTCAGAGTTGTCTTAATTTGCATTTCTCTGATCAGTAATGATTTGGAGCAACTTTTCATGACTACAAATAGTTTCAATTTCATCATCTGAAAATTGTTCATATCCTTTGACCATTTATCAATTGGAGAATGACTTGAATTCTTATAAGTTTGAGTCAATCTCTATATATTTTAGAAATAAGGCCTTTATCAGAACCTTTGAATGTAAAAAAAGTTTTCCCAATTTATTGCTTCCCTTCTAATCTTGTCTGCATTAGCTTTGTTTGTACAAAAAGTTTTTAACTTGATATCATCAAAATTATCTATTTTGTGATTAATAATAATCTCCAGTTCTTCTTCAGTCACAAATTCCTTCCTCCTCCACAGATCTGAGCAGTAATCTATCTTATGCTCTTCTAATTTGTTTATGTTATCACTCTTTATGTCTAGATCATGAACCCATTTTGACCTTATCTTGATACGGTGTTAGGTGTGGGTCAAAGCCTAGTTTCTGCCATACTAGTTTCCAATTTTTCCCAGAAGTTTTTGTCAAATAGTGAGTTCTAATCCCAAAAGCTGGGGTCTTTGGGTTTGTCAAATATTAGATGACTATAATCATTGACTATTTTGTCCTGTGAACCTAACCCATTCCACTGATCAACTACTCTGTTTTTCAGCCAGTACCGAATGGTTTTGATGATCATGCTTTATAATGTAGTTTTAGATCTGGTATACCTAGGCCACCTTCATTTGCTTTTTTTTTTTCCCCCATTAATTCCCTTGAAATTCTTGACCTTTTGTTCTTCCAGATGCATTTTTGTTATTTTTTCTAGGTCAGTGAAATAATTTCTTGGGAGTTTGGTATAGCACTAAATAGATTAGTTTAGGTAGTATTGTCATCTTTATTATATTCGTTTGACCTATTCAAGAGTACTTGATATTTTCCCAATTGTTTAGATCTGACTTTGTGTGGAAAATGTTTTGTAGTTTTGCTCATATATTCTTGACTTTCCCTTGGCAGATAGATTTCCAACAGATAGATTTTATACTATCGACAGTTATTTTAAATAGAATTTCTCTTTATATCTCGTTGTTGGATTTTGTTAGTGATGTGTAAAAATGTTGATGATTTATGTGGATTTATTCTGTATCCTGCAACTTTGCTAAAGTTGTGGATTAATTCTAATAGTTTTTTAGTGGATTCTCTAGGGTTCTCTAAGTAGACCATCACATCATCTGCAAAGAGTGATAATTTGGTTTCCTCATGACCTACTCTAATTCCTTTAATCTCTTTTTCTTGTCTTATTGCCAAAGCTAGCATTTCTAATACAATATTGAATAGTAATGGTGATAGTGGGCAATCTTGTTTCACCCCTGATCTTATTGGGAATGGTTCCAGTTTATCACTGTTACATTTGATGCTAGCTGATGGTTTTAAATAGATGCTACTGAATATTTAAGGAAAAGTCTATTTATTCCTGTACTCTCTAGTGTTTTTAATAGGAATGGATGTTGGATTTTCTCAAATGCTTTTTCTGCATCTATTGAGACAATTGTATGTTTTTTGTTAATTTGGTTACTGATATAGTCAATTATACTAATAGTTTTCCTAATATTGAACCATCCTTGCATTCCTGGTATAAATCCTACTTGGTCATGGTGTATTATTCTGGGGATGATTTTCTGTAATCTCTTTGATAACATTTTACTTGTTTTTTGCATCAATATTTATTAGGGAGATTCATCTATAATTTTCTTTGTTTTCATCCTACCTTGTTTAGGTATCAGTACTATGTCTGTGTCATAAAAAGAATTTAGTAGGAGTCCGTTCCCTATGTTTTCAAATACTTTATATAATATTAGAGTTAATTGTTTTTTAAATGTTTGGTAGAATTCACATGTAAATCCATCTGGTCCTGGGGATTTTTTCTTAGGGAGATGATTAATACCTTGTTCTATTTCTTTTTCTAAAATGGGACTATTTAAGTAATTTATTTCCTTTTCTATTAATCTGGGCAATCTATATTTTTGTAGTATTCCTCCATTTCACTTAGGTTATCAAATTTATTGGCATAAAGTTGGGAAAAGTAACTCCTAATTATTGCTCTAATATTCTCTTCATTGGTGGAAAGTTCTCCCTTTTGATTTTTGAGACTAACAATTTGATTTTCCTCTTTTTCTAATCAAATTAACTAGAGGTTTATCTTTTTTTTTTGTATAAAGCCAACTTTTAGTTTTGTTAATTCAATAGTTTTTTTACTCTCAATTTTATTAACCTCTCCTTTTATTTTTAGATTTTCAAGTTTGGTATTTGATTGGGGGTTTTTAATTTGTTCTTTTTCTAGTTTTTTTAGTTGCAAGCCCAATTCATTGATTTTCTCTTTCTTTATTTTATGCAAGTAAGCATCTAGAGACATAAAATTTCCCCTTATTACTGCTTTGGCTGCATCCCACAAATTTTGGTATGTTGTCTCACTGTCATTCTCTTGGATGAAATTAGTAATTGTGTCTATAACTTGCTGTTTCACCATTCATTCTTTAGGATGAGATTATTTAGTTTCCAATTGCTTTTTGGTCTATTTTCTCCTGGCCTTATATTGCATGTGATTTTGCATCATGATCTGAAAAAAAATGCATTTACTATTTCTGCTTTCTGCATTTGATTTTGAGGCTCTTATGCTCTATAACATGGTCAATTTTTGTATAAATTCCATGAAACATTGAGAAAAAAGTAAACTCCTTTCTGTCTCCCATGCATATGTTTTGTAAATTAAAAGCTTTAATATAAATTAAAAAAAAAAAGATTGAAGGTATTTTGCACCTTAACATACTTCTCTATTTATTCCTACTGTCATAAAATCTTATGCTTCCAAACTTCCAATTAAATTATATTGGAGGAGGGGCAGCTAGGTGGCGCAGTGGATAGAGCACCAGCCCTGAAGTCAGAAGGACCTGAGTTCAAATCTGGTCTCAGATACTTAACATTCCCTACCTGTGTGACCCTGGGCAAGTCACTTAACCCCAATTGCCTCAGCAAAAAGCCAAAAAAAAAAAAAAAAAATTATATTGGAGGAAATTACACGAGGGAAACTGACTGAAGATAAAAGATTAAGTCTACAATTTTAGGTAAATACTACATATAACCAGTAACAACTACAAGAAACAAACATTTATTAAATGCTTACTGTGTGCAAGGCAATAAAGATACAAAGAAAAAAGGAAAAAAACAGTTCCTGCCCTTAAGGGGCTTACAATCTCCTGAAAGAAACAATATGTATACAAGTAAAGGCAAGATAATATGAAAAGGAAAAGAACTAATAAGCAGGGAAATATCTTGAATAAAAGGTGGCACCTGAGCAAAGCTAAGGATTCCAAGAGAAGGTCAGGAGGGAGTACATTTCAGACTTGGGAAGTAGTTGCCTATGTAAAAATACACAAATAGAAATGGAATCTGAGGAAGAGCAGGTTGGTCAGTTTGGTAAGAAAATACTTTGTGAAAGGAAGGGGTATGAAATAAGACTGGAAAGGTAGGTGGGAGCTAAAAATACTTCAAAGCTAAGCAGGTTGTACTTAATCCCTGGGATAGTAAGAAGCTGTTAGTAATTCTTGAGCTGAAAAGTGACATGATGAAATCCATGCTTTATGGAAATTTTGGTAGCCCTGTGTAAGATGGATTGCAGAGAAAAGAATAAGGAAATAGGGAAACCAATTAGGTGACTACTGCAACAGTTCAGTCAAGATGTGATAAGTGTTTGCACTAGGGTTATGTGAGTGAAAAGAACATAGATGTTGTATGAGTAAATTGTATGGAATAAGACTATGTAACTGACTGGATATGAAAGGTGAGGGGGAAAGAGAAGTTAAGGAAGAGAAGAGACATTAAAAGCTTTTTTGTCTATTTTATTTCTTTAACTACATTAAGGTAAGCAATAAGGCAACACAGTAACCTGTCATTAACAATGATCAAGACAGAATGCTTATTCCCCTACAGGCAATAAATGAGATGCTTCCACAAAAATATGCACAGGATTTTGCTGGAGTTACTCCTAAAAGCATTTAAAGGAAAATAAAATTTTGGTGGGCTAAATAAACCACCATTCTGAGTTTTGGTTTCCAAAACAACAGCTAATATCAAGTAATATTCAAATTTCCTGCAGTGACAGTGAATAAGTACTAAAGAATCTTTCATGAAATCTAGGATAGAACCCCAAATTCACTAGGTGTAGTAAGTGTTGAACCACTTTCACATACACACTTATACCAGTCTTCACTAATAACAATTTCAAGAAAACATTATGCCAGTTAGCATTGTTATTTTGCAAGTTTATCTGGATTCTGAAGAAAATCTTTATGACCAAAGCATTTAAATGTTCTGTTATATATGGGGGTTGATAGTAGCAGTTGCCATTATCTCAACATAACACTTAAGAATAAATGCCAGCTACATTTTATAAACTCATGCTTGCACAACTGTGTGTAATCTATGCAAATTTACAAACACATTAAGGTATTATTTTTCTTGATACCCATTTCCTTCACCAGCAATTATGGTGCAATACATTTCTGACAGCAGCCTTTCTGACAGAGGAATGAAGAGGAGATAGCTTTTAGACATAATACAAGATCTTCCTGCTGTCTGTCAAGTAGTTACTCACACCTCCCTTTTTCAATCTACTAAACTGTGTTTATTTTATTTAATAATATAGAGGTAAGAATATTTTCCTTTCCTTTCCACGTGGCATATTTGTGGCTCTATGGGAAAACAGTCAAACACAACTGCTATACTCTGGATAGTGCAACTTAACTTTTTTCTAATGCTAAGTTTTTATTCATTTTATGGAGCAACACACAATGTTAATAATGCCTTCCAGCACCCAATTATCAAATTAGGAAGTGGCTTCAAAACTGACCTTTAAAAGTAAATTCTGAAACAGATAACAATATTTTGAGAAAAACATAAGTCCTGTCAGAATTCAGTAACACTACAAGGATAAAGGCTGGGTTTAGTGGCATGTTTTACTAAAGGTCTCATTTTCAATTACAGCAATCCAACATAGCAATTTAGTTTAGAGAAACAGCTTGCTGAATTGCTAGAGTTTCTGTGGGACTATTTCAGACACTTTATTCACCAAAATCAAAATAACTACCTGTCAAATTCTAGATGCAGCTAAATGCTAGGAACCCAGGAAGGAAGTAGATGGCAGTGTTTTCCTTTATGTTCATTCTTGAATCTAAGGGAATACAGTTACTAATTTTCCCTTAAATTTCTAGAAAGAACATAAATTTAAGACATGCCTAATAATCTAACCTTTAGTTTTAGCATACTGATCTTATCTACTTAAACTTCCTTTGGGCTCTGGAAATTTTTCAAATGCTGGAAGCATCTGAGGTTCCCAAATACTAAATTAAAGAGACAAAAACCGAAGAAGGAAGGAAAAAAAATTACTTTCTCTCAGTAAAATTTTTTGCAACACTTAATGAAATGTATCATCCTTGGCCTTGTAATTACCTGCTTTTAAAACTGTTCTTTAAAGGAACACATTCTATCATTTAATATAAGGATAATTTACCAGCAATCTTGCAAATGTCAGGTGTTTCATTTCACATTGTGAATAGCAGAACATGTTCCTAACAAAATGACAAGCAACAGCTGCTTAAGGATCAGAAACCACTGAATCACTAAGCAAGCTACAATAGACAAGTCAGTTCTGAAGTATGTGGTGGAAGATGCTAAGGGAAATAGACTTACTTAGACTGTTGAAAAAATTTCTGGTGCAATGCACAGAACAGTCCGTACATTAACAGTGTTCTATTTCTAAATATTGGCCAAATAACAGCAGGCCCATTTTTGGTTACTGCTTGAAGTCTCTTCTGTAAGATTCTGATCTGTATTCATAAAACTGCTTTGGAGAAAAAACAAGCAGCACTTTGGGAACTGTGAAGTTAATACCACTTTAGCAAGAGGCAGTAACAGGCTTAGAATGGTAACTTTTCTCTGTGTTCAAACAGTACTGCAGTTCAAAGTGCAAAAAGGCTGTGAAGGAGTCAAAGATTTACATGGTAAGTATTATAGCAAGGAAAGAAAGAACTGCAATTATTCATCATTTCTTGTCCCTTGTCCACATTTCTTATTCTCCTGACAGAAATCAGTAGTGTATGTGTATAACATAAGTGACGCCTAATTTAGTTGTAGTTTCAGTGGTTTCAGTATTTCCAGACGTTCCATTCTGGGATTAGAATCTCCATGCTGTCTTTTGAGGCTCACTCGTTGTCGTTAGGGTCCATCATGGAAGCAGTGGGCCAAGACTGAGCTCCACATGCTGGGTGAGCCAGATGACTTCAGAGCCCTGATCACCCTCCTCAATAGGGCGAACTGGAGCTGCCAGGTTTTTAAATTCATGCTTCATCTTAAAACATACGGTTACTTCACCTTCTTCACACTGTGGGGTTACTTTGATGAAAATGCCCACTTTGTTGGCTTTTCTGAAGGCTATGATGCTATTAGAAGAAGCAAGCAAAGTATTAAATTGCAAGTCAGCCAAAATTCCAGGAATCATGTTCATATTGATGGTACCAAATAGCTCCTAAATTATGGAAAATAAGTAACTGCTCCCTTTTGTTATCTCAGAAAGCTATTCAGTTTTAAAAGGGCAATTATGAAAAGTATTTAGCTACAATCAAGAACTGCTTTAGTAAAATGCCATTTTTCTAAAGTTTTCGGAAATTTCAGTAATAGCTTATAAGTTTTAATCTAGTTTCTAGACAAGGGGTCAGTAAACTACCACCCAGAGGTGGCTTTTTTTTTTTTGTATTTTTGATTAATTTGCTGATGATTTAGATCATCATAAAAGAGCTGTTTTTTTTCCTAAAAAGCTTAAAACTTTTTACATATATGGATTAATGCCTAAAACATCATAATATTTTTACAAGGTAAATATTAGTAGTCAAATAATGGTATGTGAAATAGGAAAAATGTAAATTTCCTGATCTGCATTTTCACAAGTGCATGTAGAATTTTTATATTTAAAACTCTTACTTTTAATAGTAAAAGGAAATTAAAGTAAACACTGTTCAATATATTATCAATATTATGCTTAAAGAATTCAGGAATTGTAGAAAAAGTTACCAGTAAATGCAATATCAAATATTTATATTCATTTATAACAATTTGTAGACATCTGCATTTAACAATAAAAAAAGAGCAAATTTAAGATCTGTTAAATGCAATGCCATAAAACCTTTAACTCAGATTCTATTACTTTCCGAACTTGTGGCAATTTAGAAAGGGATGTTACTGAAGTATACCACTTTAAAAATCGTAAATAACTGTAGTCAAGGATTGTTACTCACTATTTTAAAGAATATTAATACAATTAAATGTAAGCAAAAACTAATAATTACATGCAAAAGTATAGCAAGATGAATGAGTTCAGGAAGCAGCAGCTTCTTAACTTACTGATGTGAAACTTACTTTCTCATACTGTAAATTAATAGCATGGATAAGATTCTGTGGCAGCAAATTGTTTTCAAATATTTTTGAAATACTCATTTATGTGCCACAAATATATTAATAATTCCTGTTGATCCATTAAGTCAAGCAAATACATTAAGGACCTTTTATTATTGAATATCATTAGTTTAGTTTGAACATACTTGAAAAGAATAAAATTGAGTTTATTCTGTAATTTGGATTATATGTTTTCTCCCTACTTTTTAGTATAAAATAAGGAGATTTAAATTAATTGGTACAATTTATGACTTACATATTAATATTTAGGGTTGTGTGAAATGAACAAACATGGCCTATTGGATGGAGCAGCATTTAACAAATTTGCTTTGCATGTAGTAGCTCATAAATTTATTAGACAAAATTCTTACCTTTAGAGGAAAGAAAAGCAAAAAGGATTAGAGACAGCCACTATGTTGCCATAGGAAAATGACTTTTAATCAGGATGATGGCCTAAAAAAGTCTCTGGAGAAGTCTAAAGACAGAACTGAGCTGCTATTATAATGAATTTGTTCTGGGGTGAAAGTCCTAATCCCATCTACCTTCCTTTTCTAGGGAGCAAAGATCAAGCTGAACAGTTAAGATGGAGACTGATATGGAATCTAAAATGGAGGGGAAGAAGTCTCTATATTCCCCATATTAATTATACTATCCAAATACTATTGTGCCTTCCTCTGCTCCCAGTTATAATAATAAAATTTGAGCAAGCATATAGAATACTGGAGTATGCTTCATTAGTATACTCCAGTATAAGACTGTACCAATACACTAAGTATCTCAGTAACCTGCTGTCTCAGATTTGTTGAGACTTGGAGGTAAAGAGCCAGCTTCTGACTATGTTTCCTAAACTGAAGAAAAATCTATAAATATATTGTACAGAGGTACTAAAATGGAGATGTGTCCATTCAAAAGGGGGATATTTGGTAGCTCTAGCCTAATAACTTTTCATACAGAATATATTTTTCAAAAATGGTTTGGGTGACATAGAACATTAATGTCATCTTCTCAACCAATGCAAAGAAGGATAAAAAAAAAAAGAGAGAGAACTTATAAATTCAGTTATTTTCTAGGATAAAAACACAGTTCTTTTCTGCTATGATTTTATTTGCTATGCTGAAAAAGTTTAAGTGATATATGTTCAGGTCAAGATCATCCTTATCCAATATGTGGTTTTTACTGGTCAGGCACAAGGTTTCTGGGATTCAAATCTACTGAATAATGCTAAAAGGGAGAAAAATGCGGAGATTACAATTGGGGATGCTGAATCATAGCCCATGTACTAGTCACCCAACAGCTACTTGGGAAAAGAGAAGGAAAACTCACTCAGGGTCATCTTGAAAATCCTGAGGTTCTGCTAATTCATCATATTCTGCTGCTGCATCCTTGCCAGCTAGGACAAGTTCTTTAGGGGGAACAACCACCTGAAATGCAATGTGAGGAAAATGACACTCCTTAAAAGATGACTTTTCAAATTGTGTTGACTTAAGTATATAAAACTTGGAAAAACCATAATTCCCCCAAATATGCATATACTTTAAATATTTAAATGACATGTTTTACATGATTTAAACCCAAAACAAATAAAACTTGTTAACCTGAACCCAGCTTCAAGTCTACTGAGGAAGAAGTACACAGGCAGAATCATAACCAACTTTCAATCCTCTATTCTAGTGGTGGAGGGAAAGTCAAAGACATCTACAGTGAGTGAAATCCCTAAATTACATGGAAACTTGAATCAACTGTTTTAAGTTTCCTCCCATAACAAATCAGAACCGGAAGCGATAGTTTTGACTATCATTTCTTCCATTTGATAGAAGCATCAAGACAAAATGCCAATGGGGCAGCTAGGTGGTGCTGTGGATAGAGCACCAGCCCTGAAGTCAGGAGGACCTGAGTTCAAATCTGGTCTCAGACACTTAACACTTCCAACTGTGTGACCTTGGGCAAGTCACTTAACCCCAAGTGCCTCAGCAAAAAAAAACAAAAACAAAAAACAAAGATGAAATAACTGAAAGTTAAATCAAGTGAAGGCCCTCCCCTTATTTGTCCTTATTGTATAACATGCATAATTTCAGATTATTAGCTAGTATCATCTTATACCTGGTGAGAAACTTTTGGTTTAAAAATTCAAGTTTTAAATATATTACCACATATGAGAATATAAAAGAGAATAAATTTCTACATGAATGATACCAGATAGGCAAAATCAAAGTATCCTAAAGTCAGCATTAGACAAAGGGATTCTACCTTAGCAGTGCTATTGATACTATCAGGGTCTCCCTCTTCACATTCCAACAATGTCACATGGGTAAGATTCTCCACTGGGTTTGTAAGAGTCAGTAGGACCTGGCTCTCCTAAAACACAATAAAATATGCATGATAAGAATATTCATAAAAACATTCTGTGGATTGCTAATATTCTGCTGCTCTAAGGAACTGGATTCATGTTCCAGACAACATCAAATTCTTCTTGGTTGGTCTGTCAGAAACTCCAGTAAATCATCCTTTTGTTTGTGCTCAATTATAATTTCACAAACCTCTTGAGTACTAGTGTCTGTGTCATTATGGGTATCACTGCCTTTGTTACTCAAAACTGTAACTTTTTTAAAATGACCTTTCTTAGCTATTGCTTTCAAGAAACATGAAAGAGAAGATATCACAACTAATCTCACACCTTTTTTTGTTGCACCAAACTTCCTGCTCTTCTCCACCAATTTCCTCTCTCCCTCCTCTACATTCTCAATCCCCATCTAAAAAATCATCATGGAACATCTTTCATTTTAACAAGCAAGAAATTCACTCACCTTCATGTAGCGTAGGTTAGGGATTGACATGATTCTGACTTCTGGGATATAATTGCTACCAATAAATATGACACAAATATGAAGAAAACAAATGATCATTATTAGTTCATCTAAAAATCAATACAATTCTGATTCTAATAAAATTTTGAAGTAAACTCAACAATCTGTTACTTAAAGCAGGGGGTTTCTTTATGTTAGTGAATTAAAAAAAAATTCCGATAAATGTATTTTAATATTACTGCTTTCCTTTGTAATCCTTTGTAATTTTAAGCATTTAAAAATATTCTCAGAAAGGGGGCACAGACCACTAGACTTCAAGAGGTCCATGATACCAAAAAAGGGAAGAATCTCAGTCTTAAAAGATCTCATGAGTTGTATGGCTGAAAGCTGGAGTTACAATTTTTTTTAAAGCTAGAACAAATATTTAAGAATTTTCTAGTTAATTCATGGAAAGACAAGAAAAGTTTAATGAATTAAAGTATCACTATTCTAGAGAATACTGAAAAGACATTAAAAATAAGTGTAAGTAATTAATATATTAAAGGACAAAACCCAGTTTCCATTAGGAAAATTTAAGAAAATGGACACTTTATAAGAGAACACAAGAGTAATAATAATAATTGTGATTCACATTTATATATTGCTTTAAGGTTGGCAAAAGACTTTAACTCCAAGTCTAGCATTCTTTTCATTACACAGGTGCTTCTTTATTGCTATTACATTATCAAAAATAATTAGAAATGATAAAATTCAATGTTGCTAGAATTGTGGTAAAATAGGTGTACCTAAACATTGCTGGTAGAACTGCAAAGTAATAGTATCTTTTTTTGGAAGGCACAACAAAAAGTCAACAGAAATAATCATACTCTGTGACCCAATAATCCTATTATTTAGACTCTATCCCAAGACAGTTATAAAGGAGAGAAAGAGATAAGTTTTTAAAAATTTTAAAAAAAAGGATACATGCATACATGTATAAAAATATGTGTATATGAGCATAACTAAGACACCAAAGAAAGCAAATTTGGGTCTAGGATGTATAATAAAAATACTTGTTATCTGCCTTATCTGTCATATCAAAAAAAAGCTATATTCAACTGAAGAATTGTCATGGGTATACTGAAGAGTGAAGTGAGTTTGTCAGAGTGACAAAGCCAGTAGATGTCAGAGGTAGGACTTAAACCAGAACTTGGACTGGGTCTCTATCCATATCTACCTACACATCATTCTGAATTCCTGAAAGCATTTTTATTTTTATGACCTTGTTTTAGCCTCAAAATAATCCTGTGAAATTAACAAAGCAGATATCATCTCCATTTTATCGATAAGGCCATTAAGTCCAGATATATTAAATGATTTGCCTAAAGACAGAACTTCTAAGAAAGAGCACTAAATAGAAATCTAATTCTTCCTAACTGGTAGTTTACTATACTTTCCATCATGCTATGCTGAATTCTTAAAAAAAAACACACAAATAAATAAACAAACAAACCCAGCCATGATATTCTCTTATTTTTTGCAGCTGGTTTTTATTTTAGCTGGTTAAATCTATTCAATATCCATAAAAATAGGAAGATCATTAAAAAAGAAAACTCAACCCCAAACTGAACTTTTAACCATAAAGAAAAGGCCATTTTATACTGAAAATAACAAATCACCAAAATACTTACACAGCAACAAGCTGGATTTTGAATTTGATGGATGTTGGATTGAACTCTGGTTTACTCAAATTGTGTTCACATTTCTAAAAAAAAAAAAAAAAAAAAAAAAGCAGCCATATATTTAATGTACATTCCAGAAAAATGAGCACTTCTTACTTATAGCACTGTTATTTTCATCAACTGCAGAATTTACTAGCTTTTAATAAAGCAACAAATATAGTAAAAGTGATGCATTTGAGATGAGAGTAGTATCTGCAAAATTTCCAAAATGAAAAGGATAAAAGATCAAAATCCAACCATTACTATGAAATAATACACATATGCACCTAACATTATATTTTTTACTCTGGAATCTGCTTTTTAGGAATATACATTCTAAAATGGATAACACCCACACACAAAAAATACTCAAGATATGCAGAAAGACAAAATGATAGAAATTAAGAAGGGGAACATAAATGTAATGAGGAAACAAAAGCTCAGAGACCTATAATTATTTGGCCACTCAGACTGCGCTATTAGCAGAGAAGGAATTAAGAGTCCAGATCTCTTGAATTCTTATGTTCCAAAATAACAAAAGCATTTATTTCCACATTTCCAATTTAGTAAACATTTATTAACTTTCAGATGTAGAAGACATCAGGAATGCAAAGATTTCGCAGAGCCTACTTTCAAGCAGTTTATTTACAATCTAATGAAATCTAATGAAAGGGGTCAGTGAACTCAACATATACACAAATAACTAAGACAACAAAGAAAGCAAATTTGGGTCTAGGATGTATAATAAAAATACTTGTTATCTGCTTTATCTGTCATATCAAAAAAAAGCTATATTCAGTTGCAGAGAAGGTGGTGAGAGAGGAAGATATCAGAGAAGATTACATAAAAGAGGTGGCTCTTGAGGGAAAAGACTTCAATGGAGAGATAGAAGGGACCCAAATCCATTCTCAGAGGTGTTTCAATTAACTGATTGAGATAAAAGCTAGGTTGTCAGGGGCTAAGCAATGAGTCATTAACAAAGCAGTAGAATCAGCAGGAGTAGCACAGTCTATCTAGAATTTTTGCAGTGAAGGAGAAGCAAGAGGTGAGACTATAACTTGAAGCAGATAACAGACTGAAGGAAAGTTATTTTAGGATAGAGGAGACCTGAATTTGTCTGCAGGGCACTAAGGAAGAGCCAAGAAAGAGGAGAGGGGGGGCAGCTAGGTGGCACAGTGGATAGAGCACTAGCCCTGAAGTCAGGACGACCTGAGTTCAAATCTGGTCTCAGACACTTCCTAGTTGTGTGACTCTGGGCAAGTTACTTAACCCCAATTGCCTCAGCAAAAGAAAAGCAAAAAAAAAAAAAGAGGAGATGGACAAAGAGCCTGAGGAGAATAGCACTGAGTTTTATTGGTGAAGAAGGTTAGTCTTCTTATGTAATTAGGGAGAAGGAAGAAAAAATGGATGAAGACATTGAGAGATTCAGAGGAGCAGAGCTGAAGTCCGTGGCTGAGGGCAGCCTCAGCATTTTTAATAGAATAAAAAATGAAGTCACCCATGATACAGGAGAGCACATAGTTGAGTGAAGGGTTATATGAGGAGCAAAATTCTGTCATCACTTTTGAAGCCTTCATTATCTCTTCTGGATTATATCAAAGGATTCCTAATCAGTCTCCCTGCCCTTAGTCTCTAGAGCTTCTCCAGTCCATCCTTCACACTTCTGACAAAGAAAAGGTATGTCAAAGTCACCATACCTAAGCAGCCTTCAGTGACTCCATGTTGCTTCTCAGCCTGGCATTCAAAGCCCTTTGTCATGTGCCTTTCTTACTTCATCACTTACAAACTTTTTATGGACTGCATATTCCAGTCAAAATGTATTACTTTAGGTCACCCTTTATTGTACTACCCTTTCCTTCTTCTAGGTCTTTGCACACATTCTCCCTACTTACTGCCTAGAACGATCTTTTCTCATATCTCTTTGTGACGTTTCCTTCAAAGTCTACCTCAGTTGCCATTTCCTTTACAAAGCAAACTACAATGCAAAAAACATGCTTAATATTTGCGGAGTTGAATGTCTGTGTCCAAAGCATAACATGTGTATTGCCTATGTAGATATTTCAGAATTATTCAAATATTAATCAGTCTTAGTTTGTTCTAGTTACTCTGTTAAAAAATGGCAATTCTTACTCGACAGCGTAGGGATCGTTTGATCAGCAGATGTTTATGTCGAGGATAGAGTTGGGAAGCACAGATTGGCTGGAAGTCAGGCTGTAAGAGGCGCTGATGCAGGGTAGTCACTGGGGATTCAGAAGAAAAATTTAAATTTACTTTAAGTTGTTTAAATACAACATTTAATCAACAATTATAAAGTAATCATCACTTGATCAATTCTGATGGACATGGCTCTCTTCAACAATAAAATGTTTCAAACCAGTTCCAATTGTTCACTGAAGAAAGCCATATACACCTAGAGAGAGGGATGTGAAATGTGGACCACAACGTAACATTTCCATGCTCTCTATTGATGTTTGCTTGCATTTTGTTTCCTTTCTCTGATTTTTCTTTCTTGTAGATAAGATTTTTCTTGCACAAAAATGATATGTGTGGAAATATGTATACATATATTTGATTTGTCAATTATTTTAACATAATTAGCATGTAGTGGATATCCTGCCATCTAGGGGAGGGGTGGGGAGTAGGGGGGAAAAATTTGTAACAGAAAGCTTTGTAAGGGTTAATGTTGAAGAATTACCCATACATATGTTTTGCAAATAAAAAGTCTTAATAAAATAAATAAATAAAGTAATCATCACTGAAATAGAAAGGTCATCATTGGTTTTGTTAATTGTTTTTTTTTAGACTATTGCTTAAATACAGATGACCTCAGATGACCTCTTTAAAAAAAATCACTTTGATTTAACATGTTTTGTGATCATTTTACTACTGACAATATACCAATAATGCCACACAGTAAACAGAACATGACTAATAAAAGCTAAATTCAAAATAAGTTGGAAACAAATAGCAAAATCCAATACCCTCTGTTAGATTTACTGGTCTTGTATAGTAGTCCTCAGGAAGAGGCTCCACTTCTTCTACAGCTTGTGCTGGCTCAATCTTGATCTCCTTTTGATCTTCTCCTTCCTTAAGGCTAAATAATGGAAAATAGCAGCTTATTGAGTTATCTAATAACATATGGAATTAAAGCATTAAAAATTCTGTTCAGAAATGTTTCAAACCAACACCAATTGTTCACTGAAGAAAACCAGAGAAGAACACCCAGAAGAACACCCAGAGAGAGGGATGTGAAATGTGGACCACAAGATAACATTCCCATACTCCTTGACTGAAGTTTGCTTACATTGTGTTTCCTTTATCTGATATGTCCTTTGTGTAGATAAGATTTTTCTTGCACAGCAATGATAAGTTCGGAAATATGTATATATATATTCAATTTGCCAATATTTTAACATAATTAACATGTAGTGGACATCCTGCCATCTAGGGGAGGGGTGGGGAGTTGGGGGAAAAAATTTGTAACAGAAAGCTATGTGAGGGTTAATTTGAAGAATTACCCACACATGTTATGCAAATAAAATTAAAATTAAAATTAAATTTATTTTAATTAAATTAAATTAAAAAATTAAAATTAAAAAAAAAAGTTAAAAAAAAAAATTCTGTTTAATGAATACCCCCATTCATTTCATCTTTTAAAGTTAATAACATTTACTGTTTCTAAGTATGTAATTTGTTTCTTTTTTTATGTGTGTGTGTGTGTGTGTGTGTGTGTGTGTGTGTGTGTGTGTGACAACTCTTATTGGAATTTTTTCCCCTTTCCAGAGTCTTCTGGGTAACATCTGTCTTGCTCATCTATGTCATTTTAATGTCCAAATGTCCAAACTTACGAAAGTCCTGCAAGGGTACTGATAGGAGCTCCAGCTCGTGGTCTCTGAAGCCTGGTTCCAAGACCATATTTGTCCTAGATGAGAAAAAGTTTCATCAAGATATTTATTTTCAGTCTGTCCTATTTATCAAAAGAAAGCATTATTTTTGAGAAAGTGTGAGAAGCGCAAAAACTAAGCAAAGGAAAGCAAAAAAAGAAGCTCACCTTAATGAAATGAAATGTAGCCTTTCCCCAAAAAGCTATTTTTTCTAATTTAAAAAAGTATTATCTATAAGTACTAAAACTATTCCAGCATTGTGAAAATGAATTTAATTCTAGCTATTCTACCAATCTAGGTACTTCTAAGACATGAGAGGTGGTAAGATTTTGTGACATATGAGCTAGTGATCAACTAGAACCCAAGTGATCTAGGGTCTTTTTAAAAAGCTCTTTTTCAAGAGCTTTAATACTAGCAAAAAACCATGAAAGTACACTTACCACTACATGAATAGTGTGTTGCTGTGGAGAGCCCCCAAATAGCAGTAGGTTGCAACAGAGACAAAAAAATGCAGCAATAAGACAAAAGCAAACTCATAGAGTAGGCAGATTATATAGCAAAGTTGGAAAAATAGCAAGTGTATTAAATTTTTTTAAGGTCTATTTTTGGTTTCACAAATTACTTATTCACGCAGATAATTCACTAAGATTATCTATTTAAGGCTTTGGCAAAAAAATCTATAATTGTGGATCCTCAGCAAATTATAATAGCTGATTGATGTTATGGAAAAATAGATAAAAGATAGCATTCACCATTCCAATCAAAACATATTTAATGAATTATCCAGCCTCCCTAAATTTTCAGTGGTATAAACTACTTTCTAATTCTGACGTGAATTTGTCATATAGATTCTCATGTGAATTTCTTACAAGTCTTTATTTGGATAGTAATATACTACAATCCTGGAAATATGAGCTCCCTGTCAGAAAATTTAAGTTGCATCATAGCAGTGACAGCACCAAATCCTATTTGACTCTCACTGCTCAAGTGAAAGCTTCTCCCCAAATAAGCTGATAAAGAAAAAAAAAAAAAAAAAAAAGAACATAATTCAGTTTTTGAAAACTCTGGCCTTATAAATTTACTGTTCCCCCTCCCACGACCTTCCCTGTATAAAGACAGTGTTCCAAAAATTGAGGGAAGATGGGAAATTATAAGATTTTTGATGATGTTAGAGTTGAGAAGCTACAAGTGATAACTGTGAATTAAAGGTTATATGAATGGAGTTATACATTTACTACCTGAGAAGGAAATAATGAATGGGGCAGAATCATAGGTCCCTCTCAGGAACTATTTAAGATAATAAAAAGATGCAGAACTGGGGAAATATGAAAAGGAGCCATCCAAAATTACTGGTTTTAAAATGGACATGAAAACTCTTTATATGAAACCTTGTAATATCCTATTTGGATATTCTATAAAATCTCTTCTTAGGCACTACAGTTCCTGATTAGTGAATCACAAAGTTCTGTAGGTACCAAAAAGCTCACCGAAAACGCCAGTGGCATGTAGTTTCGACGTCGGGCCAGCTTTTTACGATCTCGTTCTACTTTTTCCTTCTGAGCCAGTTGCTGGTAATATTCAACCAGTTTGTTCATCTGCAGGAAATCAATGATTAATTACTCAAGCATTGATAAATAAAACAGCAGTCTTCCAATCCATAATACACCAACCAATCTAAATTCCTAATGATTAAAAACTGTACTAATTACTATACTGTTACAGATTTTACTCTTTTCCCAGTGTTCCTTTTCCCAGTTTCCTTGCTTATTTTTTGGACTCAAGAACATTTTATTATAAGCAGATATGGAAAATCAACATATTAGTAAAAATACTCTCCACATTATGCTAACTTTTTCTACCTTTAGCTATTCAATTTATACATATTTCAATATACTGAACTGGATGTTAGATACCAGTCAAATATACTCTTAATTTTTCATTAGATTATTTTTGCCTCTGAGGCAAAAAAAAGTAATTATTTCTAACTAAATTTTATGAGAACATGTGAAACAAATTTCTATATATTTTTTTGTATAAATTGGTTTCTTTCCCTTTCCTTTGATCTCTTTGTGATAGATCTAGTAGTGGTATTGCTGAATCAAAGAGTATACCATTTTAGAGCTCTTTTGGCATAGTTCCAGATTGTTCTCCAGAATGGCTGGACATAGATCCCCCATTAGTGCATTATTATAACTATTTTTCCATATCCTCTCCAGCATTTGCCATTTCATAGTTATTTTGATTTTCGTTTCTCTAATTATAAGTGATTTTAGAATATTTTTCACATTATTATTGAAAGCTTTGATTTCTTCCTCCAAAAATTGCGTATTCATATAGCTCTTTTTCTTAGAAATTTGGGTCATTTATCTATATATTTAAGATATATGATTTTTTTTTTTTTTTTGCTTTTTGCTGAGGCAATTTGGGGTTAAGTGACTTGCCCAGGGTCACACAGCTAGGGAATGTTAAAGGATATATGATCTTAATCAGAGAAACTTGTTGCAAAGATTTCTTTGGGGTAGAAGTTTACTGTTTTACTTCTAATTTTAGCTGCAATGGTTTTTATTTGTTCAAAAACTCTTAGTGTCATGCAATCAAAATACTTATTTTGCCTCCCAGAAATGTCTCTATTTCTTGTTTGGTCATGAACTTATTTCTAATGATAGGTGATAAGCTTTAAGTCAAGAATCTATAGTTAACCATCACTAATCCAAAACAAAAAAACAAAACAAAGACAACTCATGAATTGATGAAATTTTTTTTTTATAAACTACTTGGAAGCAAAATACTTTGAAAAAGACATTCTTAATGTCAGGGATATTAATTCTAGATCCAGAGATCCTGACCTTTATTGGAACCCCAAAATCATCTAGACTAACCCCTTCATTTTAAAGATGAGACTTATCTAAGATTATGAAGGTAGTAAGTAGAAGTAAAAGACTTAAACCTAGATTCTCTAATTTTATACCCAGGGGTTTTTACTACAGCATACTGAGCAGCCCTAAACATTTCATAGCACTCTAACACAGGCAAGACATTTAAATATTTAAGACATTACTACAAAGGGCTTAAATTTTTTTTCTTGGATTTCATCTTTTATATTTGAAGGGTTGGCTGTGTCCATAAGGCAATAAAATAATAAAACTATAGAACCATAGAATTTCAGACAAGACATAATCTATACAACTTCAATACAACTTAGTACTAGACAATTCCCTTTATAACATCTCTGATAAGAGAGTTTCGACCTCTCTACTTGAAAACCTCCAGTGGAGAGAAACTCATTACCTCAAAAACAGCTCATTCCATTTTTTAGATAACTTTCATTATTAGGAAGTTTTTCTTTATATTGAATCAAAACTGGCCTCATGACTTCTACTTGTTGCTTTAAGTTCTGCTATCTGGAGCCAATGAAGTAAAACAAGTCTCATTCCTCTCTCATAGGATAGTCCTTACAAAACCTGAATAGTTTTCATATGTATTTTAAGTTTTTATAGTTCAGCTAAGCTGATTTTTTTTCCCTCCTGAATTCAGTTGGGAAAAAACCAGATAAGCTTTTCAGTTGAAAAAACAACAACAACAAACTCCCCCAAAACAAAAAACCGAGAAAAATACAGTTGCACATAGAAAGTGCTTAAGACATCTTCACTGATTACACTTATCTCCAAAGCAAAGGTCAGTTCCAAGTTTCCCCAGACTAATCTAACTCAAACACTTTCATTTGTCTATCTTCTTTTCCTTTCTTCTATTCCTTTACTTACCCTTTGTGTGTGAGGATTTTCAGGTTCTTGCCACCCACCACTGGCTGCAAAACAAAATGGAGTCTCATGTGAGACTTTAAGAAGTACTAAAATCATCTGTACAACTAGCATCAAAATCAGTTTGAAAAGAGGATAAAAGTTCTTCCATGACAAACATGAACAAAATATACTTTCTATCTACCACTTTTCTAATTTTCTAAAATTAATAAGACATAGTTTAAAAACTAGAATTATAATATTTCCCCACAATTTTTTGGAAGCTAATTTTTCTAAGAGGCTGAGTTCTCCTGAAGTTTATTTCTTTTTGACTCAAGAGAAAGCTATATATGACTCAGGAGAAATAATTTAGTTAAAATAGTATTTTAAAAATCCAAGTATTATTTTCATGCTCTCAATTGATGTTTGCTTGCATTGTGTTTCCTTTATCTGATTTTTCTTTCTTGTAGATACGATTTTTCTTGCACAACAATGATAAGTGTGGAAATATGTATACATATATTTGATTTGTCAAGTATTTTAACATAATTAACATGTAGTGGATATCCTGCCATCTAGGGGAAGGGTGGGGACTGAGGGTAAAATTTGTAACGGAAAGCTTTGTAAAGATCAATGCTGAGGAACTACCCATACATATGTTATGCAAATAAAAAAAATAAAAATTAAATTAAATTAAAAAAAAATCCAAGTATTTTATCTAATTGTTTCTCTTGGTTTCTATTTAAAAAACAACCACTACCTTGTTTTTAGTTGCAATTATAATCATCTCAATACCAACAATAAACAGACAAAATAATGACTAAAATTTCAAAACTTTAAACACCAAACTATATTTTGATAAGTATATTATACACACTCATACCCACAAGCAGCCTAACTGTATTATTCTAATGTTTCAATTATACATTAAAGTTTTCTTACCTTTAAATACATTTGTATACATGTATACACACACCTAAACATATACTCATGTATAGAGTACAGCTCTTAAAAAATCCAACACCTTAAGAAGCATCATTTTCTTATTTGAAGTTTTTTTTTCCTCCTATCACACATTACCAACTTAATGGGTCTGTTTCCTGACAAGCAGATTGTTTTAACTGAAGTATAGTTGTTTCAGAGCTTCTCAAGATACCAGAACTATAAAGGTAAAATAAAATTTATCTTCATCCTTAAGAGTTGCTCCAAGTCACTGATACATTGTTGGTGGAACTGTGAACGGATCCAGTCATTCTGGAGAGCAATTTGGAACTTGCTCAAAAAGTTATCCAACTGTGCATACCCTTTGACCCAGCAGTGTTTCTATTGGGCCTCTATCCCAAAGAGATCTTAAAGGAGGGAAAGGAATCCACATGTGCAAAAATGTTTGTAGCAGCTCTTTTTGTAGTGGCTAGAAACTGGAAACCGAGTGGGTACCCATCAATTGGAGAATGGCTGAATACATTATGATATGTGAATGTCATGGAATATTATTGTTCTGTAAGAAATGACCAGCAGCAACTTGTCAAGTATTTCAACATTATTAACATATAGTGGACTTCCTGCCATCTAGGGGAGGGGAGGGGACCGGGGGTAAAATTTGTAATGGAAAGCTTTGTAAAGATCAATGCTGGGGAACTACCCATACATATGTTATACAAATAAAAAGTTTTAATTAAAAAAAAAAAAAAAAGAAAGAAATGACCAGCAGGATGATTTCAGAGAAGTTTGGAAAGACCTACATGAACTGATGATGAGTGAAATGAGCAGAACCAGGAGATCATTATATACAGCAACAAGACTATATGATGATCAATTCTGATGGACATGGCTCTCTTCAACAATGAGATGATTCAAACCCGTTCCAATTGTTCAGTGATGAAGAAAGCCATATACACTCAGAGAGAGGCCTGTGTGAACTGAGTATGGACCACAACATAGCATTTTCACGCTCTCTGTTGATGTTTGCTTGCATTTTGTTTTCTTTCTCAGGTTTTTTTTTTTTCCTTCCTTCTTGATCTGATTTCTTTTATGTAGCAAGATAACTGTATAAATATGTGTATATATACATATATACACATATATATATATATGATTTAACATATATTTTAACATATTTAACATGTATTGGACTACCTGCCATCTAGGGGTAGGAGTGGAGGAAGGGAGGAAAATTGGAACACAAGGTTTTGCAAGGGCTAATGTTTTGAAAAATAAAAAGCTTTAATTAAAAAAAAAAGAAGAGGGGCAGCTAGGTGGCGCAGTGGATAGAGCACCAGCCCTGAAGTCAGGAGGACCTGAGTTCAAATCTGGTCTCAGACACTTCCTAGCTGTGTGACCCTGGGCAAGTCACTTGACCCCAATTGCCTCAGCAAAAAGCAAAAAAAAAAAAAGGAAGAAAAAAATTTTTTTTTTTTGGTGAGGCAAGTGGAATTAAGTGACTTGCTTAGATTCACACAGCTAATGAGTGTTAAGTGTTTGAAGCCAAATTTGAACTCAGGTCCTCCTAACTTCAGGGCCAGTGCTCTATCCAGTGAACCATCTAGCTGCCTCAGTATCTTTAAAACTAAAAGAAAAGATCTGCAATAATTAATGAGATAAAAGTATGGCATCCCAAATCTATAAGGAACTGACACATACAGAAAAGATTAATTATACACATCTTTTGTGAAGCAATGTTCAAAGGAAGGAAGCAGATCAGTTTACAAAAGGAAGAAATAGGAACCATTAATCATCATATGAAAAAAGGTGCTCAAACTCCCAAATAATAAGAAATACGAATCAAGATATATATACACACATACATACACACACACATATATGTATATATATATATATATACATATATATATATATATCAATATCAGAAGCCATCTTTCATCCAATAGAATAGCAAAAAAACCCCATCTATAATCCAATGTTGGTGTGGCTGGGGAAATGGATACTCTGCTACACTGCTGGTAGGTGTGCAAACTGATGCAAAGATTTTAGAGAGTAATGTGTAAATATGTAGTGAGTCACAAAACTGATTGTACCTTAAGAACCACAGATTTTATTGCCAGATTTCTACTCTAAAACATCACAAAAAGGAACTCAAGATAAATCACCTGCATTTCTATGTACCACCACCAAGAATCAAAAGAAACTGAGATACCATTACCAAAAAATACTTGTATAAAGAAAAATATTCATAGATGCTCTATTTATGGTAACAAAGAACAAGAAACAGCCTGTATGCCTAACAACTAGAAAATGGCTAACTAAATCAGGACCTGTTAATAAAATATACTGTCTTATCAACCAGAAAAATATGAAGTATACATGGCAATATGGAAACACTTACACAAAGAGATGTAAAATAAAATCAAAAGAATTAGCATTATATACATACTATTTATAATTATAATGAAAGAAGGAGAAAAGGAAGGGAAGAATGGAGAAAAAAAGGAGGGGAGGGAAGAAGGAAGGAAGGAAGGAAGGGAGAAAGGAAGAGAAGGAAAGGAGGGAAGGAAAAGGAAAAGAAAAAGAACCAATGAGGGAAGGATGAGGGTGAACCATATAGATTTTGAAGAAGGAATTGAACCAAAATATTATCTTTTTAAAAATTTTTTTGCTGGGGCGGAGCCAAGATGGCAGAGTGAAAAGGTGACTTTCTGCCTCTCCTCCGATCTTCTCTCAAATCAACAATAAAATAAGCCTCTGAACTGATCTTCAAGTCAACGAACTCAGAAATATTTGGGCACAGCTCTCTGGATAACTTTATATCAGGTTAGTCGGACTCGGACAGAGAGATAAATAGACGCCCCTGTGCAGGCCGGAAGTGAGGGTGGGAATCAGCTCAGCTCATCGTGGCAGAAATTCCAAACTCCAAACTCCAAATTCCAAACACCTGGAGTTTATCTGAGGCACTCGGGACACTCTGCCCTGATTGGGGGCAGGTGTTCTGGCAGACTTGCCTTGTTTAAGGAGTAATTCGGACTTAGTCCTAGCCCCCACCGACCCAGCACCTTAAGTTAACTCGCCGAAGTGCCCCAGGGCAAAGCTTTTTGCAGCCACTGTTTTTTTTTTCCCCCCTACCTTAAAGAGATATCCACGCTGTCTAAAAAAAAAAAAATGATGAAGTAAAAGAGCTCTCACCATAGACAGCTTTTATCAAGGCAAAGAAACGACCCCAGAGCCAGAGGCTCCTTTAGACAAAAATCCAGAGAAAATCAGCCAGGACCATCACTGGTCCGCTTTTCAAAAGGCCTTTCTGGAAGATTGCATAAAGAACCTCAAAAGAGAGCTGGAGGATAAATGGGAAAATAAACTGAAATCAGTGCAAGAAGGACACAGTATCTTGCAAGAAGGATATGATGCCCTGCAAAAGAGATATGAAAAAGACACCAATTTATTAAAAAATAAAATTAGTGAAGTGGAAAAAGAGTGCAATGAACAAATTGGCCAGTTACAAAAGGAGCTTAAAAAGGTAACTGAAGAAAACAACACTTTAAAAATAAGAATTGAACAAATGCAAGTGAATGACTCACTATGACTTGAAGAATCAGTCAAACAAAAACAAAAAAATGAAAAATTAGAAGAAAATATGAAATATCTCCTAGGAAAAACAACTGACTTGGAAAATAGATCTAGGAGAGACAATCTAAGGATTATTGGACTTCCTGAAAGCCATGATGAAAAAAAGAATCTAAACACTATCTTCCAGGAAATCCTGAAAGAAAACTGCCCTGAGATTGTAGAATCAAAGGGCAAAATCACCACTGAAAGAATTCACCGATCACCTCCTGAAAGAGACCCCAAAATTAAGACCCCAAGGAATATCGTGGCTAAATTTCTGGACTATAGCACCAAGGAACAGATTCTGCTAGCAGCTAGAAAGAAACAATTCAAATACCGAGGATCAAAAATTAGAATCACACAGGATTTGTCAGCTTCCACACTGAAGGATCGAAGGGCTTGGAACCAGATATTCCGAAGGGCAAAGGAACTTGGATTACAACCAAGAATAACCTATCCAGCTAGAATGAGCATTATCCTCCAGGAAAGAAGATGGTCATTCAATGATATAGGTGAATTTCACCTATTTCTAATGAAAAGACCGGATCTGAACAAAAAATTCGACACCCAAACAGAACTCAAGAGATGCATAAAAAGGTAAAAAGGAAAGGACTCTTGAGAACTTTATTTCTACTAGGGGGATACTCAAAGTTTGGGGGTATAATTAACTAGATATTACTTTGATAATATGAAAAAGAGAACTAGAGGGGAAAATGTTGTCATACTGGGGAAAAGAGGGAAAAAGTAGTAAAATAAGATCTAAAAAAAAAAGGAGGTAAAAACAAGGTAAAATCACTTGAAGAGGCAAAGAAAACCTAATATAATTGAGAGAAAGAGGGGAGGGAGATGAGCACTGTGTAAATCTTACTCTCATCAGGTTGGGCTCTAAAAGTGTATATCAGACATTTGATTTCACGTAGAAACTTGTCTGTTGCTAGAGGGAAGTGGGAGGAAAAGGAGGAAAAGTAAGGGACAAACTAATAGAAGGGAAAATAGAAGAATCAGGGGAAAGGAGTAAAAACAGGGGGAGGGGATCTAAAGGGTGGAGTATTGTTTGGGGGAGGGGGTCATCAAAAGCAAAGTACTGAGGAGGGGGGAAAGGGAGAAAGGGGAAAGGAAAGGGGAAAACATAACTTGGGTAAATAAGATGGCAGGAAATAATTAGTTATTCTAACTGTGAATATGAATGGGATGAACTCTCCCATAAAGCGGAAGCGGATAGCAGACTGGATTAAAAACCAGAATCCCACAATATGTTGTCTACAAGAAACACATTTAAAATATAGTGACACATATAGAATGAAGGTAAACAGCTGGAGCAGAAAATATTATGCTTCAGGTGAACAAAAAAAAGCAGGGGTAGCAATCCTTATCTCAGATCAAGTAAAAGCCAAGATAGGTCTAATCAAAAGAGATAAGGAAGGAAACTATATTTTATTAAAGGGTACCATAGATAATGTAGCAATATCTATACTAAATATACATGCACCAAGCACAATAGCACACAAATTCCTAGGGGAGAAATTAAGAGAGATGCAAGAAGAAATAGACAGCCA
>JAJPUD010000043.1:0-168535 GCA_023553655.1 Myrmecobius fasciatus | reverse complement strand
AAAAAAAAAAAGGCAGATGAAGGTGGCCTTGCTGTACCAGATCTAAAACTATATTATAAAGCAGCGGTCATCAAAACCGTTTGGTACTGGCTAAGAAATAGAGCAGTCGATCAGTGGCACAGGATAGGATATCAGGACAATCTAGGCAATAACCTTAACAATCTAGTATTCGATAAATCCAAAGACCCCAGCTTTTGGGATAAATACTCACTATTTGGCAAAAACTGCTGGGAAAATTGGAAATTAGTGTGGAAGAAATTAGGGCTTGACCCATACCTAACACCACATACCAAGATAAGATCTAAATGGGTTCATGATCTAGTTATAAAGAGGGACTTTGTAAGCAAGTTAGAGGAACGTAATATAATTTATCTCTCAGACCTGTGGAGATGGAATAAATTTATGTCCAAAGAAGACCTGGAACTCCTAATTGAATACCAGATGGATAATTTTGATTATCTTAAGTTAAAAAGTTTCTGTACAAACAAAACAAATGCAGACAAGATTAGGAGGGAAGCATCAAATTGGGAAATCATCTTTACATTTAAGGGTTCTGATAAAGGCCTCATTTCTAAAATTTATAGAGAATTGTCTCATATATATAAGAATTCAAGCCACTCTTCAATAGATAAGTGGTCAAGGGATATGAACAGACAATTTTCAGATGATGAAATTAAAACCATCTCTAGTCATATGAAAAGTTGCTCCAAATCCCTATTGATCAGAGAAATGCTAATTAAGACAACTCTGAGATACCACTACACACCTGTCAGATTGGCTAAAATGATAAGAAAAGATAACGATGAATGTTGGAGGGGATGTGGGAAAACTGGGACACTGATACATTGTTGGTGGAACTGTGGTCCAACCATTCTGGAGAGCAATTTGGAACTATGCCCAAAAAGTTGTCAAACTGTGCATACCCTTTGACCCAGCAGTGTTTCTACTGGGCCTATATCCCAAAGAGATCTTAGAGGAGGGAAAGGGCCCCACATGTGCAAGAATGTTTGTGGCGGCCCTTTTTGTGGTGGCTAGAAACTGGAAACTGAAGGGATGCCCATCAATTGGAGAGTGGCTGAATAAATTATGGTATACAAGGAAATATCTTGAAGCATTCTGCCCTATCAAATCAAATGTGTTTTAAAGTCAATGAATAGACATGCATTTTGGCTTCTTGTATTTTCTACAGCTTTCAGTCAATTATATGTCTGTAAAGATATGGTCTGTTATGGAATATTATTTTAAAAATCTGCTATCTGTTCTGTTCTCAAATCTTCATCAAGGATCCTGATTATGCATAGAATATTTTGTTAAAGATTTTGTACAGTTAGGAGTAAAGACAATTAGAGGGCAATAAATTGAGAAATAAGGCTGCTAAAGAGGTTATCAATATTATTCTAAGGATAATAGCAGGAAACAGGATTCAAGGGAAGATACTAAGCCAGATACTAAATTCATTAAAAAAGCTGAGAGAATGACCCCCAGAAGTAAATAGATAAAAGCAATAAAGGAACAGAGGAAGATATAAATGGAGTGAATGGACTTTGAAAGAGGAGAAAAGGCCATTGAAAGATAGTGGTGAATAAATGGTCTACAAGTGGCAGTGAGAACCAAGTAACATCCTTATTTCTTTTCATGGACCTATGAGTTCTAGAGGAAAAAGAAAAAAGAGGTAACCAACAAGCAGTTAAGATAATTACAGGGGACTAATAGCTTAAGATTTCTGTTAAAATGAAAAAAAAAAACAAAAAAACAAAAACCAGAAGGAATTTTAACTGAAAAATTCAAAGACATGAAGGAGGAGTTTGTGGATAGAGCACAGTAGAATAAGCTGGGCAATAACTGAACTGGATGGGATGGGACGAAGAGGAAGATTGTAAGCTAGGTACCAAATTCATTGAAAAAGCTAGGAAAATAACTTGAGAGCATGTAGTTGAGAACAACAAAGATACAAAAAGAAATAAAGGAAGAAGAGGGATAATTAGAATACGAATAAATGATTTAGTGTAAGTATAGACATGATGTTTACATGAAATAATAATTCAAGAATCTGTTACAATCAAATTGTCTATCAATTTAATACTCTGAAATTAAATGAGGGCTAATGAAGATGTGGAAAAGATTCTAGAAAAATTCTAAAACAATGAAGTTAAGACTTACAACTTAAATCTGTTCACATAGATGTACATATAGAAGAGTAGCTTGTTAAACAAACATACCCACATAAAAGAGTCAAATATTAAACTTACCTTAGCGACTTGATCAACTTTAAAGAAAATCTAATACACATATGCTTAATTGTTTTAAGTATTTGTAGAAGCTTTTACCTATGCTGGGCCACTAGGTGATGTACTAGATAGACTTCTGGGTCTAGAGTCAAGAAGACTGAACTTCTGAGTTCAAATTTAGCCTCAGACACTCATTAGCAGTGTGAGCCTCATTTAAATCCAATTCACTTGCATGTCATGGTATCACCTCCCTGATGTCATTGTTCTCTTCTAGAATGAAGGACAAACGATGACTCTGGGCAAGTTACTTAACTCTGGCTGCCTCAGTTTCCTCATCTATAACATGAGCTGGAGAAGGGAATGATAAACCACTCCAATATGTTTGCCAAGAAAACCCCAAATGGACTTATGAAGAATCAGACATACCTGAAAAATAACTGAACAACATTACCTAAGTCAATATTAATTTCAACTAGGGTAGTCAACATATATTATGCTCCTATTGTGGACCCGCATATATATTGATAGAATATTTCCTTAACACTTCAAAAAAGTTAGTAGTTAAACCATTTGATCTCAAGCTGTATATTGTGGTTCTAAACCTTACTTTGAACATATTTAAGATAATGACAATGATAAAATTCAGAGTACTTTCTGTTTAGAAAGTTATTTCCAGTCAGGCATTATTTGCTAGACAAAGAAAGCTTTATAACATTTCTTGACATTTCATGTTAAATTTAGCTTCACTCACCAACAGACTTGTCTGCCATGCCCACATCTCTAGATGTCCAACGACAAAACCCACAAGCCAGGTAATAGGCTTTCTTCATGGTGGTCTTGGCCGGATCATCAGGAAGCTGTGTGGGAATGCTTGTAGCTCGAGTAGAAAGAGTATGCATACAGCCAGGACAGTCAAAACAGTTAGCACATCTATTAAGAGAGAGAATACAGCAATATGGTTGGAGTTTTCCATTACAAAAATTTTTTTTCTGTTGTCTTCTTGCTCTTTGCAACAGCATCAAACTAATAAGATTTAAGAGACCTACAGATTTACTAATTGTCATACGTTTTCAAAAAGATTAAAAGGAATTTCATACTGGAAGAATAAGATAGGAGGGAATAAAATAACTTGAGAGTTCTGAGAAATTTTGCAAGGAAAATAAATGTATGTTCACTATACCAAAGGACAAACAAGACATTATAAAATGAAAATGTGAGGAATTCATTAAAAATTTATAAAATACTATCTGAGTTTCATGTATTAGACTAGGCCTTGAGATATAAACATAATGTGTATGTATATTGGTGTATATATATGTATATATGCATATATACATACACACACACACATAAAATAAATACAAGGTAGTTAGGGATAGAGATCACTAGCAGTTAGGGAGAATAGGAAAGGCATTTTGTAGAAGACAGTGATTAAGATACATTTTGAAGCAAATGAGGGATTCTATGAAGTGAATATGAGGAGGAAGTATATTCCAAGCATAGGAGAGAGACCACATAAAATCACAGGGGTGGGAGATGGAGTAGTATATATGAAGAATAGAGAAAAGGCCAGTTTGGTTGGACCATAATACAGGAAGGAGAAAAGAGTATAATGAGACTAGAAAGACAGGTTGGGGCCAGATAGTGAAAAGTTTTAAAAGCTAAACAGAGGAATTTACATTTTAACCTAGAGGCAATAAAAACCACTGAAATTAACTGAATAGGGGAAGGGGAGTGATATGGTTAGATTTACATAAAGGAAAATCACTATCAGCTGTATGTAAGATAGATTACAGTAGGGAGAAACTTAAGGCAGAGGGACCAATCAGAAAATCACTTCAATAGTTGAGGTGAGAGGTTATGAGGAACTAAACTAAAGTAATGGCAACATGAGTAGACAAAAGGTGTCAAATGTGAGAGATGTGGTTAAAGTAGAAATGGAAAGATTTGACAACCAATTAGATACACAGAAAGAGGGGCTGCTGTTAATAAGATTGAAAACCTGAAATACGTAAAGGAAGGAAAGGGACCCACATGTGCAAAAATATTTGTGGCAGCCCTTTTTGTAGTGGCTAGAAGCTAGAAACTGAAAGGATGCCCATCAATTGGAGAATGGCTGAATAAATTATGGTATATGAATGTCATGGAATATTATTGTTCTGTAAGAAACGACCAGCAGGATGATTTCAGAGAGGCCTGGAGAGACATGCATGAACTGATGCTGAGTGAAGTCAGCAGAACCAGGAAATCATGGTACATGGCAACAACAAGACTATATGATGATCAATTCGGAAAGATATGGCTCTCTTAAACAATGAAATGTTTCAAACCAATTCCAATTGTTCAATGATGAAGAAAGCCATAAACACCCAGAGAGGAATGAATGTGGACCACAACATAACATTTTCATGCTCTCTATAGATGTTTGCTTGCATTATATTTCCCTTCTCAGATTTTTTTTCTTGTAGATCCGATTTTTAAAAATATGTATACACATATTCTATTTGTCAAATATTTTAACAAAATTAACATGTAGTAGACTTCCTGCCATCTAGAGGAGGGGTGGAAGCTGGGGGGGGGGAGAATTTGTAACAGAAAGCTTTGCAAGAGACAATGTTGAAAAATTACCCGTATATATGTTTTGCAAATAAAAAGCTTTAATAAAATGAAAAAAAAAGAAAAAAAGAAAAAAGAAAACCTGAAAGATGGAAAGAATGGTGGTGCCTTTGATAAAAATAGTACAGTTTGTTGGATCTGCAGAGAAAAATAATAGGATATTTTGGATATATTAGGATATATTTTGGATATTATCTAGGATATTTAGTTTGCAATATCTAATATACAAGCAGGTGATTTAAGACTGAAGCTATTGAGTCATCTACAAAGAGGTGATAATTAAACTCATGAAAGCTGATGAAGTCACCAAGAAGGAGCAGAGAAAAAATGTACAGTCCGGAGAATATCCACAGTAAAGGAGATATCAAAAGTGATTCAAGGATTCGCCACAATCTTACTCCACCTCACCTTTCCAGCTATACCTCATACTACCCACTACCACACATGCCCTGCTCAGCCATACTGAACTACATGCAGCCTTCCATGGAGATTCTTGTCTCAGTATTTTGGCATGTGTGTGTATATATATATGCACAGTCCCATTCCCAACCAGCTGGGATAGTGAAAAAAGTGCTGGTACTCTAAAATAGCTGAGTCCCAATCCTGCCAGAGAAGCTATAAACTGTATGATCTTGGGCCAGTTATTTAATCTCTTCGTGCATCACTTTACTCATCTGTAAAATGAGGGATTAGACTTAATGGCTTCTAGAGTCCATCCTTCAATAGTTACTCTTCTGTTTCCACCTTAATTTGCTAAAATCCTATGGATCCTCTACCTATTTCCTTTGGTAGTTAGGAAGAAAGCATTTTGTAAACTGCCAAGTGCTAAGTAAATGTGAGCTATCATCACTTGTTGGGATGCAGTTTAAAATCTTTATGTTCTATTTTGTAAAATGCCATAAAGCCTTAAACCCAAGTAGGAAATTACTAAGCTTTGAACAAAGCCTTAGGATTTTACTGATTAAACCTCAAGGAGCCACTGAAGAGTTTTGATCACAGAATCAGATCTAAACCCGGAAGGGACCTCAGAGGGGAACTAGCCCAACCCCTTTGTTTTGCAGATAAGAAAGTGGAGGTCCTGGAAAATAAAGTGATCTGTCTGATGTCATAAAATAGTAAGCATTAGACTAAGGATCTGGACTCATGTCCTCTATGTCCAGTCAGCTTTCATTCCACTGTGCTCCTTGTAAAACTGTAAAGAGCAGAATGGATAGGGAGAATCACAGCCAAGAAGTCATGTAGGAGGCTGCTGCAGCATGTCCTTGTATGGCAGAACTGAGGATTTAAAAAGGAGAAGACAAAGAGACTGCAGAAGTAGAATCCATGGCATTGGGCAAATGACTGGATGAGGAAGGGTGAGGGGAATATTAAGGATAAAACTAGGGTTTGAGATCGATACTACATTTGCATAAAAAGAACGCTCACAATGGAATAAAGATAGAATAAATGAAAAGAACACTTCAGGAAAACTATCAGCATAACTGATAATATCAATAACAACAAAAATCATATGATATCTAATAGATGCAGAAAAAACCTTTGAGAAAAGAGAACACCCATTCCTATTAAAGACAACAAAGCATAGGAATCTATGGAAACTTTCTTAAAATGATAAGTATTATCTATCTAAAACTATATGCAAGCATTTTCTATAATGGTGATAAACTTGAAGCTTTGTCAACCAGATCAGTAGTGAAGCAAGGATGTCCATTATCACCACTAGAAATGCAAGCTGTAGCAATAAGATAAGAAAAAGAAATTGAAAGAATAAAATATTCACTCTTAGCAGATGACATAATGGTATACTTAAATAACCTAGAAAATCAACTAAAATAGTTGAAACAACATATTTAGCAAAATTATGGATTGTATAATAAACCCACAAAAATCATTAGTATTTCTATATACTAAGCAATAAAAACCATCAGGAAGAGATAGAATTATAAATTCCATTTAATATAACTGTAGACAATATAAAGTATTTGGGAATCTACGTGCCAAGACATATCCAGAACTACATGAATCCAATTACAAAACATTTTACATAGACACATCTAAACAACTGAAGAAAAAGTAATTGCTCATGGTTAGAATAAGGCAAAATAGAAAAAATGACAATTCTACCTAAGCTAATTTATTTATTCAATGCCATACCAACCAAATTACAAAAGAATTGTTTTACACTGCTAGAAAAAACAATAAGATTTATCTAGCAGAACAAAAAGCCAAGAATATCAATAGAAGAAATGAAAAAAAATGTAAGGAAGGTTGTCTAGCTGTACCAAATCTCAAAATGTAATTATCAAAAATAATTTGGTAGTGGCTAAGAAAGAGAATGCTGGATCAGTGGAATAGATTAGGTGCATAATACATTGCTGTAAATGACCATAGAAATCTAGTGTTTGATAAATCCAAAGATCCAAGTTTTGGAGGTAAAAACTCTGACAAAAATTGCTGGGAAAACTGGAAAATAGACTGGATTGTTAGGTACAGACCAACATGTCACAATGTATGCCAAGTGAAGGCCAAAATACATAAATGATTTAGACATAAACAGTGATACAAGTAAATCAGGGAAGCATGGGAAAATATCCTGTCAGGTCCATGGATAATGGAAGAATAAATGAAATAAAAGAGATTACAGGAAGTAAAAGAGATAATTTAAATACATGAAATTAAAAAGCTTTTGCACAGACAAAACCTAAATTAGAAGCAAAATGGGAAATTTAAAAAAGGAAAAGAATACGCCAGTAGGAATGCTCTACTTTTAATTCTGGCATGAACTAGCTGTTATTACACTGGATAAGTTCTTCTATTGGCTTCAGTTCACTCATCTACAAGAATGAAGGGCTAAAGTTCCAATGATCTTGTGATAAAGAGAGTCATCTACACCCAGAAAGGAACAATGTAGATCACGACATGGCATTTTTACTCTTTTTGTTGTTTGCTTGCATTTTGTTTTCTTTCTCATTTTTTTTCCTTTTTGATTTGATTTTTCTTGTGCAGCAAGATAATTGTATAAATATGTATACATATATTGGATTTAACATATATTTTTAACATGTTTAACATATATGGATTACTTGCCATCTTAGGGGAGAAGGTGGGGAAAGGAAGGGAAATTTGGAACATGAGGTTTTACAAGGGACAATGTTGAAAAATTGTTCATGCATATATTTTGAAAATAAAAAGCTTTAAATTAAAAAAAAATCTCATTTTATATCAGTTCAGATAAATCTGCAGATTTTTCTAAAATCTGCTCATCATTTCTTATAGCACAGTAATATTCCATCACAATCATGTAACACAACTTTTTTAGCCGTTCTCCAATTGAAGACCATTCCTTCAATTTTTAATTTTTTGCCACCACAAAAAGAGCTGCCATAAATGTTTTTGTACAAATATCCCCTCCCCCCTTTTAAAAATCTCTTTGGGATTTAGACCTGGTAGCAGTATTGCTAGATCACAAGGCACAGTTTGATTGCCCTTTGGGCACAATTTCAAATTGCTCTCCAGAATGGTTTGGATCAGGTCATAATTCCTCCAACAATGCATTAGTGTCTCAGTTTTCCCACATTTCTTCCAATATTTATTATTTTCCTTTTTTGTCATTTAGTCAATCTGATACATGTGATGTGGAACTTCAGAGTTGTTTTTAATTTGCATTCCTCAAATCAAGTCATTTAAAGCATTTTTTTCATATGATTGGATAGCTTTGATTTCTTTTTTTCTCTCAATAGTATTTTATTTTTCAAAATGCATGTAAAGATAATCTTCAACATTCATTTTTCTAAGATTTTGTGTTCCCCAAGACACAATAGTCAATGACTATAGAAATTAATTAATCTAGTTTTTGATAAGCCCAAAGACTCCAGCTTCTGGGATAAAAATTCATTATCTGACAAAAATTTCTGGGAAACTGGAAAAGAATATGGCACAAACTGGGCACTGACCAACTTCTTCTTCTTCTTCTTTTGCTTTTTGCTGAGGTAATTGGGGTTAAGTGACTTGCCCAGGGTCACATAGCTAGGAAGTGTTGAGTGTCTGAGACCAGATTTGAACTCAGGTCCTCCTGACTTCAGGGCTGATGGCTCTATCCACTGTGCCACCTAGCTGCCCCACTGACCAACTTCTAACATTCTCTACCAAGATAATGAGTTCACAATTTAGCCATAAAGGGTGATAAAATAAGCAAATTAGGAGGATAGGGGACAGTTTATTATTCAGATCTGTTCAGAAGGGAGTAATTTATGACCAAAGATGAAATGCAAAATAGATAATTTTGATTATATTAAAGTTTTTGCACAAGCAAAACCAATGCAACCAAGATTAAAAGGGAAGGGATTAAAAGCTGGGATAGAATTTTTATGGCCAGTGTTTCTGATAAAGGTCTCACTTCCAAAATATATGGAAAATTGACTCAAATTTATAAGAATACAAGCCATTCCCCAATTGATAAATGCTCAAAGGATATCAATGACAAGTTTCAGATGAAATTAAGGCCATTTCTAGTAATATGAAAACATGCTCTATATCACTATTGATTAGAGAAATGCAAATTAAAACAACTCTGAGGAATCAGTTCATGCCTCTCAGATTAGCTAAGATGACAGGAAAAGATAATGATGAATGTTGGAGGGGTTGTGGGAAAATTGTGACATGAATGTATTTTTGGTGGAGTTGTGAATGATCTAACAATTCTGGAGAGCAATTTGGAACTATGCTCAAACTGTGCATACCCTTTGATCCAGCAATGTCTCTATTGGGTCTGTATTCCAGGGGGATCATAAAAAAGGGAAAAGGACCCACATGTACAAAAATGTTGGTAGCAGCCCTTTTTGTAGTGACAAGAAATTGGAAATAGAGTAGATGGCCATCAGTTGGGGAATGACTCAATAAGTCAATTATATGAATGTTATGGAATATTATTATTCTATAAGAAATGATGAATAGGCTGATTTCAGAAAAGCCTGGAATTTTACTTACATGAACTGATGCTAAGTGAAATAGGTAAACCCAAGAGAATATTGTACACAGTAACAACATTATGTGATAATCAACTGTAACAGACTTGGCTCTTTTCAACAATGAAGTGATTCAAGGCAATTCCAATAGACTTGTGATGGAAAGTGTCATCCACATGCAGAGAGAGAACTATGGAGACTGAATGTGGTTCAAAGCATATTATTTTCATCTTTTTTGTGTGTGTTTTTATTTTCCTCTCATGTTTTTTCCCCTTTTGAGCTAATTATTCTTGTAAAGCATGACAAATATGGAAATACGTTTAGAAGAATTATACATGTTTAACCTATATCAGATTGCTTGCTGTCTTGGGAAGGGAAAGAAAGAGGGAGAAAAATCTGGAACACAAGATTTTGCAAAGGTGAATGCTGAAAACTATCTTTGTAAGTATTTTGAAACATAAAATACTATAATAAAAAAGTAAAATTTAAATAATAAAAAAAGATTTTGTGTTCCAATTTTTTTCTCCCATCTCCTTTCCTTACCTCTCTCCTCCCCTAGACAGTAAGCAATCTGACATAGGTTAAACATGTACAATCTTTTTAAATATATTTCCATATTTGTCATGTTGTGCAAGAAAAATCAGACCAAAAGGGGAAAAAAAAACTTGAAAGAAAAACAAGCAAACAAAAAAGATAAAAACTATGCTTTGATCTACATTCAGTCTCCATAGTCTTCTCTCCGTATGTGGATGGTGTTTTGCATTACAAGTCTATGGGAACTGTCTTGGCTCACCACATTGCTGAGAAAAGCTAAGTCTACCATAGCTGATCATCACATAATCTTGCTGTTATCGTGTACAATGTTCACTCAGCATTAGTTCATGTTTTCCAATCTATTCTAAAATTGATGGCTTTGATTTCTTCATTGTGAAAATTTAGGCTAGGCAACCTTTAAAATCTATTCCAGGGGCAGTTGTGTGACTCCCCAGTTGCCTCAGAAAAAAAAAAATCTATTCCAATTCAAAAATCCAATAAGTTTAGGAGTCAAATAAAAATAAACTAATTTAGCAACCAAATGGATCCACTGATGTTTTAGTTTAGGATATATTTTTTTTTGTCATCACTAACAAAATATGTTAATACTTTTAATAATTTTGCTTAATTCATGGCAACAAAGGTCTAGAACAAATAAAATATTAGCAGTGCAGTACTTTTTCTATAATCAACCATAATTCCAATGCAATGGATGAAGCTGAAAGAATAAATAAGGTAAGCTATTTCCAGGAAAGACAACAATTCCTAACTTTTCTTTCAAGAATGCTATGAAAAATGTTCATTGTGATCTCAAGACAACATTATCAGATGATAATCTTTACAGTTCCTAGTATAAAGGAACCCAAATATTCACAGATGTAGTTATCTATTTACATCTGTATTCTAAAATGAAATTTAAATTTTTAATTTTTTCATTATGAACTAAAAAAAAAAAAGCCAACAAGATATGAACTGAAAATGAATTTCAAATTCCTTAGTCCTTGTGGATTTATATGCCTACAAGGATAGTACTAAAGACTTGTTAGTGCTTATTCTTAGAATATCCTCTCATAAAAATATTTACGCTGAAAACACAGCAAGAACCAAAAGATTTCTAATTCTACCAAGGTCTACATTTAAGTTGCATTCCTTTCCTTCTGGCATATTCAAGGTGAAAGTGCTGAACAGATGAGACATGAGACAGAACCAGCATGTTGCCAGAGGATACTGGTTTCCAACAGATTGAGCCCAACTTGTCTGAAACCAGAATCAGATAAATAGGCTAGAGAGATGCTTCAAAGGATCCTCTAGAAATGTCCCAAAAAAGCTAGCATATCTGATCAGGGTATTTTCTAGTCCAAATATGGAGCAAAATAGAAGCCCTGATGATTTCCTAATCCATGCTTTGTTCGCCTGCTCTAGAACAGAGTCCAAGTCAGAATTGGACTAAAAGCATCCCCTTTTAGGTAATTAGTGCCACCTGAACTGAACAGCTTTTTCTTGTGTCATGAACTTTCTTTTCATGTCATCTTGAGAGCAAAAAAATGAACTCGAATGAATAAGAACAACTTGTGTTTCTGGCAAGATTCATCCAAAAACACCAGGTGCTAGAGTAACTTGGCATCCAATGAAGCGCAGTCATCAATTGCTAACCTGGCAGTAGATAAAGAAGGTGGAGGTGAATAGAAGAGGCAAGAGCATAATTAATGTTTCTTTATCATTAATGAAAATGAATGAAGAAAATATGAAATCATAGTTTTTACCTGTTTTTTTTAAGCTTGGCTTCTGCTGATGGCATATTCTCCAGGCAACTGGGACAATAATGTGAGTCCACCTAAAGCAAACCAGCAAAACAATATTAATAGAGGTAGAAAAACACATTTTATAGTATTTGCAGTCATTTGTCTATATCAAAAGAATAATTAATATAACCTTCTTCAACTTGATATTAAGGATATCATGAATAAAAAGTGAGGCTACCAGTTCAGAATCATAAATTCTTTGTGGCCGAAATCTGATTTTCAACAAATGATATTCAATAACTATTTACTGAATACCTACCATATAAAATTGCATTGTGCTAGGTGCTAGGGAAGACATAGTATAAGATAAATAGGACAGTCCTTACCCTTAAGGGTAATCTACTATGGCAGGGGGAAAATACATACACACAGACAATCTTACATACATTTCCTTTTCTCTACTCACTATTACCTTACCTCAGGGTCCTCCACCTTGCTCACTTGAATTATTGTGATAGCATCCTAACTTGTAAATCTGTCCTCCAATTTATACTTTACATAGCTGCAAAAGGGATATTTATAAAGCACAGATCTGATTATGTTATTCCCTTGCTCAATAAACTCCAGTGGCTCCCTATTACCTCTAAGATAAAATACAAACTTCTTTTTTGGCATTCAAGGTCTTTCAAAACTTAGTTCCAAACTATTTTCCTTCCTATATTATCTCTCTTCATATACTCTTAAAACTTTTTATTCCTCACACATGCCATTTCCTCCTCCAATCTCTATTGTTTTGCACAAATTATACCCATGCCTAGAAGATGCTCCCTCTTCTTCATGCCTTAGAATCCCTGACTTCCTTCAAAGTTCAGGTTAAAAGCTACCTCCTTCTTCCTTCCTTCCCCCAATTACTTTGTATTTTGCATATATTCTGTATATACCTATATATGTATAGGAAACCTTTTCTAATCCCTCTTAACTCTAGTGCTTTCCCTCTGTAAATTATTTCCTATTTTTCCTTTATATAGGTTGTACATATTTTTAATTTGTCTTCCCAATTAATTAGATTGTGAGCTTTTCAAGGGCAGGAACTATCTTTTGCCTTTCTCTGTACCCCTAGTGCTTTGCACGGTGCTGAGCACATTAGTAGATGCTAATAAATGCTTACTAATGGAATAACTTCTCTTTTGAATTTCTATTGCATTAGCTGGCAGTATGACAGTTTGGCAAATTTTATTCTATGACTACTTCATGGATATTCATCTTGTGTATTCAAATATATACAAAAACACCAGGATAACAAAATTTCAATTAGAAGGGACCATATTTTCCATCTAATCCAACCCATATCTGAAAAAGAATCCACAGTACAGCATGCTTGACAAATGGTCATTTAACCTCTCTTACTTTTAGTTTTCTCATCTATAAAAAGAGAATAGCACCTACTTCAAAAATTGGTTGTGAGAATCACATGAAGTAATACAGAGTAGTTTGAAAATGGTAAAGCTTGTAAAAATGTGGGCTATTATTGTTAATCTCAGGGAAGGGAATTCAGAGGTTATCAAATCCATCCTGAACAAAAAAAGTGTTCTTTCTATCAGGTAACTAATAAGTAATCAGTCATATAGTCTCTGTGTGAAGAGATCAAATAAAAAAAAATTACTCTCAAAGCAGCTCATTCCATCTAGGCATAGTTCTAATTTTTAACTAATTTTTCTAGACATCAAGCCCAAATGTGCCTTTGAAAATTTAGTGAACAACTTTAATGATCCTCAAAGAGCTTTTAGATCCAAATAGACCTAACTGGTGACAAGATCAACATTTCCCTGAATTTCCTTCCTCTCACCAGCAACAAGAACATAAAGCTGTTCTTTCCCCATCTCAACTGATTTGCAAGATTAGTCCCAAATCAAATACAGCTTCTTGGTCACCTAAGGGCATAAAAAGTCCCAGCCACAGCCTCTTAGAACAAAGTGGACCATAAGACTAGATTTAAATGGGAGAGTAGGATGGGGCTAACATGTAGAGAAGTCTAAATGGCACTGTATTCTTGTTTCATATTCTTGCTGTGTTAAAGCAAGTAACTTTTGTTACTTATTACTTTGTTAAAGCAACTAAGTTTGACACAAAGTTTCATCTTTCTGGCAAACGTTCAATGATTTGAAAATGTCTCATATCATCTGAATACTGAACTTGAACTAAGAAAATAACGGTCTCCTCTCTGACAGTTTCCTCCTAAAATTGGACAGAAAGTCACGAGAGAAAAATTCAATTATGCATTTATTAAGCCCTTACTACATATAAAATCGTATTATGGACTCTGTACAAAGAGGTAGATAAATAAAAGAGATGGAATCCTTACCCTCTTGGAGCTTAAGAAGAGGATCAATATAAATATTACCACGCTGTCTGCATCTAGAATATACTAGGTGTTAAGACAGTGTGCACATATTCATATACCATGTCACCTGTACAGTACCAGGTCCCAGGTACATAACATATCTATTTAATAGCTGTTGAATGATTCAATTCAATAACTAAGTGCTTGAGTACCTATGTGAAAGTATTATTTCAATAATGAAAGCTTACCAACCATACTATCATAGGGAAACAGATCTAGTAAGTCACAATGTCATATTTTGTCACTCACTGGCTTATTACTTATCTATTCTAGTAAGAAGTATCATTCTTAGACTATGCTTATCAATTTCTAGTCATTCCTATTAGGCTGAAAACCTAAGCATTTCTAGAAGCAACAATTAACTTTAGTTGGAAAGAATTGAGAGTTCATTTGGCTCACCTTCCTACTTAATGTAGTAATCCTCCAAGTATAATATCCATAACAAGTAGAGGTTTGGGTTTTACTTGTATATCTCTAAATATAGGAAACTTATACTTGACAAAGTAGTCCAGCCTATTAAAAAAATAGCCTTACTCACCAAAAAACTTTATTTAATATTTAGATAAAATCTTTATTCCTGTCATTTTTCACCCTCTGGTTCTGCCCTCTGGAGTCAAGTAGAATAAAAAAAATCTTTTTTTGACAGCACCTTAAATATTTTAACACAGATACTATGTTCCTCACTAAATCTTCCTTTTCTCAGGCTAAAAACATTCTCAGTTTCATCATTTCTTGTATGGTATACTTTTAAGTCTTGTCCCTGCTTGTCCTGTGGACATAATCACTAGCTTGTCAAAATCTTTCCAAAATATGGTGGCTAAAAGTAAATTCAATTTCAATTTAATAAGCACTTAGTAAGCATCTACAAAGTTGCAAGAGTATCATGATGTGGAGCCTCATTTATATTTAGGAATATTTTGTTTCATATCTGGCATCTAACACTAACTCTAGGAAAGTCACTTCACTTCAAGTACTTATCCAGTACTTGTACTTATCGAGTCAGTCTAAGCACAATGCTAAGCACTAGCAGTACAAAGACAGGCAAAAGTCTCTGCACTTAAGAATTTCACAGTCTGACAGGGAAGACAACAAAGAAATGACTGTATAAATAACATAAAACTATGATAAATTGGAAATAATCAACAGAGAAGGCACTAGAATTAAGGGGGACTAAAAAAGGCTTCTTGCAGAAGGAGGAACTTAGGCTAAAATTTGAAGAAAGTCAGGTTAAATTAGGGGGCAAAGAAGATAAAGAAGAGAGTCAAAGGCAAAAAGGACAGCTGGTGACAATGCTTCAAATTGCTCAGAGTTGGGAAATGGAATGTTGTGTGCAAAAAACGACAAAGAAGGCAGTGTCACTGGTTTGCAGAGTAAAAGGGGGTGAGGAATAGTAGGTTAAGGTTAAAGATGATGGGAATAGTAGAAAGTGGCCAGGTTATGGAAGGCTTTATAAGCCAAATAGAAGAGCAAGATACTAGGAGCAAAGTACCTGAGCAAGGTGCTAGGTATTGTTATTAACAAGACAAGGCAATTGAGAAAAAAACCTAAATAAATAAACGATGAATGAATGAATAAAGGCCATCCAAGAAAAATAAGAAAATTATGAAAAAAAGTTAACCAACTAGAAAAAGTGATACAAAGATGAAAATAACAAGGAAAAGTCAGGAACTATACGCACTAAACTACAAAACACTTTCCATACAAATAAAGTCAGACCTAATTAATTGGAAAAGCATCAAGTGCTCATGGGTAGGCCCAGTGAATATAATAAAAATGACAATACTAACCAAACTAATTTACTTATTTAGTACCATACCAAACTCTCAAGAAATTATTTTACAGATCTAGAAAAAATACTAGCAAAGTTCATTTGGAAGAACAAAAGATAAAGAATTTTAAAGGAATTAATGAAAAAAAAAAGGATGATGGAGTTGGCCTTGCTGTACCAGATCTAAAACTATATTATAAAGTAGCGGTCATCAAAACCATTTGGTACTGGCTAAGAAATAGAGTAGTCAATCAGTGGAATAGGATAGGATCATAAGACAAACTAAGCAATAACTATAGCAATCTAGTGTTTGATAAACCCAAAGACCCCAGCTTTTGGGATAAGTACTTCCTATTCGACAAAAACTGCTGGGAAAATTGGAAATTAGTATAAAAGAAATTAGGGCTTGACCCACAGCTAACACCACATAGCAAGATAAGATCTAAATGGGTTCATTATTTTAGACATAGTGATATTATAAGCAAATTGGAGGAACATAGATAGTTTACCTCTCAGACCTGTGAAGAAGGAAGAAATTTGTGTCCAAAGAAGAACTGGAACTCTTAATTGAACACCAGATAGATAATTTTGATTATATTAAGTTAAAAAGGCTTTGTACAAACAAAACAAATGCAGACAAGATTAGGAGGGGAGCAATAAATTGGGAAATCATCTTTATATTTAAGGATTCTGATAAAGGCCTCATTTCTAAAGTATATAGAGAATTGTCTCATATTTATAAAAATTCAAGCCACTCTCCAATTGATAAATGGTCAAACATGAACAGACAATTTTCAGATGAAGAAATTAAAACTATTTCTATTCATATGAAAAGGTGCTCCAAATCACTATTGATCAGAGAAATGCAAATTAAGACAACTCTGGGATATAACTACACACCTGTCAGATTGGCTAAAATGACAGGAAAAGTTAATGATGAATGTTGGAGGGGATGTGGGAAAACTGGAAAACTGATATACTGTTGGTGGAACTATGAACGGATCCAACCGTTCTGGAGAGCAATTTGGAACTATGCTCAAAAAGTTATCTAACTGTGCATACCCTTTGACCCAGCAGTGTTTCTATTGGGCTTATATCCCAAAGAGATCTTAAAGGAAGAAAAGAGACCCACATGTGCAAAAATGGTGGCAACCCTTTTTGTAGCGGCTAGAAACTGGAAACTGAAGGGATGCCCATCAATTGGAGAGTGGCTGAATAAATTATGGTATATGAACGTCATGGAATATTATTGCTCTGTAAGAAACGACCAGCAGGACGATTTCAGAAAGGCCTGGAGAGACTTGCATGTACTGATGCTGAATGAAATGAGCAGGACCAGAAGATCATTATACACAGCAACAAGACTATATGATGATCAATTCTGAAGGATGTGGCTCTCTTAAACAATGAAATGTTTCAAACCAGTCCCAATTATTCAGTGATGAAGAAAGCCACATACATCTAGAGAGAGGGATATGAATGTGGACCACAATGTAACATTTTCATGCTCTCTACTGATGTTTGCTTGCATTATGTTTCCCTTCTTATATTTTTTTTCTTGTAGATCCAATTTTTCTTGTGCAGTAAGATATTTGTAAAAATATGTATACATATATTCGATTTGTCAAGTATTTTAACATAATTAACATGTAGTAGATTTCCTGCCATTTAGGGGAGGGGGAAGAGCTGGGGGGGGATTTGAAACAGAAAGCTTTGCAAGGGTGAATGTTGAAAAATTACCCATACATATGTTTTGCAAATAAAAAACTTTAATAAAAAACAAAACAAAACAGATTTTGAAGAATGAAAAAAATAGAATAGAATATGAAACATAAGAAAGATGACAGATCTGGAGAACAGATCAAGAGGAGAAAATATAAGAATAACTGGACTGCCATAAAGTTGTGACTAAAAAATGATCCTTGACACAATAATGAAAGAAGTAATCCAAAAAAATTGTCCTGGAATGATAGAACATGAGGGGAAAGTAGAAATAGAAAAAATTCACTCATCACCACCCCAACAAGATCTTTTGTGGAAACCACATAGAAATATTATTGTCAAATTTCGAGACCCCCCCCGGTCAACATGGACTAATTTATGTTTTTTATAAATGGGAAATGAATACCATATGTTTAAGACTGACATCAACAATAGAGCAACTCAAAAGAAAGATTGGGGCAAAGTTAAATCAAAAATAGTAATCATACAAATGAGGTGCAGAGGAAGAATAGACACAAGCATTTGAGAAGGGAGGAGGCCTTGTAATTCTGAAAACCTAATCACATCAGTAATGGTTTAAATTGGCAACACTGCATATATACTATGAAGGGCATCTAGCATCCACCAAAATCTATAAAGTAAGGTGGGATGAATGGGCAGACCAGGAAGCAAAGTGTGTGGGAAGATGAAAAGGGAGCTATCCATGAGTGAGAGGAAGTTAAGTAGCAAGGCAAGTCAGGAGCAGAATTAAAGCAAAGAGTCAGTAGGGATAAAAAAATGTATGAAAGATGTATGTGTGGGGTGGGGTGGGATAGGAGGGTGGGGAAGTGAAATAAATGTGTCTATATATGTGTATGTATATACATATATATATATACATATATATATATGTAAAAATAATATGTCCTTCCTTAACTACTAGCCTACTTGGGAAATGGAGGGGACAAAGAAAGGAGGGAAAAAGCAATGAAGTAAAAAAGGTGAGCAGCAGAGAACAAAAGAACAATTTACAAGGAAATAAAGAAAAGATGGACATTCATGAATATAATTTCTTCTACTAATATATATATACACGTATATTTTTTAAATCTGGTAATTTGTTGTTATATATTTTGAATCCTCCCTAATGTTCTGATGGGCACATGACAATGTTCTCTTTTGTTTTGTTTCATTTTGTTTTGCATTCCTTTTCTGTTTTTCTTTTCTCTTATTCTATTTTTTAAAATATGACAAAAAAAAAGACAAGGCAAAAGAAAAAAATATATAGTTCTTGTCCTCAAGGAGCTTACATTCTACGGGGGGAATGAGAAAGAAGAGGTGAAGAGAAATAGGACTTACATATATGTAGGCAAATAAATACAAAATAATCTGAGAAAGTAGAGCAACAACTTGGGGGTGGAGGATGGGAGGTATCAGAAAAGATAAAAGTAGATGACACCTGAGCTAACCTTTGATTAAAACCAGTGATTCTAAGAACTGGAGCAGAATATGGAGTCATTTCAAGTTTGGGAGACAACCTGTCCAAAAATTAAGAGACAGAAGATGAGTTTGGGGAAGTGTAAGTATATCAGTTTGGTTAGAATGAAAATTACGTGAAGGAAAGAAACATGAATTAATTACAAAAAGGTAGTATGGGGCCAGATTGTGCCAGGCTTGAAATGCCAAACAAAGGAGTTTTTATTTTATTTCAGGAGCAACAGGGAGCTGCTCAAGATTTTTGAGAAGAAAAATGACATGGCTATGAATAAGACATATTGGTGAGATGATGGATTAGAAGGAAAGAAATAAATGATTAGCCTACTGTTAACAGGTGACATGAGAGATAATGAGGGTCTCAACTAGGCAGTTGGTGGGCTGACTGGAAAGGAGATGGATGGAAGGGATGTTTTGGTGGTAAAATTGGCTTCTTTCAGGTCCTTCTCATCTTCAACAAGTCTTTCCTAATTTTCTTTAATGCTAGTACCTTCTTTCTGTGATTATCTCCAATTTATTTCATTTATATCACAGTTGCTTATGTGTTGTCTCTCCTATTAGACTGTGTGCTTCTTGAGAGCAGGGACTTGTGCATGTGTGTGTGTGTGTGTGTGCACACGCGCGTATCCCCATAGTTTAACAGTTATCTGGTATAGAGTAAATCTTTAATAAATGCTTGTTGATTTAACTAGAATGATTAAACTTGACAATTGAACAGATAAAGAGAATGAGAAAAAAGAAAAAGTGAAGGATAACTTGAAGGTTGAGAACTTGGTGTGATTAGAAGGCTGGTGGGACTCTCAGCATTAATAAAAAACTTAGGGAGAGGGCTGGATTTAGGATGAAAGATGAGTTTTGTTTTGGACTTGTTGAGTTTCAGATTCCAGAAAATATCCAAATAAAAGTATATATAACAGACAATAAAAATTGGAGCTAAGAAGAAATTAGGGATAGATTTGAGTCATTTGTATAGGAATGAAACTTGAATATATGGGAGGTAATTAGATCACTAAGAGTATAGATAAATAAGAGCTCAGGCCATAATCTTTACAGAGTTGCAGGTTGGGAGTAGGACACAGATGATCTAGCACAGGAGGCCAAAAAGTAGCCTCAAGCAAGAAGAACCATGTAAGGGTTGTGTTATAGAAGACAAAAATGGAGAACAAAGGATCAAGAAAGGCAGAGTGGTCAACAATATCAAAAACTTAAAAAGAGCCTTCACAATCACTGAGTTTTGGAGGAAGGAAAACTGATAATCCTCCAAGTGGAATCTGGCTAATTTGGATTTAGTAAATTTATGCTGACTACTAGAGAGTACTAGTTCACTTCCTAGATACTCACAAATTTTGTATTTTGTACATGTACAAATGTACACATACATTTGAAAATCCATTCCTGAATGGCATCAATAACTAATATGAAGTTCATTAAATGAATGGATTAATGAAAAATATTTATTAAGTACTGTCCCCTGCAAAATCCACCTTCTTCCCATTTTTTGAAATCCAGGGGATAAAGTATAATACTTAATTCTAGGTTTCCATGATAAATACTGTTATTTGGCTTGGACACTGATGTATTGTTGGTGGAACTGTGAATAGATGCAACCATTCTGGAGAGCAATTTAGAACTGGGCTCAAAAAGTTATCAAACTGTGCATACCCTTTGATCCAGCAGTGTTTCTGTTGGGCCTATATCCCAAAGAGATCTTAGCGGAGGGAAAGGGACCCACATGTGCAAGAATGTTTGTGGCAGCCCTTTTTGTAGTGGCTAGAAACTGGAAACTGAATGGATGCCCATCAATTGGAGAGTGGCTCAATAAATTATGGTATATGAAAGTTATGGAATATTATTGCTCTGTAAGAAACGACCAGCAGGGTGATTTCAGAGAGGCCTGGAGAGACTTGCATGAACTGATGTTGAGTGAAACGAGGAGAACCAGATCATTATACATGGCAACAACAATATTACATGATGATCAATTCTGATGGATATGGCTCTCTGCAACAAAGAATTGTCTCAAACCAGTTCCAATTGTTCAGTGAAGAAAACCATATATACCCAGAGAGAGGGATATGAAATATGGACCACAACATAACATTTTCATGATCTCTATAGATGTTTGTTTGCATTGTGTTTCCTTTCTCTGATGCTCTTTTTTTTCTTGTAGATAGGATTTTTCTTGCACAACTTGTCAAGTATTTCAACATTATTAACACGTAGTGGACTTCCTGCCATCTAGGGGAGGGGAGGAGACTGGGGGTAAAATTTGTAATGGAAAGCTTTGTAAAGATTAATGCTGAGGGCAGCATTTCTATTGGGCTTATATCCCAAAGAAATCATAGAGAAAGGAAAAGGCCCCACATGTGCAAGAATGTTTGTGGCAGCCCTTTTTGTAGTGGCTAGAAACTGGAAATTGAATGGATGCCCTTCAATTGGAGAATGGCTGAATAAATTATGGTATATGAACATTATGGAGTGTTATTGTTCTGTAAGAAATGACCAGCAAGATGATTTCAGAGAGGCCTGGAGAGACTTGCATGAACTGATGCTGAGTGAAATGAGCAGAACCAGGAGATCATTATACACGGCAACAACAGTACTATATGACAATTAATTCTGATGGACATGGCTCTCTTCAACAATGATATGTTTCAAACCACCTCCAATTGTTCAGTGAAGAAAGCCATATACACCCAGAGAGAGGGATGCGAAATGTGGACCACAACATAACATTCTCATACTCCTTGATTGATGTTTGCTTACATTGTGTTTCCTTTATCTGATATATTGTTTGTGTAGATAAGATTTTTCTTGCACAACAATGATAAGTTTGGAAATATGTATACATATATTCGATTTGCCAATATTTTAACATAATTAACATGTAGTGGATATCCTGCCATCTAGGGAAGGGGTGGGGAAGTTGGGGGGAAAAATTTGTAACGGAAAGCTATGTAAGGGTTATTGTTGAAGAATTACCCACACATATGTTATGCAAATAAAATAAAATTTAAAATAAATAAATAAATAAATAATTTTTTTTTAAAAAAAAGAATAATGCTGAGGAACTACCCATACATATGTTATACAAATAAAAAGCTTTAATTTAAAAAAAAAAAAACTGTGCTCAAAAAGTTATCAAACTGTGCATATCCTTTGATCCAGCAGTGTTTCTACTGGGCCTATATCCCAAAGAGATCTTAAAGGAAGGAACGGGTCCTACATGTGCAAAAATGTTTTTGGCAGCCCTTTTTGTGGTAGCTAGAAACTGGAAATAGAAGGGATGCCCATCAATTGGAGAATGACTGAATAAATTATGGTATATGAATGTCATGGAATATTATTGTTCTGTAAGAAACAACCAGCAGGATGATTTCAGAGAGGCCTGGAGAGACTTGCATGTACTGATGCTGAATGAAATGAGCAGGACCAGGAGATCATTATACACAGCAACAAGACTATATGATGATCAATTCTGAAGGATGTGGCTCTCTTAAACAATGGAATGTTTCAAACCAGTTCCAATTATTCAGTGATGAAGAAAGCCATATACACCCACAGAGAGAGATATGAATGTGGACCACAACATAACATTTTCATGCTCTCTACTGATGTTTGCTTGCATTATGTTTTCCTTCTAAGGTTTTTTTTTCTTTCCTGTACAGCAAGATAACTATATAAATATGTATACACATATTCTATCTATCAAATATTTTCCGGCCATCTAGGGGAGGGAGTGGGGAATAGGAGGGAAAAATTTGTAACAGAAAGCTTTGCAAGGGTCAATGTTGAAAAATTACCTATGCATATGTTTTGTAAATAAAAAACTTAATAAAAATATTTTTTTAAAAAAGAAAGTTAACATAAAAAAATAAAAATAAAAAAAAATACTTGGGTATATCCTGTCATTTCTTCTTAAATGGCAAATAGCCTTTTTCACTTCGTCCATTCAAATCTTTCTCATCCTTAACACTAGTTAAGCCCTCATTATTTTTCTTATGCACTATTTCAAAAGTCTCCTAATTGATGTCTCTACCTTCCCAGATTGTCCCTGCTCTAGTATATTCTCCAAATGCTGACAAAATGAAAATTCCTAAACAAAGATGTTACTCTCTGCTCAAAAATCTTCACTGGCTGCCCTGGAAATTCAAAGTTCCTCACAGCCTGACTTTCACCACCTTTCCTGTCTTATTATTCTCATATTATTCCTTTTCTTGAAATCTCCCTTCCAGCAAAACTGATCCAGGTACACAAAATTCTGTATCTTGACTTTGTGCCTTTATATATGAGGTTCTCCAAGTTTGGAATATACTTACTACTCAAGCTCCCTTCTCCCCTCTTTTAAAAAGCTCCTCCTCCCCACATCATCCAGGTCTTTATTAATCCTAATTTATCCCCCACCCCATTAACAGCACATGTCTCTCTTGAAATTATTTTGCATTTGCCTTATGTTTACTTAGTACTTTACAAATTGTAAATGTCCAAGAGAATAACATTTCCTTGAGTGCAAAGTGTGTGTGTGTGTGTGTGTGTGTGTGTGTTTTCAGTTTCCAGCAACTAGCAGTGTCCTGCATATAGCACTTTGCTGAATGGAAATCTTACATTTCTTCATCAAGCCTTCCCAAGTATTGCTTGAGAACAGAGTTTGACTTTTTACTAATTTTGTCTTTGTATCCTGCCTAACAAAGTGACTTGCACACCGCAAGCGATACATCAATCCATGCTTCTTGTATTAGACTGGATCGTAACCCATCTTCTGGCACCCTCCCCACCCCTCCTTTCATCGTCCAAACTCACTCTAATTCTTCGTAAGTGCTGAGAATCTAGCTGGAATTCAAATATACCTTTTGAATTAAACTGAATGTGGTAATTTGGTATTCTTTTTGCTCCTTTCCACCCCCAAAACTGCCCTCCATAATGAATACGTCAGCCTCAGAGTAAAGAAAGCTGACACAAGCACCCCGACTCATCTCTTGCCCCGCAGCCTTGGGCCTAAGCCAGGGAAACGGAGCAGGGTATTGATGGGGTGGAACTAGGGGCAGTAAAGAAAAGGCAAGCCTAGAGACCTCTCCTTAGGGGAAAGCAGTAGCAGCAGAAGAAAGAAGGAAAAGGCAGGAATTCAAGTTACAAGCCCTTACCAGGTTTTAGAGGTAAAAGCAAAATCTATAACACTTCATTCTAGGACCACGCCTCTCCACAAAACCGGAACCCAGCCCTAATCTTCAACTGACAGCCCCTTCACCCTATCACAAACTGCGCCACGATACACACAGCATCCCGACCAATGTTGGCCTTGCTAAACCAAGAGCTTCAGCCTATCGGGGGGCGCTACATATTTAACCCGGTCAGCCGGCCCCACCCAAGCCGTGCCCCAGTTAAGAGTGACAAATTTGTTGACCAATAGAAAACGAAGACAAATGATTACTCCCGCCTTGAACTGTCAGAGTTCCCTTGGCCCTCTCTATGGGAAAGAGATTAATCCCAGAAATGGTTTCTGGTTACCTCGTGTGAGACACATTCCAGCGACCTCAGCTCGCTGCAATAGCGGCAGAAGTATAGCTGCGAGAGCGGAGCCCGAACCTTTTTTTCTCCTTGGACCAGGTACAGAACCCGCTCCGATTGCAGCAGCGACGCCATCTTGGAATGGGAAGTGCCAAAGCGACTCACCCCTATCACATGACCAGAAGGACGACTGTTTCCTGTTGCCCCGCCTACTCTCTCCCTTAGTAGTTACGTCATTTAGAACCGTCAAATTCTCTCCTCGGCACCCTGTCATGGGAAACCTTGCTATGTTAGTCGAATGTGTTTGAGGCATGCGAAATCCAAAACGCGCATGTATAGTTGAAGAAGTCGGGAAGAATAGTTGGTCTAATTTCGCGGTTTTGGGAGTAGTAATGAAAATTATTGACTACTGTCTGCTCTTGTGTGTCCTGAAAGATTTTGTTAGCTCAACTACAGGTTATGTGGCTATATACATCCTTTCCTCTACCGGCAGTCTGCTTGACGTTTCACCATTAGATCATCTGAGCCTATAATAAGTTTCTTCTCCTGCCTTCTATTGTATAGACTTCTACTTGTGCACCTTGATTATATGAGATAATTTCCCCTTCCTCTATGGAAAGGTAGTGACTAAGAACTTTGTTAAAGTACCTACTATGTGTCAGGCACTGTGCAAAATGCTGGGGATACGAAGGCAAAAACCCCCAAACAAACCCTGTCCTCAAGAAGCTCAATCTAATGAGGGTGACAACATGCAAGCGACTATTCATAAATAAATGCATATCAGATAAATTGGAGATAATCTCTAAGGGAAGGCACTAGCATTTAGGGGGAATCAGAAAGCCTTCTTATTGGTGGGATTTTAGCTGGGATTTGAAGTAAATGGGGGTGGGGGAATGATAAGGAGAGAAAACATCCCAGTGATGTGTGGGAGGAGGGGGATGGAGATCGGTGTCACTAGATGGGGGAGGCGACAGGATGTAAAATGTAAAAAGATTGTGGAAAGCTAGAAAAGAGCCAGATTATGAAGAGCTTTGAATGCCGAGCAGGATTTTCCATTTTATTTTGGAGGTAATAAAAAGCTACCAGAGTTTATTGAATAGAGGTGTGGCAAGAACGTATGATCAGACCTTCACTTTAAAGCCATCACTCATAGGTGGCTGAATGGAGGATGAGCTGGGCTGGGGAGACACTTGAGGCAGAAAAAAAACTTTTGGGGAGATCACTGGCAAAGGAATCAGAGCAACTGGGATTCTAGTTGGGATTTTGCCACTGATGCTGATTTTAATATGCTGATTCTAGTCTTAACTCATCAATTTTTTGGGTTGTCACTTTCTCTTTCTTTATGAGGTTGAACAGACACTTGTTCTAAACTATGTCACCCTAGGCAATTCATTTAATTTCTTCCAGCCACAGTTTCCTCATCTGTAAAAATGAAAGGATTAGACTTTGGCCTTTAAAGTCTCTTTACAGCTTTAAATCTTACATCCTGTGATCCTATGATCTGACAATCTCTGAAGTCCCTTTGAGCTCTGACATTCTAGAAATTGTAACAATCTGGCCCTGACATTCTGGGTTGTGAGGTTTCTGTCCAGCTCTGACTTATGTGATTCTAATTGGTAGGCAATAACGACAAATGAATTAAACAATTGCAAGTAGTAAGTGGGAGATAATTTGGAGCAGAAGAATTTTCTTAGCACCTCTTAATAAACAATGTACAGATTATGGGCAAGGCAAAGAACTCCTTTGGGAGTTCTTTGAGGAAAAAAGGTATTATACATATACAAACCCTGATTTTATTAGTTGTACTTTTCCTTTGGTATTTGATGAAGATTGGTCAGGATCAATCAGGGTTGCTCTGGAAAAGAATTTCAGGGAGCAAGTCTATTCTCAGTTAAAGCAGATTTTAATGTGTATAGCAAGGCATGCTTGGTTCTGAAAGGACCAGGAGCAAGCTAAACCAAGGGTCCCATATTTATACCAGTTTCTGGGCCAGGAGTCACAGACTGAGTTAGGTCTGAATTAACCACAAGTAAGAGAGAAAGAAGATGCAGTTGCCCATCCATCCAGGTGCAGGGAATTTGGGTGGTGCTACATGTTTCAAAGAACTAGGGTTGTAAATGTAATTAGTCACATATGCTCCAGTCCCCCAAAACAGCCTTTATTACTGCTCAAATTTTCCACAAGGCAGGATACAAGGTAAGGGCTAAAGCCAGTCCCATCAGTATATCTGAACTTGTTTCTCTTTGTCATTTTTAGGTAATAGTAAACAGTTCGGGCTTCCCCTTTTCTGCCTATTACTTCAACTGTAGAATCCCCAAGAAAATACAAATCACACATAGAGAATGATTCATTAGTGACTGAGAGAAACAACATTCATCCTGGTCCTTGGAACAACTTGTGGATAAACTGCTTGCTGGGCTTGGAATCAGGAAAATCTGATTTAAAGCTTGCCTCAGAACTTCCTTGCTGCTATAAGAAATGATGAGCAAGCAGATTTCAGGAAAAAAAAAAAACTGGAAAGACTGACATGAACTGGTGCTGAGTAAAGTGAACAGAACCAGAAGATTGTGCACAGTAACAGCAACATTGTTCAATGGTCAATTTTGATAGACTTAGTTCTCCTCAGCAATGCAATGATAAAAGACAGTTCCATAATAGAAAATGCTGTCCACACCCAGAGAAAGAATTACAGTCTGAATGTATATCAAAGCACACTCTTATCCCTTTTTTTTTTCTCATAGTTTTTCCCTTTTATTCTGATTCTTTTTTTCACAACTTGACTAATGTGAAAATAGATTTAATATGATTGTACACATATAACCTATATCAGATTGCTTACTCATATTGGGGAGGGGTGAGAAGAGAGAAAGAAAATATATGAAACTCAAAATCTTATAAATGTGAATGTTGAAAACTATCTTTACATGTAATTGGAGAAAATACTATTAAAAAAAAAAAAAACCTTTCTTGCTGTGTGACTCTAAGCAGGTCACTTACTGTTGTGACCCTGTTTCCTCAACTGTAAAATGGAGACCATAATAACATCTACCTCTCAGGATTGCTGTGAGGATCAAATGAGATAATATTTGTAAAATATTTAGCACAGTGGCTGGTGCATAATAGGCATTATACTTGTTCCCTCCTTCTATAGATCCAGAATTGGCCTTCTGATTCTTCTGATTCATTGGCAAGGGGTGTGCAGAGATTAAGGATGTAGGGTCAGCAGGGAACCTCTAAAGAAAGGTCAAGATTTCTAACCATTGCTTCAGCTGTCATATAATGCTCCTGGAATAATGAATGAAGAATTTAGATTTAGCTTGACAATGACCGTTGATACAATGTATGTATTCTGTATGAGATCCTAATCTGTAATGCTACATATAACCCATTTGATTTGCTATGTGGATGGTAGTACAACACTCCTAAATTCTACATTTAACATGACCTGCACTCGATTTGGGGGAGTTACTCTCAAAGGTTACTCTTTAACTTATAATGCCTCACTCAGGATTTACTCTGGGAAATTGCAGGGTACATCTTTTGTCCAGGTTTTCACAGACATGGGTAAAAGGATCGTTAAAGATTTCAGGATGGGGCAGCTAGATGGTGCAGTGGATAGAGTACCAGTCCTGAAGTTAGGAGGACCTAAGTTCAAGTCTGATCTCAGACACTTAACATTCCTAGCTGTGTGACTCTGGGCAAGTCACTTAACCCCAATTGCTTCAGCAAAAAGCAAAGTAAAATAAATAAATAAAGATTTCAGGACACTTCTGGATTAATGTTTCATCCATTGACACTTGTAGACATTCCTGGAAGAGATGACTTAGAGCACTATCTTTTTAAGCTACCAGATATTGCTCCAGGCTCAAGTTGCCCCTAAGCTCTGGCAGTTCCAGCTCTCTCACTAGCTTGTGCAAATGAAGCAGTTGATGCAGTGGATTGTCATATCTGATTAAGCTTCCAGATGTTGCTCATAGCTCGAGTTATTACCTCATTCTTGGCACATGAGTAAAACGTCCATTTTTGCCTTCCTTGATTTTTCCCAATGCTTTTCTGAGTTCTCTGCCTAGGAAGTGAGTAATTCAAATGATTACATAATAAATATCTTATGATTCAGTTCCCATCCTATTGAGATTCTGACTTTTTGAATTTTGCATGACCTTTAAAAATTATTCATTTGTGTAGGGTTCACAAATACTCTTATAAAAGCAGAACCAAAATGAATAAAATACAGTGCTAGCATTCAAGAACAGTGGAGCTGTTGCTAGGCAGAATCTGAATTTTCAATTCCCTCCCCCCTTTTTCTGTTCCTTGTGATTCCCTGGCATCCCCGAAGATCATATAGGTATGGGATCACTCTTTTGGTCTCAAATGTCAGCTAGTCAACAAGCATTTATTAAACAGCTACTAGGTACCAGGAATTGTCCTAAGTATTGAGAACCCAAAAACAAAAGTATAAAAAGCTAAAATCTGTGGGACATTTTCTGTTTCAACAAGCCACATCTTCCTCTTACCATCTGGTTTCTCCTGGAATGACTACCTCTAGATATGTTCATAGGCTTATCAGTGACCTAACAATTAGATGAAGCTATTGATGGTCATGCACTATCAATCACTGGAGGAGATAGTTATAGGAGAGCTTTTAGCAATCTTCTGTTAATTCATAGTGCCTCTCTCTTGTGTCATTTTTGTTGCTGTTTGTTATTTTAAAATTAAATTTTATTTTAAAAAATCAGCATAATTTCCTTTCTCTCCTTTCATATTTACATATTTATATGCATCCACACATATACAAATACATATATATGTCTCATTCTGTACTTGAGTCTTTTGCCTCTCTATCAAGAGGTGGGTAACATGTTTCTTCATTAGTTCTTTGGAATTATTGTTGATTTTTACACCAATCAAAATTTCTAAAACTTTCAAAGTTGTTTGTCTTTAAAATTTGTTATCATTGTATAAATTGTTTTCCTGGTTATGTTCAATGCAGCAATCCATACTAATCTTCAAGTTTTTCTGAAACTACCCCTTTGATCATCTTTTTTTCTATTTCTTTTTTCCTTTCTGTTTTTTTAATTTGATAAAAGCTTTTTATTTTCAAAATACAGGGCAAAGACAGTTTTCAACATTCACCCTTGCAAAACCTTGTGTTCCAAATTTTTCTCCCTCCTTTCCTCCCATCCCCTTCCTGCTTAAACAGCAAGTTATTCAATAAAAGTTAAACATGTGCAGTTCTTCTAAACATATTTTCACATTTATCATCCTGCACAAGAAAAATCAGATAAAAACAGAAATAAATTGGTAAAGAAAGAAAAAAGCAAGCAGATAACAGAAAAGGTGAAAATACTATGTTGTGATCTATACTCAGTCCCTACAATCCTCTTTCTGAATGCAGATGTCTCTCTCCACCTTGATCATTTCTTATAACATACTAGTATTCCTTCACATTCCTTCACATTCCATTCACATTATCATAAGTTGTGTGGAGTTTTCAAGGAGGACTAGCACCTCTTTAGGCCTTAATGCATTTTCAGGGCTGCTTATCCAAGAAGCTTTAGCTAATATAGCATGTACATTAGGCACACTCTAGCAAGTTGTCTCAGTAGACAGTCTAAACCAAATTGAAGTTAACTGAGGAGCCTCAAACCTGTTAGTGAGTTAGGAAGATGTTTATACTCAACATATGGAGACTTCTCTTAGGGAAATGGAATTTATTCCAAAGGACATGAATGGGCCAAAGCAGGTTCTGTGGAGCACTTAGAGCTTAGTAAGATATTGAAGATATCAAAGGCATTCACTGTGTCCTGGAGCCATCTCTTGACTTTTGTCTTGCCACTGGATTTCAATGATTCTGGAAAAAAGAGTAAAACTGACATCTTTGTGCAACTCTGCCTTAATCCAATTCATGTATGAGTCAAGATATTAGCCTGTGATGTCATTGGTTCTCTTTGAAAACAAAGGACAAATAACAACAATCCCATAAATTGTTTGGTCATGCCTCTTTACCACCTCAAAAAGAGGTATAAATATTTTTTTAATGTCCTTAGAGTTTGTTTTTACTTAGGACTAATACCTCCCTTAATCTACATTCTTCCTAATTCCCTTTCTGTGATATTATCCTGTTGAATAATAGTAGCTAATATCCACGTAACACTTTTATGTGCCAGGCACTGTGCCAAATGGTTTACAGTTATTATCTTATTTAATTGTTGAGTGAAATGATAGTCTGTACGCAACTCTGTGTGTTTATATTCTTTCCTCCTTTGACCATTTTAAAGTTCAAACGTCAGCCCCTCCTCTTCTTCCTTGTTTTTATAGACTTCTACCTGAACACAAGGTGAGATAATTTTCCCTCACTGCTGCTTAGTATGTTCTTCCCTTTTCTTTGCATTCTTCTTTTAGGATCAAGATATAACAGAACTTCTCCCAAGCTTTCTATATAATAAGATTTGTTCTATGACTCCTAGTGATAATTGGATTTATAGGAGTTACATGCATCATCTCCCCCAATCTGAACACAAGTAGTTTATCCTTGTTTTAGTCCTTTATGATTGTTCATTTGTATTTACCTTAATTATGTTTCTCTTCAATACTGTGTTTGAACTTTAAAGTTTCTATTCACTAGACTTTTCATCAAGAATGCTTGGAGTGTCTCTATTTCATTAAAAATCCTTTTTCCCCCTGTCAATTTATAATCAGTTTTCTTGGGGAAGTTATTTTTGGTTGTAAGCTTATATATCCTTTGCCTTCTGGAATATTGTATTCCAGATTGCATGCTTTTATAGTTGTAACTATTAAATCATGTATAATTCTGACTGTGACTCCTCAGTACTTGAATTTTTTTCTTTTTCTTTTTTTTTGTCTGCTTGTATTTTTTTCTTTGACCTGAAAGCTCTGGATCTTTACTATAATCTTCCTATGAATTTTCATTTGAGATTTATTTCAGGAAGTAACTAATAGATTCTTTCTATTTCTACTTTGCCATCAGGTTCTAAGAGATCTGGGCAGTTTTCTTTTAAGCTTTCTTGAATTATGATATCTAGCTTCTTTTTTAGTTATGACTTTTAGGTAGTCCAATGATTTCTCAATTTTTTTCTCCTAGATATGCTTTCCAGGTCAGTTGTTTTTGCTATGAAATATCTTAATTTTTTTCAGTCTTTTAACTTTATTTTAATATTTCTTTTTGTCTCATGAATCATTGGCTTCTAAATAGTCCATTCTAATTTTTAGAATTTGTTTCCTGGACAAGGTTTTGTACTTCTTGTGCCAAGCTGCTAATTCCCTTTCCAGTGCTTTCTTCCATAGTTATAATTTTATACTTTTCTCCCTCAAGTTCTCTCATTTAATTTATGAAAATACCTTAAAACTCTTTTTAAATTTGTGCTTTATGTGTAAAACCTATATTAGATTGTGTGCCATCTTAGGGAGGTGGAGAGGAGAAGGAAGGAGGGAGAAAAATTTGTAACTCAAATGTTTTTTTTAAATGAATGTTGAAATCTAAAAGAAAGAAAATAAAATTTTATATATATATAAAGCAACTTGTGTTTTATCTCTTCCAGGAATTCTAGTTGATTTTATGCCCAAATTGTACTTCTCTTTGAGGTTTTGCTTATATATATAATTTTTTTAAGTCATTCTCTTCTTCTGGGTTTGTGTCTTGAACATTCCTGTCACCACTTTTATGGTAGGATTTTACCTAATTTTTTTTTGTTTGTTTGCTCATTCTTCTAGTCTCCTTCCTGATTTTAGACTTGATATTAAGGATCAAACTTGGGGCACTTCTGGAAGGAAAGTATGCCCTCATTCTATTATTTCTTTCTTGACATATTTAGTGTTATATTATTCTATGTTTTTAGAAACAGCTTAGACTGAAAAGTCACCAACAGTGCTCCCAACCAAAGTGGTCTAACACAGGGAAAAGTCTGATTGCTGCCTCTGTGGTCTTAAGCTCAAGTTCTTGACTTGGGTTTGGATTTGAGCAATAGGAGAGGACTGCGGGACTCAGTCCCTATCAGCCAGCTGGGAAGTTCTGCTGGTTCAGAGCAATAGAAAGGCAGGTTTTTCTTTAGTTTTGTAAACATTAAACTCAACATGTCCCAAACTAAACTCATTATTTTTCCCCTACCCTTCTCTTCTCCTAACTTCTATATTACTATAGAGAGCAACAGTCCCTTAAGCTTGAAAACTACCTGTTATCTTCAACTCCTTACTACCCCTTATCCCTCATATCCAATTTCTTTTCTGGCCCTGCCACCACTGTGAGATAGTCAGCACAGGCCTAGACTATTACAGTAGCCTTTTTCAAATCATACTCTACTCCAGAATTCATTCTCCACTCAGTTGCCAAACATTTCTCTAAAGCACAGGTCAAACCAGTGTTTCCTGATCTTTGTTCTAAATGACATGAATTTCCTCCTAAAAGAATCCATTCTCCCACCCATCATGGTAGCCCCCATCAGTGAAACTCATTCTCCAGAAGATGCAAGGAAAGGCCCAGGCCATCCTTAAGAAGATACAAAGAACTATTCAAAGTCTTACCCCTTAAGCTCATCAAGCTGATCAGGGAATTCCCTTAAGCAATACTCTACCCATGTAACTCTATGCAATATATTTACCTATGACCTCTAGGCTTCATTTTTGGCACATAATTCTGCTATCTGATGCTACATACTAGGAGTTCTTAATCTAGAGTCTGTGAACCTGTTTTTAAAAATATTTTGATATAATTTTTTTTTGTAATCCTGTACATTTTATTTTAAGCAGTTAAAAAAACATTATTCCGAGAAGTAATCCATAGGCTTCATCAGATGACCAAAAATGTTAAGAATCCTTGCTATATGCTATATATCTATATATGATCTATTTTTCTGGGCCATATGCTTTTGTTGATTTGGATAACCTGTATATTTGTAAAATAGGCTTTGACTATACTATATGCAAGTGAATAGATATGTGAGCTATGCATCTGGGATAATAACTTGTAAATATGGTGTGTGTAAGTTAATGGGCATTTTATGATGTGTATCTACAGCTTAATGAGTACAACTGGCTGATTTTCAAGGACTATAATTTTTTTTAAAAACAGTGGTAAGAACTTAGGAGCCATGGTCAACAAGAAGGGCAAATTATATTTCCCTTGGTGTCTAAACCTGAAGAACAATTTCTTATTAGGAAAGAATTCCCAGGATTTCAGTTTCTGTGGATGCTGTGTGTCTGTAGTACAGAATGATTGGATTGGGAATCATGAACTTTAATTAGAAAAGGTTTTCTTATTTGGAGAAGGAAATGAAAACATGATTACTTGGGGAGCAAATGGGAATGGAATTATAGCTCAACTAGGCAAGCAAGCTACAAGGATGTGAACCTTTACTACTGCAGAAATTGCTAGGTTCTTCCAGGGATGTGTAGTAGAGGTAGAGGGCTACAGAATATGAGCTTTCAACAGCCAGTGCTGAAGGCTGCCAAAAGGCTGTGCTATTTTCCCCCAGTTTGTAGATTAAGCACCTTGTTATGGAAATAAATTTCCCTGAATTAAATTTAGGGGAAAGAAAGTAGAAATGTACAGATTTAGGGGAATGGGTACTGAGAGTGTTTCTAATGTTTCTTTTATATTCTAATTAAATGTTAATTATTGTATTTCTTATTTGCTTGGTTTTTCATTAGCATAGTAATAATTGACTAATTTTGCCTGATATAACTTTGTAGGTTTCTCATCCCAAATGGGGATAAAGATTCAAAGTAGATGAAGTACATTTACTGAAAGATTCCCAACACAAATGTGAACCTATACCTGTGAGGGTTTAGAACTGGCAGGCACATTGGTGATTTCTAAGGAAAACATATTAAGGAAAGAATCCTTATCAGGGCCAACAACTTTAGGGGAACAACCTAAGTTGATTTGGTACCCCAATATTTTTTAAACAAATATTCTTTTTTAAAATTCTGAATTTAGGGGCAGCTAGGTGGTGCAGTGGTTAGAGCACCAGCCCTGAAGTCAGGAGGACTTGAGTTCAAATCTGGTCTCAGACACTTCCTAGCTGTGTGACCCTGGGCAAGTCACTTAACCCCAATTGCCTCAGCAAAAAGCAAAAAAAAAAAAAAATTCTGAATTTAAACACCAAAAAGGAATGAGCATTTCCATATGGAACAACAAAAAAAAAAGATTTTTATATAAAATTATGAATATCCATTTTATTCAGCTTGCTTTCTTTAAAAAAATGCAAAAATGTATTTATGCATATATATGCATATATATGTGTGCATATGTATATATGTTTATAGTAAACATACATTACTTCCCAAACTGTCCTTTTAAAAAATTTTTATGTTTATTAAAAAAACAAACAAAAAAAACCAGGCAGAATAAAAGAAAAGGAAAAACAAAACAGAACAGAACAGAATATTGTCATGTGCCCAGCAGAACATCAGGGAGGATTCAAAATATATAATAATAAATTTCCAGTGCAAGAAAGGATATATAATAATAATAAAAATTATATTCATGAGTGTCCATCTTTGCTTCCTTGTAGCTTGTTCTTTTGCACATATACCCCACTCATATCCCTTGCCCATGCATATACATGTACTTATACATATACATTCACACCCACCCATAGATCCACACAGGTAGGTAGATATATCTATCTATATCTATCTATCTATCTATCTATCTATCTATCTATCTATGTATATCTGTATACACACATATACACAACATGCATACATCCCTACATATGCTCAGACACACATATATATACACACGTTATTTGCCCTTATGTAAACATTCATTTGAGACAAAATTTATATGGCTGACATCTAATGTAGATTTCTTTTGATTGAATCTTTAAAGTTTGACTTTGCCTAAGATCAGTGATTACTAGTCATACTTTTTTTTTTCCTAATAAATTCTGCTCCTGATCCTTGTAGTGTTTGTATATATCTCTTCTTTCCTATTCCTGCTAACTCTATGCTTTAATTCTGTTCCTTAACTTGCTTTGCTATTACTTCACCTTTCTCTACTCATGGATCTCTCTTTTGTCTTCTTCCCCCATCCTTTGCTTCCTCCTCCACCCAATCCTCCCTCCTTATTTCTAGATCTTGAAGGGTGCTATACCCTTCATGATATAAATATAGTATTACCTCTTTAACCCATTCCTGATGTAAATTTTCAGAACTATGACCCTCCTCTCCCCTCTAATGCCTCTATATTTATTCTTATTCTGTACTTCATTTGTATAACACAATTACTATTTCTACTTTTTCCCAAATGATTTTGCTTTTTTAGAGTCAGATCATATTCAACTCTGCTCCAATCTTTCTTTTGAACTACTCAATTGCTGATGTCAATCTTAAACATATGGCATACATTTCTATGTAAAAAACATAAACAATTTGTCCATATTCATTAAGTTCCTTGAAATTAATCTTTGATATTAGTTTTTATATGTTAAATTTTCTATTGAGTTTGGATTTGATTGAAAAAAAGTTTTGAAAATCTACAAATTCATTAAATATCCATTTTTTTCATTCAATATTATGGATAATTTTACTGGATATGGTATTTTTTGTCACAGGCCTAGTTATTTTGATTGCCAATATATATAATTCCAGATCCTGCATTTTTTTTTTTATTGTGGCTGTTGATAAGTCCTATACAATTCTAACTGTAACTTCAGCTTATTTGAATTATTTTTTTCTTGTTTCTTGCAAAATTTTCTCTTTGGTCTGGGAGTTTCAAAATTTGGTGATAATATTGCTATGTGTTTTCCATAAAGGATCTCTTTGAGATGGCGAAAAATGGATTTTTTCTGTTTCTACTTCCCCTCATGTTCTATCATGTTAGAATTTTCTTGGATTATTTCTTGCATTATTGTGTCAAGATTCTTTTTTTGGTCACAGCTTTTGGATAGTCTAATTCTTATATTTTTCTTCTTGATTTCTTTTCCAGAGCTGTTGTTTTTCTTATGTTTCATATTTTGCTCTATTTTTTCATTCTTTATATTCCATTTTGTTATTTCTTGGTCTCTTATGACAGGATGGTATAGAGGAAAATATGTTCCTGAGGTATTATAACATTTGTTCTTTTTATATTTTTGAAGCATCACTTTATAAAAACTAATTGATATTATGTAGTTGAATAGATTCGAGACTCTACTTATAGGACTTTAACAATGGAGAACATAACTAGTGGCAATTTGAATTGCTGTCAGTAGAGGGAAGAATTGCCCAACCTCCTCAGGGTACCCTGGATCCATGAGGGTCAGAAGTAGCTGACCTAGCTCTTGGAAAGGGAGTCACAACAGTTAGACTACTTTTGTATTCTCTTCTTATTAACCCTGATTGTGAGAAAGACCAAGATCCCTTCCTTTTTTCCTTTCTGAATAGGGTATTCTTTTTGTCCTCTTTTCCTTTTCCCTCTTAAAATGCTCAGAACAGAACCAATCCTGTGTTTTTCTTTCTTTTTTTCTTTTTTTTTTTTTAACAACTCCTCCACTCTTCTTTTAAGATATTGAAATTCTGAGGGTATATTTGTTTCTTCTTCCTATATCAGAATGTTAGTGATATAACATGAAACCCTAAAACTTCTGGTTTTGGAGTCTGCCTCAGGAAACTCCAATGCCCAATCTGTTTGATTTTGAATAGACTACTTCTCAGTTCATTGCTGACTGATGATCTGGTCAGTCATAATCAAATTTCAGACACCACCCTTAATTCATCTGGAAATCACTCCTTAGCCTTACTCTTGCGTTGTAGATTTAACATCCAATGATAGACTCTCTAGCCCTTGAGCCATAGAATTAGCATGTCTATGATAGAAGCTGGATAAAATGACTCTCCTTGGTTCTGTTTCTTTACTTGATTCCCTTAGAATTCAGTCCAATTTGTAATGGTGTACATCACTTTCAATAAACTTTGCCCCTTGACTAGGAGATGAGTTCGAACTTGCAAATTCTTTTGAGACAACTTGTGAAACCAGTCTGGGATTTTTGGGGTCCCCCTTCCCAACCTCAACATTAGACTATCTCATGTAGTTCCTTCCAATTGTTTACTTAAATTTAACTTTTGTGATTTCTCTTGAATTGTTTTTATATTTCAAAATTCCTATTCATTTCTGTTGTTTTTATTTAAAATATTTGAATGTCTTCTGTTACATTAAAGATCCTTTTTTTTACTCAGTTTTGTAGAGCAAGTTATTTCTAGTTATAAGGTTAGATTTTTTGTTTTTTGTAATGCTGTATTTCAAGATCAATCATATATTAGAAGCTGCCAGGTCTTGCATGATCCTGACCTAGGTTTTCTGGGACTTGAACTCCTTGGATGTTAGTAGTATTTTTTTCTTTCATATGGGAGTTATAGATTTTGGCTATGATATTCCTGGGACTTTTGCTTTTCTGGTTTATTTCAGGAGATGATGTTTTTATTTTGTCTTTTAGTTCTAATAGATCTAAACAATTCTTATTTGTGATTTCTTAAAATAAAATGCCCAAGCTTAAAAAAAAATCATGATTTTCAGGGAGATTAGTAATTTGTTTTAAAATGATCTCCCCTTGACCACTTTTCCAGGACAATTTTTTTATATCAATTGTCTTACATTTTCCTTGATTTTTTTCCCCCTAGCTTTTGATTTTTTCTTTCCTCAAGAATTTTTCTTTAATTTTTAATTTTTTGCTTCATTTCTTCTAAATATTCATGCAGTTCTTTAATAAAATCTTTTTTTTTCCTTTTAGTCTGCTTATAGTTGTTATATTTTACACTTCTGGGCTATATTTTTAGGCATCTTTAGATCTATGATAATTTTTATAGTAGTTTGAGTTTTCTTTTCTTTTCTTTCTTTCTTTTTTTTTTTTTTTTAACTCTTCTCATTAGCTTTAATTCTGGAATGGGACTGTGCAAGGGCTAGCCTGTGCCCCTGATTATGCTTTTATTTAGTATGATTTGCTCTTCTTGTGTTTGCCCTGTGTTATTGCTCTGACCAATACCTCCCAAGATTAGACCTACTAGATTTTTAAGATTTGGAACTTTGGATTTTTAGGTCCCTCTTCAGGACAACCCTGAAGCTCTCTTGCCCTGGTTGTTGTTGTTTCTGGGGTTCTGCTGAGGTTTTCTGACTGTCTTGGGGCTTTCTGACCATTCTGGGACTTTTTCAAGGGAGGCTTTCCTTTTGCTGTATTTGGACACAGAACCTTTCAAGCTACCTGTTTCTCTAGCCATCTCTGGTCAAGCTAGAAGGCAATAGACTTATTTACCAATGGCCTTTGCTGGGAGATCATCCTTTTTTTTTCTAGTAGGTGGGCTTCAGGATGCCTTCCTTTCTCCTCCCTACCCTCACCACCATTCTAGGGTAGAAGAAACCACTTACTGTAGTTTCTTATTTCAAGAGTAGATATGTAGGAACTGGTTCATGTCTGCCTCTGTTCATGAACTTCCATCTTGACTGGGAGTGTCCCTATTCTTCTTTCGATACTCTACTTATTTTCAACAACATTCTCTGCTGATCCAGCTGATCCATCATCCTCATACAGTCTTGGAAAGATGTAAGAATCTTCATGCCTCCACGAGTTGGGTTTAGATCCTTCTTCTGAACCTACATATGTAACCCTGAATGAATTATTTAGCCTCTCAGGCCTCTAGTTTTCTTATCTGCAAAACTGAAACAATATTGTCATTAGTACCTACTCAGATGCAATTAAAGAATAAAACTTTAAAGGCCATAGGATACCGGCTATTATTATGGATTAAGTTACCTAGTCAGATATTTGCATTTTAAAAGAGGAAGAAAGAAGTATGATTTGTTAAAGAAAAAGCTGTAGCTGGAGAGTTCTGGAGAGTAGGATGAAAGTTACTTAGGCTAGGAGTTCCCTGAGTGATTTTTGTTATTATTTAGTCATTTTTCAATCATGTACAATTCTTAGTGGCCCCCTTTTTTTTGGACAAAAATAAGGTAATGTGCTATTTCCTTCTCCAGCTCATTTTATAAAAGAAGAAACTGAGGGAAATGGTGTTAAATGAATTACCCAGGGTCACCCAGCAATTAAGTATTTGAAGCTGGATTTAACTCAGAAAGAGGAATCTTCTAGATTCTGGGCCCAGAGTCTACCTACAACACATACTTGTTTCCAATCAAGAAAAATTCAGTAGAGATGGGGACTGTAGATGTTGAATGATGTATATGCTTTTAGAAGCAATCATTTTATTGGTTAAGTTCTGCTTAAATTGTTCCTTATTCCAAGAGAGAATTCACTGTATGTACATGTGGGAAGGTACAGGGAAAGGAGTGAATTCCAATGTGGAAAGAGGCAAAATAAAAATCAATAATGAAAATCAAGGTTAAGAAAAGAGAAGTAGAAGATCAAATGATACTCATCCAGAAAGCTGCTATGCCTTTCCTTCACATCTGGGAAGTATCCCTGACTTTTACTTCGCTTTTTCACTAAAATCTGAGTTAGCAAAAGCCCAAGAAAAGGCCCCAAACTCTTCACTCTTCCATATTCTAGCCAATATTTTAAATATACTTGATGTCTAGTGTGTTAAAACTGTAAAATATTCTGTTTCCCCATACTGCTCCCTTCCCAGCTTTTAATCAGTATACTAAGTTGATAAGTAGCCAGTATAAAATAACAATTTTCAGGAAGTGAGATTGTAAAGAGAAACCTAGAAGACACAAACAAAGCATTCTGAAGATCAAAAAAGCATAACTTAACATAGCATAATATTAACCAAATACCACATCCTGATAATATATGCTAAATTGGCAGAAGCCATCTAGGTTTTGTAGTCAGGGTCTTTTGGTCCAGTGATCTCAGTTAAGTTCCAGGCCTCTGTAGTGAAGACCAGTAGGATTCCAAATGTTACAGGTAACTCTGAGGTGAAATGGGTGTGTTAACTTTAAAGTTTTACTGACAACTTTGAGATGATTCTGATATATCAAGTTGACCTTGATGAAACTTAAATACTTTGGTCACCTATATGAAGATAGAACTCATTGAAAAAGACCCAGATGCTGGGAAAGATTGAAGACAAAGGGAAAAGAATGGCAGAGAATGAGATGGATAGATAGTGTCATGGAAACAACAAGTCTGAACTTTGATAGATTTCAGTATACAATGGCAGATAGAAAGACCTAGCTTCCCATGGTCTATGGACTTGCAGAGTACAAGAAAACCAAACAACTGAACAACAAACAACATCAAAAAGGTCTCTTTACTTCAGATTTTAAAATATGAAATCTTGTGGAATGGGCTAGTTTAAATTTCCTTCTCATAGCCTCCATCCCCATATTTGTTATTACAGAATTATAATTAAAAAAACATCTTGGGTTTGGTGATGGTAACTTAGGATTTCTTCCTATTTATGCTAAGAATCAGAACAAAAAGGAAATAGTTCTGGAGTAGTATTTCCTGACAAAGTAAGCCAGGGTAAGTACCATGAATGTGATTATCCCCATTTGACAGATGAGGAATCTGAAGCATACTGAAGTTTCCTCCCCCCTTCTTATCTCTCACACTAAGTGGGTTCCTGATCCTGATCTCTTCAACTAGATTGATGATCTCTAAGATTGCTTCTAACTTTAAATCCTATGTTCATGTTTGTGGTCTGGGTTAGACTGTTAGAGGAAGGGATGAGTTGTTGAATTGGGTGACCTGGATCAGAGAATCATTTGACCCCTTTTTCTTTCCCTTCTCCCTCTCCCCCAGCCCAGGAAGAGAGAGTTAAAGGGGATTTTAGTGGTGGTAATCGAGAAGTATATGATGGGGTTTTCAGGGGCCTCCACAGCCTGCATTCCTGAGCCCTCCACATACTGAAGGCTTTCTAAGTGGCGGCCCGCCAAACGGAGGCGGTCAAGACTTCCCCTAGCTGTGAAGAAGGCAGCTGCAATTTGAGAACAGCTTACACTCCCCGCCTCCTGGCACTCCCGGGGTGAGTCCAGTCGGGGAGACGCCAGAGTAACCCGGAGCTCAGGATATTTGTACGATAGCTTAGGACTAGAGCTGGGATCCAAGGATTCACGGGCCCCTTCTCCATTGGCATTCCCTACTGGAGAGAAAATTGGTTCTTTGTCCAACTTCAAGCTTGTCTGAGCAGGAGCTGGAGTGGGCGTCTCTGAGAAGCCAAGAGGGAACCTCACTTCTGTGATGCTAGGAGCCAAATCAGGTATGAAGAATCTTTAACTCGTAGTCTTCTGAGCATCCAGGGAGGTAAAGTTGTTTGTTTCCCCTAAATGTTTAGTTGACTTGGGGCTGATTGTAGCCTCCAGTTTGTATCTTCTAGGCTTTTAGAACTATCTAGTTTTTCTTTATAGGCCATGTTCTTTTCACCTGCCTTTGATCTCTCATTTTCCTTGTTTACCTTTCTTTTCCTAAATTCTGAGTTTCTACAAATGGATGCCTGATTAAAAGGAGGGTGAACAATAAAGCCAGAGAGAGCCTTCTCTTCAGGTGCCCCTCTCTTTGTTTCCCTGCTCCACTGTACTCCTGCATGTGCTATAAAGGGAAGAGCACTGATGAGGAACTGGAATTGTGCTGGGAGACTGCCTGTGTGATTAATTTTTTCTTTAGCCTTCAGTTTCTTCTTCTATAGAATGAGAGGGTTGGACAGGATGACATCTAAGGTCCTTTCAGCTGATTGTCTAGAAGTTTGCTTTATTAGGCTAGCTTTTCTCACCCCATCCCCACTCTCATTCTTCAGTCCTGTGGGGGTCCAGTTATGAATCTTGTCTCCCTCCTTCAATCCTATGGAGGTCCACATAGGAGTCTGAGGTGCCCATAAGGGAAGATTCCTATTTCTTTGTTCCCTCCTTGTAGATGAGTCAGTCACCCAAATTCCATTTTTCAGATTTAAGAGAGAAAATATGGCATCCTGGAAAGAATACTAGATTTAGAATCAGGAATCCTGGCTGTGAATTATACCTGCTATTATAAATATGACTAAGACTAAGTTTTCCCATCTGTAAAATGAGAGATTTGGACTTCAGGACTCCTTAATCACTTTTGTGTCATGGAACCAACCTCCATCCCCCTTTGCCCCCCAGAAGTTTGGTGCTACCTAAAAAGCAGATTGCATAAAGTAAAATACATAGGATTAAGGAAATCATATGTATCAAAATACATCTTTTTGAAAAGTTCATGGAACCCAGACTGAGAACTCCCAATTAGATGATCATTCAAATTCCCTTCTGGGTTTAAGTTCTATGATTCTTTTGATTTTTCCCTTCAGAGCTTTATTAGACAAGTTAATTTCTTCCTGACTAGCTTATTACAGTATTGAGAAAAGGAGAAGTTGTTTATTTCTGGTGCAAGCAAATTCAATCAACACTTATTAAGCCCTGTTTTTGTTGAATGCACTATGTGAAATTTAGGAAGTTGGGTAATAATCTAAAGGAGAAAGATATCAATACAATTAGCACTGTCTTCAAGAAGCATTTATAATGAGCTCAGTACTCAATGCTAGGCCCTACCTGTGAAGGCGAGGGCAGATTTTTTGGAGAAGAATGGGGTGGTCTGGGTTCTCTCCCTGGACTTCTAGCTGACGTGCTGTGTGACTAGACAAATTGCTTCCCTTCTCTGTACTTCAGTTGACTTTTTTTTTTTTTTAAATGAGGGGATAGTCTGAAAGATAATTAAGCTCCTTCTAGATCTGATCTTGTTCATTTTAGGACTTTTCATTGATGAGCACATGGGACCTGAATCTGGGAGAAGTGAGTAGTTGGTTTTGTGAGTTTTTATGAGTCTTTTAGTATCTGTATAAAGGAATGCCTAACTGAGCTTCAAATAAGGAAATAGTCAAAGCCTGCTTTGAAAAGCGGAAGAACAAAGGAGAAGAATTTGTTTTGCCTTGTGGTCTGAAAACCCAAAAGCTGAGGTAGGGAAAGAACTAGGTAAAGAGTCAAATTCAAAAGCCCTTAGACATTTGCTCCAATTTATCTTGGGTGCCCTGGCAGGCTCTAGGCTCCTAATTCTTGGGCAGTTGCTGAAATCTCCATTTATGACAATTAATGGGGAGGATAAAGGTAAGTCTGGGTGAGGGAGACACCAGGGTTCTTGAGCTGAACTGAATACAGGGAGTGGATTCCTCATGAAGCCCTCATGAGGGTTAGGTAATAGCAGGAAGGTCCTTAGGTCCCAGCAGTGCCCAGTCCACCCCAGCTCTGCAGGAAATCTCAAGACCATTCTAATATTAGTTTGCCACTGTTGGCTGTGAATTCAGATAAGAGAACAGAAGCCGACAGAGGTGGGGACCCAGGAAGTGAAGAAAACAAAGAAATGTTCATTTGAAGGACCTTAGACTGGTGTTATATCTCTTGGAATCAAATGCTAGTGCAGGAAATAGTGTCGTGTCTCTATTTTCTAGGGAGCCAGGGTGGTAATAATGTTAACATTTATTTAAGGTGGAGATTTTTAATCTGAAGTTCATGAAAATTAAAAAAAATTTTAATAATTGTATTTTAATAATTTGATTTTCTTTGTAATCCTAAATATTTCATGCATTTAAAAACATTACTTTGAGAAGGGTCCAGGTGAAAGGTGGTGAGGAAAAAAAGGTGTGAAGAAGTCTAGGTTTAAGGTTTGAAAACCCTTTTGTATATATTATGTTTGGTTCTCACAATGGTCCTGTAGGATAAGTGCTTTGTTGCTCACTAGAGATGGAGAGACTGAAGAACTTGCTTTGGGATTTTTTAGCTAAAAAGTATCTAGATCAGGATTTAAATCCAGCTTTTCCTGATTCTAAATCACGCACTATGCAATCCTACCTCTTCTGTAGCTAGAACCTTGGGCTGAGAGTTAAGTCAAGAAGCATTTATTAAATATTTATAATATGCCAACCCCCCCCCCAAGGCAATTGGGGTTAAGTGACTTGTCCAAGGTCACACAGCTAGTGTCTGAGGCCACAATTGAACTCAAGTCCTCCTGACTCTGGACTTGGTGTTCTATCCACTGTGCTACCTGGTTGCCCCTAGGAGCATATTTCTAATGGGGGAATATAACACATAAAAGGAGATGCTTAATTTATTGTTTTATATTGAGTCTTCTTTTATATTCTCCTGTGTACATGGAAATGTCCTTCCTTTTCCCCCTCACCTCCTTCCCCTTTGCATTTAAGGTTAAAAATGAATAAAAGTTTACTACAAAAAAAATGGGGGGGGTATGATGGCCAAATTAAGAGAGTGAAACATGACTAGTCTAGATCTTTCCTTAAATGGAGATCTTAGGAGGAATTCACCAAGGGCTGAAGGAGAGAGAAATGAGATGAAGTATGGTGGCAAATCCAGAGTCACCAATTAATTAGACTATATGGCCTCTGAGGTCCCTTCCTGCTCAAGAATCATATATTTATGTCTAGAACTCTTAGATCTAGAGGCAACCATTCCATCCATCCCAGCTTCAATTTGAGGGATTTCTTATTCTCTCTTGATTCCGTGACTCCTGTTTTCCTGACACTTCACTTAATTCCCCTTCTTTCTAATAATTGTTAATAATATAATTGTAATAAAACTGTAGTACAGCTAGGTAGTACAAGAGATAGAGCTCTGAGCTTAGAGTCAGAAAGACCATCTTCCTGAGTTCATATTTGGCTTTAGACACTATGACCTTGAACAAGTCATTTAACTCCATTTGCCTCAGTTTCCTCATCTGTCAAATGAGCTGGAGAAGGAAATGGCAAACCACTCCAATTTTTCTGCCAAGAAGACCTCAAATGGCGTTGAAAAGAGTTAGATATGCAACAACAACAACATATATTAGGTACTAAGTACCTAGAACAAAAAAGGAAACAAATCAGAGATCTTGACTCCACCTTTGTAACCCCAAATTCTTCACTCTGTCTTAGATTTTATATTCTAAATGTCTGGACAAACAGAGGCTCTGGAGTAGGGAACAGGAATATGGAGCTAATCTATAATTTTCAAGTCAGGCCAAGAAGAATCCTTCTTTATTCCCTTGGGTAACAACAAAAGGAGTTAAAATAAAAGGAGTTAGGAAAAAAAAAAAAGAGGAGTGGTAGAATTAGGAAAGGGGCATTTTTTGGTTTGAAGGCATCCCAAGCAAATTTCATGATAGAGCCCCAAATTTCTTTGGCTGCTTCAGCTTCTGACTAGACTTATTTTCTCCCACCACCTTCTTTCTTCTTCTTCTGACGCACTCTTGCCTGTCTCCACACTCTATCTACCTTGGAATTGAGATCATTGTCCCGAGTTCAAGATAGTGTAGGAATAGATAAGAATGGTATAGTGAAGAAGAACATGGCATTTGGAGCCATTTTATGGGGCTACTAAAAGAAATGTAGCTGGAAGGAACCTTAGAGATCATTTAGTCATTTTATAAATGAAAAGTCAGGCGGCAGAGACACAAGGAAATGGAGTAACTTTTTCCCAAGTCATGCAGGTAGTGAGAAGATTTGCAATCAAAACCCAGATGCTCTTTTTATCTCACTGCCTGTTCACAGGACTGTGGCCAGTAAAGACCCATGTTTACTGGAAAGGGATGCTGACCTGGAAGCTATAGGAGCTACACGTGAGACTTTCTGCTCAGTATATCTACTGTGCTGATAGTGTACCTCAGTTTTCTCATCTGTCAGATGGAAATACTTTTTTTTAATGAGTTTTTACTGATAATTTTTTATGTCACATACATTTTTCCCAGTATCCCTTTTTTTCCCCCTCTTCCAGAGAACCATCTCTTATAAAAAAGAATAGATTAAAGATTAAAAAGATTAAAAAAAGAATAGAAAAAGGAATGCAGATAATTCTTATATTACCTGCCTTAAAGAGCTATTGTGAAGAAACTGCTACTTATATATGCAGCTGTTCTTAAGTATTTGAACATGTTTTGAAATAGGTAAGTGCTAAAAAAAAAAACTCCAAAAAACCCAAAGCCAAATAAACCAAGCACTTTGCTAAGATTTGTGTGCCTTGAATAGCTGAACTTAAAGAGCCAGAGTACTAGAGTTTAAATTCTTGGCTTCTTAATAGTTATATAGAGTCACCTCATTTCTTTGGGAATCAGTTTTTTTAACTATCAAATGATAGCTACTAAGACCCCTTCATCTCTTAAAAAAACCTAACTGATTCTAGGATTGCTTTTCACTAGGATTTGTCTTTTTTCAGCCAACCTTCCCATAGTTGAGTTAGTGGGAAGGAGTAATGATGGCTAATACTGGGAAGGAGAGTAAGAATTTGCTCCATTTTTTTTTTTTTGTCTCCATTTTAGGCTTGTTGCTTTCTGAGATGAAGTTGGGTCAAATGGTACGTGCTGTTTGAGCAGCTCTCTCTGCTTTCTGATCTACTCAAGATGTCTTGGTGTTTTTCCATCTTCCCTGCCTCAAGGGAATGGATGGAAAATCTATACGGGGAGCAAGGCTACACCCAGTCACACGTATCTGAGGAGAGGAGAGTGAGAGGGACAGTAATGGGAAAAGAGGGCAACCCTAAGGGCTAGGGTCATTTGCAATGTGCCTGTGCATTGACTTAATGTTTAGACAAACGGGTCCTGTCTGCCTTCTTCCACTCCCACCTTCTTCCTTTGGAGCATCTGGCCTCAGGCTGTGGTGGACTTTGTGCTATACAAGTAAATGCCTTTTGCTGAAGCAGAAGGAATGAAGGAAGCAACCATTACCATGTGCAAACAAACAGGAGAACTTGGCCCAGGAAAACCCTTCATCCCTTTCATTGGCCTCTGGGGGAACAAAGGAAGCCTTAAAGTACTACCAAAAAGGATAAGGCCTGTAACATAGGGATGCTCTTGATTTTATCATCTCCTTCTCTTGTCCAAAGAAGACTAGAATAGAAAGGAATGGTGGAACTGGGAGGGAAAAAAGAAAGAAATAACTCAGATCACTAGCAGGCAGTGATGAGCTCACGTCACTGGAGGCTTTCAGATAGAAGTCCAATAAGTGGCTGTTGAAAATGTTGCAGAGATAATTCCTACTCATGTATGGGGTAGATCATATCAAGATTTAAAATTTTTCCATTCTTGACCCCTTTTCGACCAAGACATTTTTATAACACCCTAGGCATATAGGTATATAAAACAGATATACAAGTTAAATATTTATTGATAATAAATCATAATTTCATGACTTCACATTTGGTTACATGACCCCATATGGGATTGTGGCCCACACTTTAAGAAGGTTTAGAATAAACAAGCCCTGAAGTGCTCTACCAATGTTGATATGGTATTATGACCCCTTCATTTTACCACTGAAGAATTGGAAGCCTGAAGTAGAATAAGAGGTAACAATCTATTAGTGGTAGTCGAGACTTGGATCATAGTTTTAGAAAGGAAAAAAAAACCCAGATCTTTTAGTTCAGTTGTCTTATTTTACAAATGAAGAAACTGAGGTACCTTTGATCAAGGTTAAATGAGTTGTCCATGTAGCAGAGGTGGATTTGAAACCAGATTCTTGGATTCCAAATCCATGTTCTTTTCAATACTGCTTAGTCTAGAAGCCAGGTGTCCTAACTTCCAGAGAAGCTTTTTAGGGTTTGCAGATCTCCATAGGAATGGGGAGGCTTCATTCTTTTCCACTTGGAGTCTGGGACAACACATTTGTAATCACTAATGTTTGAAACTTGGGTCTCCTGTTTCTTACCTCTAGAATCTGAATGTTGTTACGATAACATCCACAACCTGACTCATCAAAGAATAAATGAATATATGCCATCAGGAAAGGGGATTTCTTGGAGCTGAAAATATGTGCATTTATATAAAAGAATATTAAAATGTGTCCATTATTGTACACACACACCCCTACCTCACTTTTGTGTTATGAGGCTACCTTAATTACCAAAAGACACTTCTTTATTAATAGTAAGCAGGGATACAAACAAGGCAATGTCTTGAAATCTTCATGCTGCAAGGCAGCCACTGAGGCTACATCCACTATAGAAAATAAATTCTCCCTCTATACAGGGAATCATTTTAGCTACCCAGTTGGGCTGAGTCATTGATCTGTGAGTCCCTGTCCTTTCTAGCAAGTCTACCAGGCTGTTCAACTCTTACTTAAGGGGAAGAGAAAATGAAAGAAAATCTGGGCAGCTAAATGGCACTGGCACAGAAATCAGGAGGACCTGAATTCAAATATAAGTTCAGACACTTGACACTTACTGACTGTGTAACCCAGGGGAAATCACAATTGCCTTGCAAACAACAACAACTAATAATAATGTTTAAAAAAAAAAAAAGGAAAGTGACAGGGAGGGTTCTTGGAAGATTTGTAAAACTGTCTTTTTTTTTTCTGGGAACTGCTTCATTAGTCACATTTCACAAAATCTTTGGGGAGTCATGAATTTTCAAACTTTCCCAGTCTCAGTGACTCACAGCTAGACACTGCTAATTCATCTCTGCACATTCTGGTGAAAAGCTGAAACCACAAAGCTTTCTGTGCAGTTTCCCAGTCTATATGAAAAATCAGCAGAGCAGAGTAGCCCATACAACCCTTGTCCTTTTTTTTGATGAGTAAGTTTACTCATTGTCAGCTTGATGGATCACTGATCCCAGCACTTTCTTTGTCCCATTTTGAACAAGCAACAGGAAACTTCATTTTTTTATTACTTTTTTCTTCAATGAATACTCTTTGAAGCCTGCTCTGGGCACCGGTGTGGTAAGCACATTAGTAAACACATGTTAACAGTTAGGGTGGTTCTGATCCAATAGAGTCACTGCAGCAATGTTAAGTGTTGACCTGAGTCAGCCATTGTGGAGATGAAGTCTAACGGCAAACTGAGGTTTCTACACATCTGAGTTTGTGGCTAATGAAGAGAAGCATCCTGATTCTGTTGGGGACATCAATGGGTGAACAGGAAGTATTTCAAGGAAGTTGATATCCTTTAAATTTCCTGTTGTGAGGCAAAGCTCTGATTAGCTTGCCTTAATTATGAGTCATGTTCACCTGGGTCACCTAAGACAGGGTAGTAGATTTCTGATATTAATAGAACTTGGCCAGGGACACTGTATTTTAGTAGGAAGAATGCTGAACTTAAGGCAAGGAAAGATTTGCCTCTTATACATTTTACTTCCTGACCCAAGGCAAGGCACTTTTCATATCAGGATCTCAGTTTCTTCACATGTAAAGCGAGAGGGTTAAAATAGATGATTAATAAACTACCTTCTAGTTTCAGATCCTGTGATGCTATGACATTAGCTGATGATCTATTTAAGATCAGTGGAAGTTAAACACACAGAATCTTCCCTAGCTATTTCTTTCTTTCTTTCTTTTTTTTTTGGGGGGGGGGGGCTTTTGGCTGAGGCAATTGAGGTTAAGTGACTCGCCCAGGGTCACACAGCTAAGGAATGTTAAGTGTCTGAGACCAGATTTGAACTCAGGTCCTCCTGACTTCTGGGTTGGTGCTCTATCCACTGCGCTACCTAGCTGCCTCCCTAGCTATTTCTTATTGGAAGAATAGAGTGAGGGATGACAAAATGAAAGTGTCACAATTGGAAGTTTGGGGCAATATGATAATTTTGGTTTTCTGGTACTCGTGGGAGAGGGAGTATGTATTGAAAAGGAGTGGGTCAAAAGGTCCTAAAAACAAATTTTGCCTAGGACTTGCCTAGGAAAGATAGCTTGGGGAAAAGCAGGGTATGAGAATGAGGTGGATCAGAGTTCTTACCCCAGTGGTGCTATTTGCTGTCTGAAATACCTTAAACAAATGATTTTACTTTTCTGGGTCTCAGTTTTCTCATTTAAAAAATAAGTTTAGACTTAATGATCTTTAAGGTCTCTTCTACCTCTAAATCTTTATGATTATTTAGGATGACAGAATGCTATAGTTGGAAGAGATCTCAACTAGCATCCACTGCAAACCATACTTGAACAAGAAATCTCTTATGGTCATCTAGTCTTTGAAGATCTGTAAGATTATTTACCTAATTAATACCTAAGGCAATCCATTCTATTTTTTGATAGCTCTAATTTTTAGGAAACTTTTCTTTGCATCAAACCTAAATTTTCCTCTCTGTAATTTCTACTCATTATTACTAGCTCTGAAGTAAAGCAATATCTATCTATCTATGTATCTATGTATCTATGTATCTATGTATCTATGTATCTATCTATCTATAATCCCTTCTCTATATGACGGTCCCTCAGATGCTTGAAGATAGTCCTCCCTGGGTCTTCTCTTCTCTAGGTTGAACATCCTCAGTTACTTTCATTGATCTCTGTGAAACATGTTCTCTTTATCCTTTATCCTCTTTATCCTCTCCTTTAACAAATTCCCTTGTTAAAAATGTGATACCCCAAACTGAATGACAGTGATACAGTCTGCCCTGGTCAGAATAATATCTCCCTAGGCACTCTTCTTCTCTTAACACAGCCTAATATTTATTACATGTGCTGCTTCTTCTTCTTCTTTTTTTTTTTAGCTGCTGATCACATATGCTGTTCATAATTAGTTTGCAGTGCACTGAAGCCCTTATTATTATTATTAATTTTTTTTTTGGATAAACTGTTGTCTGCCAGATGGGATGACAGGGACAGTTCATGCCTCATCCTATTAGCTCTGTGTAGTCCATTTCCCTTCTATTAGGGAAGTGATTCCAAAATGTCATTTGATTTGGTCAAAGAAACATAGCCACTTAGTGGAAAAGCCATGACTACAGATTCATACAAACTTGAGTGGAAATAGCACACTGTAGTAAGAATGTTAAGACTAGGAGTGTTGGGGCATTCCTAGCTAGGTAGCACAGTGGATAGAGGACCAGCCCTGAAGTCAACCTGAGTTCAAATGAGGTCTCAAACACTTGACATTTATTAGTTATGTGACTTTGGACATGTCTCTTAACTCGAATTGCCTTGTCAAAAAAAATTAGACTAAGTTACTATTCTGGCTATGCCATTTATTGAAGAATTTTTGACAAGTAATTTTTCCTCCTTGAGCCTTAGTTTATTCCTTTGTAGAGAGGGATTGGAATAAATATTCTCTAAGGCCCTTTCCATCTCTGTCATTCAGTGTTACAAGGATCCTTTTACATCTTTTACATATTTAACATATATAGTTAAGTTCCTTTAATTCTGTGTTCTAAAGTGTTTTATCATTCTAAATTCCATGATCTTTGTTCTAAGAATTTTCTAATATTAACATTCTTTATTCCAAGAGGCTTTCTTGCTCTAATAGTCCATGAGGCCTATGATGATAAAAGTATGGTTAACTAGGCTTTTGTTCCCTAAGAACAAGTAGGTAATTAAATAATGGGCAAAGTTTATATAAGACTTTAAAGGTTTGCAAAGCATTTTACATATGTTATATTATATCATATAATCCTTCCAACAACCCTCTGAAGTGGTTGCTTTTATTAACCCCATTTTACAGATAATGAAATTGAAGCTCAATCTTTAAGTTACTTACCTAAAATGGAAGAGGAAGTAGACACTTTTTTACTAAGTGTCTTTTTAGTAACCCAGCTTTTTCCTGACTCCAGGTGTTTTGTTCCCTGTATCATGCTATGTATTGAGAATATAGCATTGGTTTTTAGTAAAGTGTTGTTTTGTTGTTCAATTGTGACTGACTCCTTGTGACCCTATTTGGGGTTTTCTTGGCAAAGATATTGGAGTGATTTGCATTTCCTTAACCAGTTCATTTTTATAGATGAGGAAACTCAGGCAGAATTAAATGCTTGCCAAGGATTACACAGCTAGTAAGTATCTGAGACAGATTTGAACCCAGAATGAGTCTTGATACCAGGCATAGGACTTTATCCACTAAACCACCTCGCTGCTGTTTTGCTGCTGTTTGTCCTGTTTAAATGGAATCATAACCAAGAATCTGCCCATCCCTTCCAGAGCCCCCCTGAATTATCATATTAGCTTCGACTCCATTCCATAGCCTGAGGTGCTAGTGACAATAATTGATTCTCAGGATTTTTGAACAAGCTTTAAGAGCTGTTAGGAATTATAGCTTTTTAAAGACACTCTGCCTTATGATTTTCCTCCAGTTGCAGAATTTACCTAGGAGAATGATCCTATGGCTGGGTAAAGTCTAGAAATGTTGGAAGGAAGTAGATTGCTTCAGCTCTATTGCATCACTAAAAACTCATGGGTCTTTTTCAAGAAGAGAACAAGCCATGTGGCTATTTCTTCAAATAGTTTATTTATTTTAAAAAAGTGGAGAAGCCGACTGCTGAGAATAATACGTGTATGTGTGTGTGGGAATAGGGGATGGAGGAGTGTAGTGGGGACTTGGGCCTCGGATTCTCAACTACTTCTTTTCTCTTTAATGAGTGCAAACCTAGGTATGAAGTACTTCAGGCTTATTCAGTGTAAGCAGAACATGATGAGTGTACCTTTGTGTGGTTGATTCCTTACTTAAATTTATTTCTCTTTATCTTCCTGCCTTTCTTCATAAAAAAGCATTCCTAATATACCTGTCATCGTTGTATTGACTGTTAATTCACTTGATTGCATGCTAGCATCTGTGCTTTCTATTTTGTTTTCTAAATAGGCAGGTTTAGCTGTTTGCACAAAATATTTAATAGAGAAATCATGAGTCTATTCAAGGAGCAGAATAAATATAATAATTCACATTTCTATAGCACTTTAAGCATTTTCTTCACAAGTTTGAGAGCTAGCAATTACCTTATTCTTATGTTACAGATTAAATTAGGGTTCACTGAGATATTTAATGATTTGTCTAGCTTCACATAGCTAGTCAGTCTTAAAGCTGGGACTTGAACCCAGATTTTCCAAGAACAGACCATGACAAACTACCTCTTGTTGGGCTTTCTGCCAGGTAGAAAGAAATCAGATATCAAATTGTCATAGTTAGGATCACACAAGATTAAACAGGAAAGGAAGGCAATGATACAAAACAAACAAACAAAAAACCTTACTCTTAAGAATACTTCATCCTATGCACTGAATATAATTCTACAGTGAAAGAAAAGAATCTTTTTTTGTTTGTTTTTTTTGTTGAGGCAGTTGGGGTTAAGTGACTTGCCCAGGGTCACACAGCTAGGAAGTGTTAAGTGTCTGAGGCCATATTTGAACTCAGGTCTTCCTGATTTTCAGGGCTGGTGCTCTCTGCACTGTACTACCTAGCTGTCCCAAAAAGAATCTTTAACAATAAATTAATTCCAAACATTTCTGTTGAGAAAACCAGAGATGAGTAGAAACTTTTAAATGCAATACTAAGGACGAGAAAAACTTCCAAAAGGCTATGTACTAATGGGAAATGGAAATCATTACCTCTTTGGAATTCTATCTTGCAGGGTAAAATAGAGAGCAAAGAAAGACAAACTAGGACCTGGGTGTGTCTTTGTTCTGTTCTGTTTAAAAAAAGAAAAATGAAAAGGGAGATTAAGGAAACATATTAGGGAAGAAATAAGGAACCAGAGGGAGGAACTAGTTCATAATCGAGCCTCACAGTCGGAGTGGGGGTTGGAGGAGCAGACATCTTATCAACTGCTCACAAGGGCACACATACATACACACACACACACACACACACAGAGAACATAGTATAGAGATATATTTAAGTAAACAGGGCAAAAACATGAGATAGAGAAGAAAATGGGATAGTTATTGAGAATAGTTAAGAATCTTAAGAAAAAACAGTATTGAGGAAATAATCAAAAGAAAAACAAACTGGGGCAACTAGGTAGCTCAGTAGATAAGAGTACTAAGCCTGGAAGGACTGGAAGACTCATTTTCATGAGTTCAAAGCTGCTTTCAGACATTTACTACTGTGTGATTCCAGTCAAGTCGCTTAAACCTTTTGCCTCACAAAGTCAGATGAAACTGAAAAATGACTGAGCAACAAAAAACAAACTTTAGCAATGAAAGGCTAATTATAAAGGTGGATTAAAAGGAAAGGAGGAAGGATAAGTTTCAAAGAGCCGGGTCTGGTCTAGGTAAAGAGAGGAAGGAAAAAGGTGCAGGATAAAACCATTCCAATTATAGAGTACTACATTCCTTCCCTTTTTCCCTCTCAGAGGGCTATCATATAGAGCAGAAAAAAGTAGAAGAAAAAAACAGTAAAACTAATCAATACAGAGGCAACTAAGTGGCACAATGGATAAAGCATTAGCCCTGAAGTTAGGAGGACCTGAGTTCAAATTTGACCTCAGACACTTAACACTTCCTAGTTGTGTGACCCTGGGCAAGTCACTTAACTCCAATTGCCTCAGCAAAAAAACCAAAAACTAATCAATACATTGAAAAAATTCTAAAAATATTAGTAATGTTACATACTTGGGGACTTCCTACTATTGCATAAAAGAGAGAGTATGTGTGGGTGTGTGTATAAAGTATCTTCTCATATTTCTTCTTTGCTTAGTTTTTTGGTAATTTTATAAGATTAATTTTCTATTTTTGTATTTATATTGCTGTAGTCATTATGTATTTCTTGTCTCTGTTTACTTTGTATCAGTTCATGTAAACCTTTCACTGCCTCTCTGTATTCTTTATTCCTTATTTCTGATAGCACAGTGCTATTCTATTACATTCATGTACCTCAGTTTGTCCAGCCATTCTCCAGACAATGGGTCTCTATTTTATTTCCAGGTTTTTGTTTTCACCTGAAGTGTTGCCATAAATATTTTGGTGAGAAGATATGATAATAAAAAAGTCAGAGATTATTTTTCCTGGAACATCCTTCCGGATCAAAACTCAGATAATCTTTTATAGCAAAGCACTTTGAAACCATACCTGCTGCCGTGATTGAAGACGGGGATTGGAGACACTCCTGGTCCCAGAGTCCTGTATTTATGGAGTTCTCATATCTCATTATTCTGTCTGTATCCCACATATGTATTTCAAGTTTCTTGGGGGCATTTTTAGAAAATGTTGGGGGCCATGGAGGTCCATTGAGCTTGGGCCTTTCTATCTATGTAAATCAGAAACTTATAAAGAATACTTACAGAAATACCATTTCGGGGGCAGCTAGGTGGCGCAGTGGATAGAGCACCAGCTCTAAAGTCAGGAAGACCTGAGTTCGCATTTGGCCTCAGACACTTAACACGTCCTAACTGTGTGACCTTGGGCAAGTCACTTAACCCTAATTGCCTCAGCAAAAAAAAAAAAAAAGAAGAAAAGAAAAAAATAAATACCACCTCTTCTGCTTCCTTTCAATCTCCTCTCTGTGACTTCCAACATATTTTTGTTGTTTAGGCCTTAGAAAAAAATGACAATTTCAGACAAGCCTAAAAGTTGGAAGTGTAGTCCAAACCTACTCCCTTTTGCCTAGTATCCAGTCACTGTGCCCAAGACAGAGTTCCTGAGGGCCTTGGCCCAGGTTTTCCTCTAGTTATTCCCCAAATTCATCTGTACAACTTAGAATCTCTGAATGTTAGCACTGGGGATAACCTCAGAATTCATGTAGTCAACCTCATTTTATAGAGGAAGAAACTGAAGCTCAAAGAGAGAATGTCAATGTGAATTGGTATAGAGAACATTGATTGGAAAATTAGTCTTATCCGTGCTCCCTTTTACTTGCTTAAGCTTGGGCAATTCCTTTGTCTCCCTGCTTCTTAGTTTGCCCATCTGAAAATTGAAAGGGTTGAATTAGATCATCTCCAAAATTTCTTCTGTCTCCTAATCTTATTATCCTATTATTTCCCCAGACAAGTGTTTGTGGCAGAACTAGGATTTCTTCCACTGTGTTGTTTCTTAGAAGCTATGGGAGTAGAAGAGGATTTTCCTGGAGTCTGTAGCTTGCAGCTATTGATGATATACTCCAGAAAACTCTGTGAAATTTCCCATCACCAACCTAAAAAGAAATTAGATATAATAACATACAAATCACAGTTTGTCAACAAGAGGACCCAGATTCTTAAGAAAAGCGATTACCCAGCATAGATAGGACATTCTAGGTTAGGGAATCAGACCCCATAAATGCATGCAGGTGGGAATGAACATGGTCACTGTGAAGGAGACTAGGTGCAACAAAGAAACAGGCTCATCAGGTAAGGAAGGAGCAGGAGACAAACCTGAAACTGAGAGCCTGAAAAACCAGGCAGAATAATTTTTTAATAGTATTTTATTTTTTCAAATACATTCAACATTCACTTTTGCAATACCTTGTGTTCCATTTTTTTTCTCCTTTCTCCCCTTGCTCCCCTCCCCTAGGGTTGCGGCAAACAATATGATATAAGTTAAATAAGTAATTCTTCTAAACAAATTTCCATATTTGTCATGTAATATAAGAAAAATCACATCAGAAGGGGAAAAAATTAAGCAAACAGGCAAAAATAACAATAAGAGGTGAAATTACTGTGCTTCGATTCACATTCAGTCTCCATAGTTCTCTCTCTGGATGCAGATGGCACTTTCTATCCCAAATTATTGGAATTGTCTTGAATCATCTCATTGTTGAAAAGAGTCAAGTCCATTACAGTTGATTATTTTATAATTTTATTATTATTATGTACAATGTTCTCTTGGTTCTGCTCACTTCACTTAGCATCAGTTCATGTAACTCTTTCCGGACTTTTTTGAAATCAGTCTGCTTGATATTTTTTTTCTTTTCTTTTGTTTGTTTGTTTCTTTTCTTCTTCTTTTTTTTTTTTTTTTTTTTTGCTGAAGCAATTGGGGTTAAGTGACTTGCCCAGGATCATACTCATCATTTCTTATAGAATATTCCATTACATTCATAAAACATAATTTATTCAGCCATTCCCCAACTGATAGGCATGTAAATCTTTCCAGGTTTTTCTGAAGTCAGCCTGCTCATCATTTTTTATAGAACAATAATATTCCATTCCATAATTACCATTCCATAGAATATGTGGTATAGATACCATAGCTTATTCAGCCGTTTCCCAACTGATGGGCATCCACTCAATTTACAATTACTTTAGGCAGAGGAATTTGAACCTGAGATAGTAAGTGGGGTGTTTACATGGAGATGTGGAGGTAGCAGGAGGGAATCCTGCTTCTGGATTATGAGAATGACAGTTCAAATCCTCCTTTGTTTACCTGTAAGTCACACCCTCTCTAGGGTTTAGTTTCCTCATCTGTAAAATGATGAATTTAGGCTAGTTGGAATCTGATGTTCTTCCAGTGCAAGATTTATGATCCTCTTGGGGAGGAATAATAATTATTAATCATAATAATCTAGAATTTATGTAGTACTTTAATATTTGTAAAGTACTTCACATAAAGAACTCATTTCATCTTCACAACAACCCTCTGAGGTAGATATGTTGTTATCTCCATTTTGCTGATCAGAAGGAGGGTGGATGGTGTGACAAAAGTGGTGTTTGAGAATGTTTAATAATAAGGTAACATTGTACAGAAGTGGAGACACTCTATACACAGTAACCCTCTCCTCTCTCCATAGGGTAAAGCAACATGAATGCTGTCAGCCAAGCCTCCCCAGAGGCAGTACTGCCTAAGCACATCCTGGACATCTGGGTCATCGTCCTCATTATCCTGGCCACCATTGTGATCATGACTTCCTTGGTGCTGTGCCCGGCCACGGCTGTCATTATTTACCGAATTCGGACTCATCCTATACTCAATCAGGCCTTTTGAAGCTGCTGGATGCTGGGGATGGGTGGGATCCTAAACTGGACTTTTGATGCCTGAAAGTGGCCCAGAAAACTTCCCCTTCAATGAGATGATGAGAATCTTTCCATTATGGAAAATGTTTTGAAGCTATTAAATGCAACTAGATCTTGTCTGTGAAAATCCCTTTTATGATGCATGTCTCCATCAGCACCATCAACAGTATTGGAGGAAGGAAGCTTTTCTGGCAGGGCTGGTTTTCTTCTGTCAAACAAATTGGTCCCAGTTTCAGGTTGTACAAGACACAAGGTGGAGCCTCCCAGGGCTGAAACTTCTGGAAATTAGAGATGCTCCAAGAGACATCATTAGGGACAGGGATGACCAAGCAGTTCCTTCTTCCTTCTTCTTACATTCCTTTAAAAATACAAGTTCCTCCAATCACCAACAAAGCCCTCCATGTTCTGGGAAGTCCCTTACCAAGTTTTCTATCATGTTAAATTCCTGGTTGGATATTGTTCTTAGTTGGTGGCAAGTTATTTAAGTTCTAGCTCATATATAGTTTAAAGTCCCTTTACTTTTTAGGACATTTACATTTAAAAATATTATATTCAAGCTCGTGTTGCCAAAGGAATGACTACTATTTGTCAATAAATATTTGTTAAGGACCTACTAGCGCTCAAGCATTGTGCTAAGCACTGGAGTTATACAAAGAAAGGCAAAAAAAAAAATTAGGGCTCCCAGCTCTCAGAGAGTTCATAGAAATTTGGTCCCACTCAATAACCAAGAGCATATCTCTTAAACCATTGTGATGGTATCTTTAGCTAGAAGAAGATAAAAAAATTTGGAGCAGAGAAGCTTGAATATAGCATTTCTTAAATTCTTGTCTCCGAAACCATACAGGATCTGAAAACCAGAACTACTTGGGTAGAGATTCTATGATCCTTCTGGACACACAGAAATCTGGTACCTTTCCAGAGAGAGCTAAGGCTGGGCTTAGCAGGATATGCACTATTGCCTTATTCTATATTAACCCATGGTTATATATGTACTTCCAAGGCTGTGCCCTAATTTTTTTTCTCCTTGGGATCAGTTGTGTGATTTCATTGATTCTGACTTTGCCTGTGAGCTCTGTAGCTTTAGGCAGGAAATTGACATCTTGAAGAGGTTAAGCAATTTACAAACAGAATTGGGCAAATAAGTCTTAGTGGAGTGGCTCTTCCATGTCACATTTTAGAATCAGTGCAAAATGAGGACAATTGTTATATACATTTTACGGTACTTTAAGTTTAACAAAGGTCTTTTCTTTGTAACAGATCTTTGAGGGATAATGCAAATACCATTCCTGTTTTAAAGCTGAGGTTCAAAGACCACAGAGACTGGAAGACTTTTGTTTAAGTTTCTGACATATATTGGCTGTATGATCATAGAGAAGTGATTTAACCTCTTGGGCTCCAGGAAATTTTCCAAGACTAAAAGTATTACCTATGTATATACCTGTGTTTGATTCATTGGTTGCCCAAGGCTTCAAACCTATGTTCCCTTCCCTGTGGGATCCAGAATGTTTCCAACCCCCTCTTCACAAGGGACCTGCCCCATGGCATCTTCCCTCAGAATTTAATCTCTGCTCAAGTGAGTGGACATGTTACCTTTCCCAAATAAGTGATTTAGTTTTCAAGAGAAAGCTAGCCTACCCTGGTGACTTTCTGATGGGGACAAGTCAGAAATTGTGTCAGGGATAGTAGAGGAAATATTCCTGAACAGATGGGGTCTATGTCACCAAGTATGGGAAATTCCTGGAGCTCAGAAAGTTGTTTGGGAAGATTACACAAAGATCTAGTAGGAAAAGAATGTTTTCATTTAGTGTGTGTTCTTGTTTTCCTGATGAACTCTTAATTGCCATTAAAAATAACAAGATGAGAATATCTGAGATCTTTTTTTTTTCCATCCATAAATTTCTTTGGAGCACCAACTCTGTCTTTAGTCCTGGAATCCAAATTTGAATGAGAGATAGTATTTACCTTCTAAATGCTTTCAATAACTTTTCAAAGTCTCAGCATTTGACTTGTCCAACCGCTCTGCTTTGGAGAGTTTAGAGCCATGAATTTATGGAAAGATTTTGGGAACAGTGAGTTAAATAGTCTAAGAAGGCTTTCCAGGGAAGGTAAAAAGTTTGAGGTACCTTAAAGGATGAAAAAAGTTTGCCCAGAGGAAGTGGTTAAACTTCCAATCCAGTCTTTTGTTTCTGAAGGTGATCTTACCCTAGTGAACTAGCTCTTCCTGTGATTCCTTATAATTAGTACCAATACATATTTTCTTTGCTAATGATAGCTTAGATGTCTCTTAGAAAACTTGCTGTTCCTATCATTTCATCATGGCTCTTACTTTTTTTTTGGTGTGTGGGTTGAACCATATGTTTATTATTTTTAAAAATATATTTTATTTCATTAAGTATTTCCCAATTATATCTAAAAACATTTCTCAACATTCATTTAAAAATTTTTTGAGTTCCTAATACCCCCCCCCCCTTCTTGCTACTCTTCTCCCATCCCTTGAATAGGTAAGCAAAATGAAACTGATTGATGTGGAAGTCATGCAAAACCTATTTCCATGTTAGTTATGTTGCTGAAGAAAACAATACAGACACAAAAACGAGAGAAAATTATAAAGCTGAAAGAGCATATTTTAATCCAAGCTCAGAGTCCATAAGTTCTCTCTCTAGAGGTACATAGCATTTTTCATCATTTATCCCCTTGGAATTGTCTTGATCAGATTAGCTAAATCTTTCACAATTTTTCATCATTACAATACTGCTGTTACCCTGTACAATGTTTTCCTGGTTCTGCTCATTTCACTTTGTATAAGTTCATAATTACATAGTTTTTCTGAAATTATTGTGTTTGTCGTTTCTTTTTTTAAATTAAAACTCTTTATTTTCAAAACATTTGTATAATATATTGGATTTAGCATGTATTTTTGCCATGTTTAACATATATTGGATTGCTGGCCAATTGGGGGAGGGGTGGGAAGAAGGTGGGGAAAAATTGGAATATAAGGTTTTGCAAGGATGAATTTTGAAGAATTATCTATGCATATGTTTTAAAAATTAAGAATCTTTAATAAAAATATGCATAGATAATTTTCAACATTCACTTTTGCAAATCCTTGCATTCCAAAAAATTTTTTCCTTCCCTTCCCCCCACTCTCCCCTAGATGGCAAGTAATCCAATATGTTAAACATGTTCAGTTCTTTAATACATTTTTCTACAATTATCATGGTACATGAGAAAAATCAGATCAAAAAGGAAAAAAAATGAGAAAGAAAAAATATAAGCAAACAACAATAAAAAAAGTGAAAATACTATGTTATGATCTACACACAGTCCCATAATCCTCTCTCTGAGTGCAGATGGCTCTCTTCATTACAAGATCATTGAACTGTCTTGAATCACTTTGCTGTTGAAAAGCGTCACATCCATCAGAATTGATTATTGTATAATTTTGCTGTTGCTGTGTACCATTGTTCTCTTGGTTCTACTTACTTCACTTAGCATCAGTTCATGTAAGTCTCTTCAGGCCTCTCTGAAATCATCCTGCTGATCATTTCTTATAGAACAATAATATTTGATAACATTCATATACCATAATTTATTCAGCCATTCTCCAACTGATGGACATCCACTCAATTTCCAGTTTTTTGCCACTATTACAAACATTTTGAATCCTTTCCCCTTTTTTATGATCTCTTTGGGATCATAGAGGCTCAATAGAGATACTGCTGAATCAGAGTACGCACAGTTTGATAGCCATTTGGGCATAGTTCCAAATTGTTCTCCAGAATGGTTGGATCAGTTCACAACTCCACTAACAATGTATCAGTGTCCCAGTTTTCCTACATCCCCTCCAACATTCATCATTATCTTTTTCTGTCACTTTAGCCAATCTGAGAGGTATGTACTGGTACTTCAAAGTTTTCTTAATTTGCATTTCTTTGATCAATAATGATTTAGAGCACTTTTTTATATGACTATAAATGGTTTTAATTTCTTTATCTGAAAATTATCTATTTTCATGGCAGATGAACTAAACCAGATTGAGGGTAACTAACAGTTTTCAAACTTGTCAGTGAGTTAGGGAGATGTCTATTCCAAGAATGTGAAGATTTCCCCTCATGCAATGGGCAGATCAGAATAATCAGTTCCAATGGCCATGAAGGTGGCTAAAGCAGGCATTACAAAATTATTACATCTTGATCAGACAGAAGATGCCAAAGTCATCCATGGCATCCTGGACCATTGTCAGTCTTCTTGCTTTTTGTCCTGCCACTGAACTTCGATAATTCTAGAAGAAAGAGAAAAACTGACAACTTTGTGCAATGCTACTTCATTTAAATTCAATTCATGTACAAGTAAAGACATTGCCTCCTGATATCACTGGTCCTCTTAGAAAATGAAGAATGAAAATCAACAAATATTCAGCTGAAAGGTGCCCAGAATACTTCCTATGAACCAGATTTAAATGTAATTGAGAAATACTTAAAATAAATAAAAATAAAACATAAGATTACATTTTAAAACTAAGTCAATATGTTGTCTGCATGGCCCCTTTCCTTATGTATGCTATTTGAATTTCATTCCACTGCCTTACAGTATATTTAGAAAACTAGTCCATTTGTAACCAGTCCTGCTTTTCTGAAAGGTAACCTTGATTGGCCCTGCCCAAACACAGAGAAATATTTCAGGCCCTTGAAGGCCATCATTAGCTCTGTTTCATATTAATCTAAAAAACTAACCCTTTCTCTCTCATAGTACATAGTGGGAAGTGCCTTCCTTGCCTTTGACACAACAGTTCAGTTCAACATTAACTGACTGCCTTAGGTCCGACTCTGAGCTATGTGCTGGGAATGCAAAGATGAAAAAACATGGTCCTTGCCATGAAAGAATTTATTAACATTGGGGATGTGACATGTACACAATTAAATATGATTCATGACAGAATGTGTAACTGTGGGTAAGGAGAGATTATTTTTAGGTGAGAGGCAGTGGGGCTGGAAAATTTAGGAAGATTTCCTGAAAGAAGTAGCACTTGATGTGGACCCTGAAGAAGACAATCTATATGCATAAATAAGGTGAGTTGTGATAGGAGGGAAGGAAAGCTGAGGGAAATGCCTTGGAAGACTTGTGGGGAGGGAGAGAGAGAGAGAGAGAGACAGACAGACAGACAGACAGACAGACACACATACACACAGGGAGACGGAGAGGGAGAGACAGAGAGATAGGCACACAGAGAGACTGAGAGAGAGACAGATACAGAAACAGAGAGAGAGGGAGAGACAAATATACAGAGGGAGACAGAGGGAGAAATAGAGAGACTAGGACAAGGGTGGGAGGATTGTGGGTGTTGGCAGTCTTAGGGAATAATTGTTATTAACTGACATTTTTATAGTACTTGAAAGTTTTCAAAATATTATCTCATGGAACCTCATTACAAACTTTTGACGTAGGTATGACAGACCTTATTGCTCCAGTTTTCCAAATGAAAAATCAGAGGTGCCCCTAGAGGTTATCTGATTTGGGGAAGTCCTGATGGATCAGTATGAAGATTGATCCTTATCTCAGTAAATTAACTAGTTTCTCTTTAAGGACCTTAACTGAAAAGTCCTTCTGAACTAGGCTTGCAGCATCTTTCACCAGGCATGAGGCAGTTAAATTTTCATAGACTCTGGGGCCCCACTGACTTTTTAGGCTAGAGTTAAGTTCACTTATTTTTCTTGTTTATATGATGGAGATCTGCTGAGGGATAACATTTGCAGGGTATGTTTAGATTTGCAGATCTGGGAAATAAACCTTGCATATTTCTTCTGTCCTATTCCAGAGTGCCAAGAAGAATACACATCTGCCCCTGTTGCCCACTTAAGGAAAGATCTCAGGAAGTTGGTGACCCCTGAGGGGAATTGTTAGCCCATGGCAGGGTTTACCTCATTGATGGATGGCTACTTTGCACATCCTTCTGTTTCTACCTCCCTCCTCTTCACCCCCTCCCAAAGCCACAATCTTCATTCAGCTGTTAGGGATATCTTAAGAGATACTCATTATTGAGGAAACAAATGTCTGATATATTTGCCTGTCTTCAGATCTTCAGTGAGTCACATGCACTGGGGGCCTGTGCAGGAAGACAAATGCCCACACTATACTTTGTGGCCTCAGAGGGCAGCTGGAAAAATTGGATTTGAGAGGTAGCCAATACTAAAAGAAAAAAAAAACATTAACAGAAGCTCTTTGGGGCCCCAGGTCTGCTCTAACTGCAAAGAGCCTTGGCCTAGGAAAAATGGAGAAAGGAGAGAACCAGGCTTGCTTGGCCTGTCTCATTAACTGAGCTGAAAAGCTATTGTTTTCTTTAAGATCTAAGATCTAAGAATGGATTGTGAGTCATGGGAAAAACAAGCTGTTGAGGAGAAAGATTCCCACACAGTGTACTCTTTCCTACCTTCCTCTGTAAAACCCATCATCTTCAGTCCTGAAGATTGCCAACGGACCAAGCTACCATTTGCAAAAATGGCTTTGGGAACAAGGTTGTTTCCTCTGCCTTCCTCCATCCCCATTTCTCCTTATAAGCCAGAAATTTCCTTCTTACTGCTGGTTCAGACTCTTCTAGAGAAAGGAAGAACATTCAAGGTCAGGGGCTTGTGTTGTATTGACAGAATCATCTTCACTGGGACAAAATGGAGGAAATATCACTAGATAGATCTAAAGATCTGGTGATTTTAGTGGCCCCAAGTTCCAGATGAGTCAACTGTGTGGTTTGGCAGCCAAAAAAAAAACTAATGCATGCAAGTGTGTGGGAATTGGGCTGGGTTGGATTAGAATACTAACCAATGGAGCTGGACATGTGTACTTTGGCTCCTTGAAAAGTTCTTGCCAAAAGGTATGCACAACTGGAAACTTCTAGATGGAGAATGCTCCAATCCAAATCCCCACTACACAATCTTAAATTGTCTTAAGAACTGCATATACATCAATGAGCATTTATTGAGTGCTTACTATGTACCCTGCACAGTGCTAAGTCCTAGGTACTCAAAGAAAGACAAAAACAGCCCCTGGCCTCAAGGAACTCCTTGAGTGGAGGAGATAGACATGAAAATAACTATGTACAAATGAAATATTTAGAGTAGATGGAGTGAAATCTCAAAGGAAGTCATTTGTATCTGGGGGGCCTGGGAAAGGTCTCTTATGTGAGATGTAGTTGAGTTGAGTCTTGATGGAAGATGGGCAAACTAAGCAGTGTAGTGTCTAGGAGAAGAGGGTGATGGCTTTTGCTCTGATTAATGATTCTGGGAGGGAAGACCAATCTGATTCTAATTGGCCATCAATAGGTCCTAGGACAAACCCTATTTGGTCATTGTTTGGGTCATGATTGACTCATATTGAGTGTAAATAGTCATTCTGCTTGGTCCAGAAACCCTGAGGGTCTTCCCTTCCCAGATTCATTTATTTATTTATTTAGATTTTTTGGAATTAGGTGAAAGCTGAGATTCTTTGTCTCAATTGTTACTTAGCTTTAATCAAGGAATGGGTACAGCCTCTGTCAAATGAGACCTGTTGAAGACCTTAACTTAAAAAGACCTAGGTCTGTCATTGCCTCCAGGGTCATCTCCTGTTATCTTGATCTATATCTCCTCACTGGACCCAGATGGCTCCAGAGGGGAAAGTGAGACAGGTGAGACTGGTAATCTTGTACAACCCTCCCTCACTTAAATCAAATTCATTTGCAAGTTATAGCATCACCTCCCTGATATCACGGTCCTCTCTGAGAATGAAGGACAAACAACAATTCTGCTCTGGTTGGACCATGTCTTGAGCCTTGTGTTTATGAGGCAACATTTAAAGAAGGACAATGATAATTTGGAGAGTCACTGAGAAGGGAGGGAGGGCAGAGTGGCAAAGGACCTGGAGATGGTGTTGATGAGGTTCTGAATGGTGAGTGTGGTGGGCAGAGAGAAAGTAGAGAATTGATTAAAAATTATTCTCTGGGGCAGGCAGGAAGAAGACTGATAATCAAGATCAGTTTAGTTCTGTGGTCCTACCCACTGGAGATGATACAGTCTGAAAGCCAAGTTATATCAAGTTCCTAAGGCTAAATTCTCCCTATATGACAACTGATAGCCCATGCTTTAGGGACTGCCCTCCTTGGGTCAGTCCACCACAGCACTCTGCCTTGTGGTGTCTTTCCCCTTTCCCCTATGTGGGATGGATGCTAGATCCCCTCCCCCAAATTAACTAGTCAGAGACATCTTTCAGGTACAAAGAGAAAGCATTTATTTAGCCCCTGCAGGGAGAGACCCAGACACACACCTGGGAAGCATCTCAGCTTCCACCATGTGCTTGTAGCCCTTACAAGCTAGAAGCAGAACCCTTGGTTAAATAGCAAAAGACCCAAGCCTTTTCACTGGATAGACTAAAAGGAAATAACCATTATTGAGCAATGGAAACCAATGTTGTCTGGGTCAGGCCACTTCCTATCACTGACCTAGCGTCTTGGCCTTTAGAGATCATGTGACTTCCTGCAACTTGGGCCCAAGACCTGATCTTCCGGCTCTGCAGACCTCTGAGAATAGGGATCACATGATTTAAACCTAAAGTCTCTCCTACTTTATCTCATAGACATTTTTGAGAAAGCTTCATCTAGTTCTTTTCACCCTTCCCCATGCCTTGTGGTATCTCCCTAATTCCACTTCTCCCCAACCCCACTTCTCCTCCTTACAGCCACTCTTTTAGGTACTCATTCCCTCTCAGGATTTAGCCTGCCAGCTAAGGGCACACCCCAACCTCATGGAGAGCTCCCTTTCTACAGGTAATTGTGACTTCCACTGAGGAACTTGTCTTTCATGAGCTCTCCCACTCTATTTCTTTTTTACCTTTCCTGGTGTCTACTGTATCCCTTCATTTTGTCTATAACCTATTCCCCTAAATAAATCTACCTTTTGCCAAGGAGAATGGCCATTTGTGAATTCTTCATATGACCGAACCCCAACTTTTGGTGCCAAATCCCACATCACAGATCTCATCAGTGTTATATAATAATTTGTTTTTGGAGAAAATGGGGATGCTTAATCTGGTGAAGAGAAGATTTAAGAAGGGATGTGATTCCTAACTCCAAGTACCTGAAGGCCTGCCAGATGGAAGACTAGTGTTCTGCTTAGCCCCAGAGGATAAAAAGAAGAGTAAGGGATGGACAGTTGTTCAGTAGTTTTACTCATGTCCAACTTTTCCTAACCCCTTTTGGGATTTTCTTGGCAGAAGTAATGGAGTGGTTTGTCATTTTAAGTTAAACAGAGTTAAGTGACTTGTCCAGAGTCATACAACTAGGAAGTGTTTGAGACTGGATTTAAACTCAGGAGGATGAATCTTCTTGACTCCAGGCCTGGTGTTCTATCTATTATGTCACTTAGCTGCCCCTCTCAGAGAGACGGATTTAGGTTTAATATAAGGAAAAAACTTCTTAAAATTGACAAGTATGCAAAAGTGAAATGGACTACCTGGGAAGAAGTAGGTTCTCTCTCATTAGAGATATTCAAGTTGACTGGATGGTTACTATTTGGGATGTCATAGAGGTTAATGAGCCCCTCTCCAACCTGCTCAGAGAATTGGAGGAGGACTATGGAACTTAGAGATAAGGAGGCTGTTTCAGGCACATAAGTGAGTCTGTAAATGAGAACCTAGAAAGTTGGAGGCACATGACCTGAGAAAGTGATCAAAGAAGCTTAGAGATACTTGGGTTAGAGCCTTAGAGATTGTGGAAGGAGGGAAGAAAACTCATTTTCTTATCTTTAAATCAAATTAACAAAAATTTCTTCATATTTCCCCAGAAGTCTGGACAGAGGAGAGAAAGTGTAATATTGGTAAAAGCACTTGAATGGATTAGGGAATCAGGAGATCTAGGTTTGAATCTCTGTCTTGGAACTTATTGGCTCTATGTCCTTAGGCAAATTATTTTCTTTCCTTAGAAGTTGGTTTTTTTCATCTGTAATATCAAGGGGGCAACAAGATGGTGCGGTAAATAAAAAATGCTGGACCCGGATTCAGGAAGACTCTTTCTAAGTTAAAATCTGACCTCAGACATTTCCCAGTTGGGGACTATGTTTATCTCAGTTTCCTTATTTGTAAAATGAGCTGGATGGCAATCATTAAAACAATCTGGTATTGGCTAAAAAACAGAGTGATAGGTAAATAGAATATACAATGTAGTGTAAATGACCATAGTATTTGATAAACCCAAAGATCCAAGATTTGGGACAAAAACTCATTATTTGGCAAAAACTGCTGGGAAAACAGTATAGTAGAAATTAGGTGTAGACCAAAAATAAGTATAAAATAGAAAATAGGTATGGACCAAGATCATGGAATAGTTTACTCATCAGATCTATAGATGAGGGAAGAATTTAGGACCAAAGATATAGAAAGCATTATGAAATATAAAATGGATTATTCCCCAATTGGTAAATAGTCAAAAGATATGAACAAGCAGTTTTCAGAAAGAAATCAAAACTATCTAAAGTCATATGAAAAAAAGCTTTAAATCACTATTGATTAGAGAAATGCAAATTACAACAATTCTGAAGTACCATCTTACATCAATCAGATTGGCTAATATGAAAGAACAAGAAAATTATAAATGTTGGAGAGGATATGGGAAGGCTAAGACACTAACTCATTGTTGATAGAATTGTGAAATGATCCAAACATTCTGGAGAGCAATTTGGAATTATGTCCAAAGGGCTATAAAAATATGTAATGCACTTTGATATAGCAAAGCCTCTGTATCCCAAAGGGATAAAAAAAAAGATGGAGGGGGAAAAGGACCTATTTGTACAAAAATATTCATAACAGCTCTTTTTGTGGTGGTTAAGAATTGGAAATTGAGGGGATGCCCGTCAACTGGGGGAAATGGCTGAAGAAATTGTGGTATATGATTGTAATGGAATATTATTGTGCTATAAGAAATGATGAACAGGATGACTTCAGAAAACCTGGAAAGACTTATGTGAACTGAAGTGTGCAGAATAACAGCAATATTGTATGATGATCAACTATGAATGACTTAGCTATTCTAAATAATACAATGGTCCAAGACAGTTCCAAAGGACTCATGATGAAAAAATCCTATACACTTCCAGAGAAAGAACTGATGTCATCTGAATAGACTGAAATATACTTTTTTTTTTGCTTTTTAAAAAAAGTTTTTCTTCCACAAAATGACTAATACAGAAATATGTTTTCCATGATGATACATATAACCTGTATTAGAATCTTCCCGTCTCAGGGAGAGGGGAATGGCTTTAAGAATATGCACTTAATAGTGTCACTTAGTAAAGTGTCACACACACTTAGTAAAGTGTCAGAGAGAGGACTTGAGTACAAGTCTTCTGACTCTTTCTATAACAACTGTGCTGGGACATAGCTCTCATAGCTCTACCATTTTGCTTCTCGACTTCATTTCTTTAGCATTGACAAGTCTTGCAATGCAGATATCCAATTCCAACTCACCCATTTATGTTTCTTGTATCAGTGCAGAAATACATATTCTGACTTTGCTTTTTTTTGTCCATTTCCTCTGCTTACCTAATGCCCAATCTAATGTTTCAGCTACTGTTTTGTTTTTTAATTTTTATAATCAAGTCCTCCACTTATTTTGGTCTAAAACTAGTTCTGTCATTTTCTGGATTGTGATTCTTGTGGTTGGTTGTCTTGACTGGGTCACCAGAGGTCCAGGGAGATCCGAAATCATAATTTTATCAAATTAAATTTTATTTTTAAAATGAAGATATATGAAAACTCAATAGGACATGAAACAGTGAGACATCATTGTAATCTTAGAAATATAACAAAAAAAATCTCTCTTATGGCACAAGTAAAAAAATCAATTTCATAACTCTTTCAAGGTCATTGTTAAGTGTATGCATGATCAGGAGAAAAAGTGGGCCAGTCATAGAGAGATAGTAAAGAATCAACCACTGGATGGATCGAATGTTGCCCTGTTACCTATAAAGTGTTAAGCTCTCTAGCACACTGGGTAATATTATTATCTTCAGAAAGGTGTTCAGGGTTAAGTTACTTGTCTGAATAACTTAGCTAGTAAGTGTCAAATGTATGAGGCCAAATTTGAACTCACAAAGATGAGTTTTCCTCCCTCTAGGCCTGGCACTCTATACACTGCATCACCTACCTGTCCAATATGTCCAATATATTGTTATTTTAAAATAATAAATATATTTAAATTTTATGTTTTAATTTCTAATATGGTAAAAATCAATAGATATAACCCACATAAATAAAAACTCTTTAGAGTCCTCAATAATTTTAAAGAGTATAAGGGTCCTGAGACCAAAAAGTTTGAGAACTAATATGATGGAAAGAGGAAGTTACCTTGGAGTCAGAACCAACTGGAGTTTCAATTCTACCCCTGACTTACTGTAGAATGATCATGGGCAAGAATCACAGATTTTTTTTTCTCTCTTGGAAAATACAAACGATAGTATCTTCAGTACCTACTTCACAGAGTTTTTCCTCGGGTTCAAATCACCAAATCCTGGGTTACTGTGCACTAAGTAAGACCCCAGGAGCAGATCTGCAAATTGTTTTTCTTTGGTTTGTATGATCCTTGTGGGTAGCTAGGTGGCACAGTGCTGGGCCTAGAGTTAGGAAGGCTTCTTTTTCATAGTCCAAATCTGGCCTCAGACACCTGTGCAACTCTGGGCAAGTCACTTAACAAGTCACTTAAATCTGTCTTCTCATTTGTAAAATGAGCAGGAGAAAAAAATGGCAAACCACTCCAGTTTCTTTGCCAAGAAAACCCAAAATAAGGTCACAAAAAATCAGACACGATTGAAAAGAAAACTGAAAAAAATTTCTGTAGCCCAATTTGCACTTTAACCTTCTATATCTAGGTAGCTCCCAAACCATGCTTCAGGGTCTATCCAACTCTAATATTTTGCCTCCTGCTTTACTAAGGAGTCCTCCCCACTCCCTACTCATCCCTGCCTATTTCCGGTTTGAACGACTAATTAAACCAACTAATCATTCTATGCCTTTGTATGACTTCTCATGTCTGTGAGAAGTTAGAACAAAGCTCCATTCTCCATCCTTTATTTCCCTAATAAAAGGTAGACTGTAAGCTTCTTGAGGGCAGGGACTGGTTAAAATTATTTGCAGTTCCACTACTTATCACAATGTCTAATACATTTCATGCATGCTTTTGATTGCTGTTGATTGATTGTGGCTTTAGTTCCTTCCCCTTGGTCCTCCCAGTAATGGTAGACATACAAATGAGTTTCTTCTCTCAGCAAAAGGTGAACTATTCAGGAAAATCTCCTTTGTAATAGAAAGCCACAGTCTCAAATTTTCAAATTTGAGCCTGCTAGAAAGACCTCCCAGGAACTCCCCCAGAAGGCTGGGGTTCAGGAACTCAATATTATGAAGGAATTCTTCTCATGATTCATGTGGGAGCTTGCCATGTGTTTCTGCCTCAAAGTAGCTATTAATATCTTTCCCCACCTGCTACATTTTTCAGATTTCCCAAAGAAAGGAGGAAAGGCAAAGAGAAAAGGCCTGAGCAGGTCTTTTGACTCTCTTTTATAGGCCATCACAAAGTAGCTCTTCCAACAAAAGTCCATTCTTCCTAGGGAAAATGAACCAACCAATTCATCATGGGCAGATCAAATCAGTGAAAGTTATTCTCTAAAAAGTGCCAAGGGGTGGCTCTGGACCAACAGATTCACTTTGGGAATGGTCCTCATTACTGAGACTTAATTAAGATATATCTTCAATTTTTTTTCCCTACAAGCTGCCAATGTATATGTCTACATACATCATGGGGAGATGATTTCAAAATAATACTCCTTATTCTAGAAGTCCATAAAACTGATCTAGGGAACCCCTCTTATTGTAGGTCAGATAGAACTCACTCAAGTACAGAGATTCTAGATGGGGTTAAAATGCAGTGAAACTGGAGGACCGTAAAATGAAATGAAAATAACTTTAGTAACAAAAGATAAAGAAGATGTAATTCCTAAGGTTAAGAATATACTAATTCAGATAAAATGGCTACTTTCTTTCCTCTGTCATCATGATTATTGCCGCATGGCAGTGGGAATTCTGCTAAAACATCTGACACCAATCCCATAGGCTTCCCTACCCTTTTAAAGAACCAGCACAATCTACCTGAAACAGGTATCCCTTCTACCATACCTCTAATTAATCCCCATACCCCAAAATAAACATTTCCCCTGCTATGCTTATCTAGAGAAAAGGTATTTTTCAAATCATAAAGCACTGACAAGTAAGTAGATAAAGCAATAATGTTTAGTATGTCCTAAGCACTGTGCTAAAATTCAGGCAAAACTTTACTTGTAGTTCCTTCCAATCTGAATACTGACTTTCCTATTAATCCGTCCTCTGCAGACCCTGGTGCCATTTGGCCACTGGGTGGCAGCACCCCTATAGATGATAGACTAGATCTGGGAAAGATCACATATTGAGAGTTGACATTGGGAGGTGACTGGGAGTCAGACACAATCTAGTCCAACTTATCTCTAAACAAAAATCCTTTCTAAAATAGCACCAACAAAGTGTCATCCAGTAATAGCTTGAAGTTTCCTAGTAAAAACCTCTGTTCTGTACCAAGCACTGAGGTTAGGAATTTTTTGATCTACTTTGACTTAATTTCTACCCATTACTCTTTGTTTTACCCTCTGGAGTCAAGTAGGGCAAAACTCCTTTGATAATCTTTCAAATATAACTACTATGTCCCTTTGAATTCTTTTTTTCCTCCAAATCAGGTATCTCCAATTTTTTTCTATTTATTATTCTTCCTAGGGCATAAGCTCAGGATCCTTTGTCCTTCTAGTTATTTTCCTGTGGATGGCTCTACAGTTTGTTAAATGGGACACCCAGACTAAACTCAACACTCAATTATTGTTATTGTTCACAATACTGTTAATACAATATATTCCCCTGCCTTTTGCCCCCTCCCACTATGCCTACCCCAAAGATTTCCTGCTTTACTTCCATCTCTCCCTCCATCTCTGGGCCTTTCTGGTTTCCTTTGAGTCTTAGAAAAACATTCTACTTTCTTCAAGTAACCTTTCCCAGCCTTTCTTAATCTTAATGCATTCCCTCAGAAATGATCTCCAGTTTATTCCATATATATACATATATGTTTGTAGATACATATGAATTTACATATGTAAATATATCCCATATATGTATATATTTGTAGGTAGTTGTTTGATGTTGTTTCCCCCATTATATTGAAAGTAGGGATTATTTTATTTACTTATTTGGCCATTCTTTGTATCAGCTCTTAGCATAATGCCTGGGATACAGTAAGCATTTAATAAATGTTTGTTATCTTGATTTGTTGATAGTACTCCCATATATGGTCTGACCAGACCAGGGGATTTGGAGATCATCACCTCTCTAGTCCTATAAATTGTGCCTTTCTTAATGTACCTATGCAATGGATAATATTTCTTAATATATCCCTGGCTCATTTTTTTTGGCAGTCCTATCATCCTGTAGATCTTTTAGTTTTAAAACCTCTGAATACTTTTTTTGCAAATATATCTAGCCATGTCTTTCTTATCCTGAAAATGATTTTCAAAAATTAGCCATAGGAATTACATTTATTCCAAGTTCATGTAGTATTATTAAACTTGTTATGATATTCTACCTTCTCAAGATCTTTTTGGATGTTATTTTAGCAATGACATTTTGGGTCAAGCCTCTTCATTTTATAGGTAAATAAACTGAGGCACAAAGAGGTGAAGAAATTTAGGATCATAGATTTTATTTATTTATTTTTTTGCTGAGGCAATTGAGGCTAAGTGACTTGCCCAGGGTCACACAGCTAGAAAGTGTTAATTGTCTGAGGCCAGATTTGAACTCAGGTCCTCCTGACTTCAGGGCTGGTGCTCTATCCACTGCACCATCTAGCTGCCTCAGGAGCATAGATTTAGAACTGGAAAGGATATTCGAGCATGTCTAGCTTTACTCTCTTGTTTTACAGATGATAAATTTGAGATCTGAGAAATGAAATCTCTTGCTCAAAATCACAGGGGTTATAAGTGGTAGAACTGAGATTTTAACTCTTATCTTCTGCTTCCTACTTCAGTGTTGTCTCTACCATAACTTACATGTGGAAGATGCAATTATAACTGAGATTTGCTATCTCTAAATAGAGTGTATGGCAGCCTCTTTCCCCTGGCCTCAACCCACATATCAGGACAGAGCATATTTAGGAAGGAAGAGGGAACTTTTGGCTAGTAATTTTGGCCTCTGAAAGTGCATATGCAATCTTACTCAATAGATGGAAATTGAGGGAGTTTCAGTCTGAAGGGAATGATGGCCCTTTTTTTGTTCCCATCCAAGATGCCAAGTGTGGGATGTGGGGATAGGTGCAGTTTTGATTATGTCCACCAGGTGGTAGCACCAAGCCTGGGTTCTCTATAGTTTATGTGTCTACGTGGAATCTATATGGTATTCAGGGAGGACTAGTGTCTTTGGTGTGAGGGCTGATGAGTCATTTTCAAGGTTGCTCACTCACATTTGGTGTCTACCTGTTACCCAACTCTTACTTGTGGCTTCAAGAAGCTATAGCATGTGAAGCAGCCATAGCCTGATAAAACTGTTTTAGCTGATGGACTAGATCGGCTTGAGAGTAACCAATAAGTCTCAAACATGGTGGTGAATTAGGGGAAATGTCTACCTCAAACATGACAATACTTCTGGGTAGAGAAGTTCCAACAGTCATGAAGTCAGCTGAAGCAGGTTCTGTGAGTCCCTTAGAGTTTGGTCACACATCAAAGTCCCCAAGGTTGATGAATTTGTGTAACTCTGCCTCACTTAAATCTAATTTACAAGCAAATCAAGATATCATTCTGTGAAGTCATTGGTCCACTTAAAAAACAAAGGATCGAAAAACAACATGCCTATGGATATAGCAGGAAGATGTGAAGTAGAAAGAAATTGGGAGAAAGGGATGCCCTGATAGAGGAAGAGGGGAAAATAGAGAACTGAGGCTGGAGGAAAAGACTGGGAAGAAGTAAGGTCATAGAAAGAGTATATTACAAGCCCAAGCCTACCAAACTTTTATTGTGGTCCTCCAGCTCCCATTTTGTTTTCTAGTTTTATTTCTTTGCTGTTCCACTCTTCCTTCTGCCATTCTGGAAGGGAGTGAAACTCTTACTTTCTTTCAGGCAAAGAAGATCACAGAATGATAGGTCTCAAAGTGACCTTAGAGATAATTAGTATATTTATTAAAAAATCCAATACCTTCATTTTACCAATGAGGGCCCAGAACACAGAATAACTTGACCAAGGTCACATACTTGATAAGGAAGAAATACAGCTGATTTTAAGTCTAAAACTTTTGGCACTAAGTTTAGAATCCCCTTTTTTTCTTTCAATGGAACATTAATTTGTTAGTTGCAAACTTACTTTTTACCAACTGAAGCATTTTGACTCAAAGTCAAAGTCAAACAATGAATATAGACCTTCATATTCCTATGGAAGAAGGCGTCCCTTTCCCATTCAGGACCAATATACACTTCCAAGGAAGGGCTTCTTCACAACACCTACAAGTTTTTATGAAGACCAACATAGAGAAAGGACAGTGATGTTGTGCTACTCACACTTTTGTGTGGGAAGACCAAACTTAGACAAAGTTCAAAGAAAGAACAGTTCAGAGCTAAGTGTCTTGATATTGACTCAATAACCCTACATGCTCTGACATTAATTCTGGGCAGAAGGCTCTGTCCCTGGTGCTGAATGACTTTGAGCTGTTCCTGCTTTGTCCCTTTAAGAGTCATGGGTCCCTCCCCAGCAAGAAGCAAAGATGTTAGCTTTCAGTTTGAGTATATCTTCCAAGGCTATTGCCAGGCCTCCTGATCTCTATCTTGCCATCGGATCCAGAAGGCTCCGGAGGAGAGAGTGAGGCTGGTGACTTTGCACAGTACTCCCTCACTTACATTCAATTCACTTCATGGTCCTCTTTGAGAAGGAAGGAAAAACAATTCTGAGAATAACCACAAATGGAAGACCTGGCTGTAGAGAGCAGTATAAATAATAATCCTCACTACAAAGTACTGCATCTTTGAGTCAGATCTGAATCCTTAATCCCATTCATTGTGGGTGTTCCTGCTTGAACCCTTCCTCTACTTCTCCTAAGCTGACTTATTAATATCTTAATTTATCTGTCCAGATCCTTTTCCTGGGCTTGCCTGATTTACAAGTGGAAAGAACTTTTGAGATTACTCAGTTTAAGACCCTCATTTTACATATGTGGAAACTGAGGCAGAAATTGCCTAAGATACAGAGATAGAACAGAGCCAAAATTCAAACCTCATATACCCTGGCTTGAAATCCAATACTCTTTTTTGTTATTATTATTTTTACTACAGTATGCTTTCTTGTTGCATTTGCACATTTGCTTCTTGCATTTATTTATGTCTGTGAGGGATTTGGGATTTTATTGTTTGGGACTTTACAGTAGGGCTAGAGGTGGTCTTGCTATTTCTCATTTCTCCTTCAGTACTGATGAAGCTGGGGATGCTTTGACTCTCTGGGATCTGCACGTTTTTACTCAGAGCACAGGGTTGCAAATATGTGTGGGAGTAGAGACCCTGGCAAAGATAACTGTCTCCAAAGACAATCTGGGGAAAAAAAACATCTGTGCTAAAAGAATCTCAACGATTCACAGTTATTGATTAATCTGCAAAGATATAGCTTTCCTGTAACTGAAAGAGGTGTTCTAAAAGAATTTCTTTGTTAAATGGAAATGAGAAAGTGACAGGGCGGAAGACCTGTTTGCCTATTATGGTTTTTTTCCCTTTCCTCAAAGCTTAGGGCTTTGTAAGAGGAACTTGAGTGTTGAGAAAAAATTACATTGTAAGGAAAAGTGCTTCATAAACCTTAAAATGCTATACAAATCCAAGTTCTTGTTATAGTCCCAGGTTGGCTAGAAGGTAGAAATGGTAGGACAAAGAAAGGACACATCAGAATTTGCCCCATCAGTCCATGAATTTCAGCCTTTTCTCTGAACAGGATCTTAAAAACTGTGTTGTATGGGTGGGTGAAAATATATATGTATATATATATATTTCCCTAGGAAATAGAGTCAGAATGTATAGTATTTGGTTTCTAGATTGTTCCCAGCCAGTCCTGGAGGACAATGAAACATAGTCTGATTAAGTGATGGGAGGATCTTAAAGAACAATCTGCGGATAAGCCACCTCAATTTCCTAATACTTTTTGAGCAATCATTTATTGGAATTATTTAATTTGATTCAATAAACTGTTACTGAGCATCTTTTATATGGAAGCTCCTGCTCTGGGCTAGGAGAAGGAAACAGAGATGATAGATACAAGGCCTCAGTTTTCCTGGAGATCATGATCTAGGGGAAAAATGATTCAAATGATCAGGGAGAGACAGAGAAAAGATTTAAAGTCAAGTCTCTGGTCTCTAATATGAATAATATTTGAGTTGTCTTGGGGAAGCTAAGGATTCCAAGAGACAGAGGTAATAAAAGAGAACATTATAGTTCTGTATAGGGAGCAGTAAGTTAAACAATTTGATTAGAACACAGAATACATGCGTAGAATAATGTAAAATGTCTGGTAAAGGAGGTTGGAACATTAGAAAGGGCTTTAAGTGCCAAATTGAGGAGTTTATGTTTTAATCTAGAGACAATAGGGAGCCATTAAAGATTATTGAGCAGAAGAGAAGATCATGATCAGATCTGTGCTTTATCGAGATTATTTTGGCAACTGTGTGGAAGAAGGATTGGAAAGGGGAGAGGCTAAAAACAGAGAGACCAATTGGGAAGATATGTTAATAGCTCAAATGAAAAATTGATGACTGCCTAAATAAGCTTGATTGTCATGTGAGTGAGGAGAAGAGAACAGATGTAAGAGGTATTGTGGAGCTAGAATTTATGACTTAACAACTAATTGATTATGGTGAGTGAGGGATGGTGAAAAATCAAGGATGATTTTAAGATTATGAATTCTGGGTAACCAAAAGAATGGTAATGATCTAAAAGAAACAGGGAAGTTAGGAAGAGTATATCAGTATGTAGCCACTAGGTGTCATTGAGGTGGCCAACTGACCAAGCATCCCTCTCTACAGCCCCTCCCTCCTCTCAGCAAGAAAAGGTAAAGAGAGAATGAATTCAGAGGTTATCTATCTTTGCCCATTAGTGCCTGTTGGTATGGGCCTTCCCTTATATTTACCACTTTCTCCTCAATTTCCTTTCTCTTCTCCCTTGGCCAGCATCAGAAAAGAATCTAGCTCCAGGGCCCTCCCTCCTGCCCTATTAAAACAAAATTGGTTCTTATATTCTAAAGCATAAAAGAAAAAACCATCTCCATATGAAAGATTCTCTGTGGGTTATTAGTAATATAAAAATAAAATCAATATAGGCTTGATTTGCCTCCAGGTGGCATCTAAGTCACCAGGCTGAAAAGGGAGAATTTCAGCTATTTATGCATTGTTAGATGAACCCCCATGGTTTGCACCTCCTGCATACTCAACATGTTATTAAAGACATGCATAGAGAACAACTAGAATCAACCCCATCATTTATCTTGGGGGAAAAACGATTTTTGCAGTACTATAGTAACCATAAGAAAAACAGATAAAAGGGAAAGAGGAAGCTTTACTTTCAGTCTGAAAGGACAGAAGGAGAAGAAAGTAGAGAAACTGGAACAGGGAAGGTATGCCCCACCAGCCAAGGCCAGGGAAATTCATTTAACACTTGATCTGGGAGAGCCCTAGCTCCTCCCTCCCTTCTCTTCCCCATAGTCACTTGTAGTGAATAAATTATTTTGACTATTATAAATACATAAATTAACCATAAAGAGCATACAAAGAAAGAAGTTATCTGCATCCAGAGAAAGAACTGGTAAATAAGATTATGTATAGAATAATTTTACAATATATCTATTTGATGGTGGCCATCTCCAGGATGGGGGAGAGGAAAAAATGAAATTTATTTGATAACTTTGTTGTATATTTAAAAGGAATAGCAAATGGTACATAGTGGACTTGCAGTTTCATGTGCAATCATCATCATCTTTTTTTTTATTTTACTATGTTATGAAATGCTTTTTTTATCCCATAAATTAAAAATACAATATATTTTAAAAAACAGTTTACTCTGGTGGACTAGGTTTCTAGATATCCTTGTAAAATTTAAGTGCAATCAATATTTTCATACAGGGAAGCCTGCCTATCATTGTCCCCTCTCAACCATTTTTCTTTTTATTCCTTGCTGCTGCTGCTGCTGCCGCTGCCATTTCAATTGAAAGCTCAGTAGCCTTCCTCTTGTTTCTTTTCTCTCTCTTTCTTGAGATAACTCTCTATAACATTGTTTCTTCCAAATATTCCAGACTTGTAAAAATCTTGCCATATTTCAAATTGTGCTCTTGTTTCACTGAGATTCCCAACGGCATTTTCCCAGAGGTTTTCCCCCACCTGCAAAGATGTCTCCAGTGCTGCTACAAGAAGAAAGAGAATGAGTTCTATTTTGAGAATTTAAGTTTCAAAGAATTTGAGCTTGAGGTATTTATGGGATATCCAAGTGGAAATGTACAGAATGAAGTTGCTGCTGCTCTAGTTAGGTAGGTAGATAGATAGATAGATGAATATGTAATTTACTAAATATTTACTGTGTTTCAGGCATTGTACTAAATATTGTTCAATTTTTTTAATCATGTCCAATTCTTTGTAAATCCACTTGAGATTTTCTTGGCAAACATACTGGAATGGTTGCCATTTACTTCTCCAGTTCATTTTACAAATGAGGAAATTGAAGCAGAGTTAAGGGACTTGCCCAAGATCACACAGCTAATAAGTGTCTGTGGCTGGATTTAAACTCAGGTTTTCCTGGCTTTAGGAGCCTGGTTTGATGTTTACTGAGCCAGTTAGCTGTCTATTGTGCTAAATACTGGGGATATAAATACAAGTTTAAAAAAAAGGCAGTCTCTACTCTCAGGGAGTTTATATCCTAATAGGAGAAGATAATCTATAAAAGGGAACTAGACAATAGTGGGGGGGGGAAGGGCAAAGCTGTTGGGAAGGATATGGGAAAGTCTAGAGAGTGAGGAGTAAAACTGGGAAGGAAGTGAACATGGTCTAAGTACCCCATTAAGTGGTAAAATTGTACAGAGCCTCACCAATCTAGAGAAGAGTGTCATAGAAAAGAGGCATCTCCAAGATAAGAAAGAAGACTACTAGCAAAAAAAAAAAAAAAAAAAAAAAGGAAAAATTCAAAGTGAAGAGTTAAGCCAAGAGAAGAGGGTTAGATATGAAGATTAGGGAGTCAGCTGTATTAAGTTGTTGTTCAGCCATTTTAGTCACATCTGGCTCTTCTTGACTTCATTTGGGCTTTTCTTGGCAGAGACACTGGATGATTTGCCATTTCCTTCTCCAGTTTATCTTACAGAAGAGGAAACTGAAACAAAAAGGCTAAGTGATTAGCCCAAGATCACTCAGCTAGTAAGTATCTGAAGCCTAATTTGAACTCAGGAAAATGAGTCTTCTGGATTCCCTGCCTGGTACTCTATCCATTGCCATGGGACCTGGTGAGCTCACCAAATTAGAGAATGTACAAAGAGAAGAGGTAGGACACACCTATGCTTAGATACTGGGAGATGGATGATTCCACAAAGGAAGTTGGCAATAAGTGGGCAGACAAGTAGGGGAAGAACTAGAAGAGAGCAGTGTAATGAAATGAGAGGAAGGAGCTTCTTGACAGAAGTGATAGTCTCAAGGTGCATAATGAAACATTTTTGGACATAGTCAATAAGTGGATTTATTTTGTGAGACTGTGCAAACTTATTTATTGCAAGGGAATGCTTTTGAAACATTTTGGGGAAGAGAATGAAAAGTCAGAGAGACATAGTTTCTGGGTAATTTAATAATCAATTTATTAATTAGGCTAACAGAAAATAAATTTAGATCAGGGGTTCTTTTGGAAACCAAAGACCCCAAATGGAGGCTATTGAATATTTAAGTACTTTTGAAAAAGAAAGTGTCCCTGAGGGTGATCACTGGCCTTGCAGTTTGAAGGGCCTGAGTTCAAATTTGGCCCTCAGATAGTTGACCCTTACTAGCTGTGTAATCCTGGATAAGTCAGTTAACCCAGATTGCTTCGAACCCCCCCCCAAAACAAAACAAATAAAAGCAATCAATGAGGGTGGACATAATAATGAGAAGGACAAAAATAATCTTCAATTCCTCCTTCTGAGGACATGGCTTGAAGAAACTCAACTGTGGCCAGCTATTTGGACAAAGGAATTATTTCTACCCAGTCCTACTTGAGTTAAACAATGGTGGGTTACAGTAAGAATTCCATCTAGATAAGATGGTATGGGTGGAGGTGAATTTTTGGGCAAAGTTAGAAATGTCCTTGAGAGACTGGGTTTTGAATAAATAAGAGAAAGAGAATCTTTGGGTCTCATGTATAAAATTGGTTATTAATATAATTAGAAAATCAGTTTTCTCAGGGAGGGAGAGGCTAGTGATACAAAAAATTGCTGAAAGAAAAAAGAAGTGTCATTTTAACATTTTAAAATGCACATAAAGAAAAAAAATAAAGATGTACAGAAAAGAACAGAAGGAGGTTTGGAGGGAAACACAGACAAGTGGAACAGCTTTGGGAACCAGTGTGCTGAATTTAGTATGTACTTTAAAAACAACAACAACAACAACAACAAAAAAAAAAAAACAAAAACAAGCTGTATGCAATGAGATTCATTTGCAATACTCTTTTTCTGCTCTTATTTGTTTGTGTATGGAAATGTGCATGTTTAAAAAAAGAAAGGAGAGGGAGGAGAAAGTATTCAAGTAGAGAGGTGGTCAACAGTGTCAACCTGCTGTGAGGTCAAGAAGGATGAGTAATGAGAAGCTATTGGATTTAGCAACTGAGAAATCTTTGTTCATGTCAGAGAGCAATTTTAGTCAAGTACTGGGGTTGGAAACCAGATCACAAGAGGCTAAGAAATGAGTGGCAGATGAGATGGAGAAGACTGTGAGTTTCTAGGAGTTTAGTTGTGAAATGGAAGAGAGAGAGAGAGAAAGAGAGAGAGAGAGACAGAGAGAGAGAGAGAGAGAGAAAGAGAGAGAGACAGAGAGAGAGAGACAGAGAGAGAGAGACAGAGAGAGAGAGATGGAGAGAGACAGAGAGGGACAAGATAGAAACACACACAGAGAGACAGAGACATACACACATACATCCAGACACAGAGAGAGACAGAGAAACAGAGATGGAGAGACAGTGACAGAGAGAGCAGAGAGAGAGAGACAGAGAGACAGAGAGAGAGAGAGAGAGACAGAGAGACAGAGAGACAGAGAGAGAGAGAAATAGAGACAGAGACAGAGACTGAGAGAGAGGGAGAGAGAGACAGAGATAGAGGAAGAAGGAGAGAGGAAGGGAGGGAAGGAAGGAGGGAGGGAAGGAAGGAGGGAGGGAGGAAGAAAAAGAGAGACAGAGAGTCAGAGACAGAGAAACAGAGAGAGAAAGAGACAGAGAAACAGAGAGACAGAAACAGAGAGATGGAGAGAGACAGAGAGGGACAGACACACACACACATACATACACACACACATATACATCCAGACACAGAGAGGCAGAGAAACAGAGATGGAGAAACAGTGACAGAGAGAGGAGAGAGAGATAGAGAGAGAGACACAGAGACAGAGACAGAGACAGAGACAGAGAGAGAGAATATGAGAGAGAGGAGAAAGAGAAAGCAGTAGGGAAGGAGGGATAAACAGGGACAGGAAAAGAATTGAAGGAAATTGCAGGGTCAGGTAAAGGCTTTTTAAGGATAGGAAAGAGCTGAATGTTTATAGGCTGAAAAGAAAGAACAAATGGGTAAAGAAGACTGAAAATTACAAAGTGAGAATGATCAAAAGGAAGCTCCTGGAGAAGAAGAGAGGGAATGGGTTCCAGAGTTGACCTTGACAGAAGAGTCCTTTCTTAATCAATAACTGCAACAAAAGGAGAGAAAATGGGGGAATGATGCCAAGGGATTTTGAGATCTAGCACTAGGAAGAAGAGGGAGTTTACAAAGGATGATGGCCTCTACTTTATATGTAAAGTAGAATGTAGGCTTCTCTACTGAGAGGGAGTAGAGAGGGGGCATGAAGAGACAAGGCTACTGTGGGAAGAATGATAGAAGGTCCATCAAAGAAGGCTAACAGGATTGCCCTGCAGAAATGAGGGAACAACAAGTTTAGGTAACAAATTTGTAGTGGCCTTCGTTGGCAAGGTTGTGTGAATTATTCTAGATATGTTTGACAGGTGGCAAGTAAGAGTAGGAAAAATGGATGGTAGAGGTGACTCAAGGGTTGGACATGGGGATCTCTTTGGCAAGGGATGAGCAATAATAGCATGAGGAATTTGAAATGAGACTTTGCAGTATAAAGTTGAATTGTTAACTATATGGTCATGATTTTAAAGGGAGGTGGTAAGGCCAGAGAAGGAATGATGGATTAGATAGAGTCTGGAGGCTGTGGAGTAGGCAAAGCATAAGTTTAGCAGGGATGAGTCAGAGTAAGAGATGGAAGGACAGGATATTAGAGTCAGAGAGGAGAATTTCAGAGTCATCAAGGTAGTATCTTCTGGGGATGATAAGACATGAAGTATGATTATTTCTGTGGGTGCTTGAGTGCAGTAGGTAGAGGGAAGCTGAGGATGGTGAAGATTGAGGAGACTGATAAAATGAGAGAAATTAGTGTCTGAGTGTCCTAATATGAGAAAAGGATTGAGGTGAAGAGGAAAACTATGAGACAGAATTGATCTTGAGAAGAGAGAGAGTAACCAGGAGAGCCATAATACCAGCAGGGATGGATGAATGAACCTCAGTGAGGGGAGAAAAGTTTCAGAGTAATGGCAGCAGAGGGAGGGTCTGGAAGGGACAGTGAAAAGCAAGGATTGTGCCAAATAGTCTTCCTGGCCCAATATGTCAGGCAGCCTTTTCTGAACCAATTCCAGGGTTTCCCATGGATTATTTCCAATTTATCCTATAAATAGCTTGTTTGTACATCTTTTTTGGGGCAGCAAGGTGGTGCAGTGGCCTGGAGTCAGAAAGACGAGAATTTAAATCTGATTTCAGACACTTACTAGCTATGTAACTTTGGGAAAATCACTTAATCTCTACTATATAAACTAGAGAAAGAAATGACAAACCACTTCAGTATTTTAGCCAAGAAAACACCATAGACAGTTGGTTCACAGGTCACAAAGAATTGAACAGGTCAGAAAACAACCTGAATCACAAAATAATTATTTTCATATTTTCTCTCCTATTAGATTGTGAACTCTTTAAGGGCTGTCTTTTGCTTTTCTTTGTATTCTATCTCCTTAGTATAATGCCTGGTATAGAGGAGGTACTTAATAAATGTTTATTCTGATGGGAGAGAAGATAAATTTAGGACTAGAGAGGGTAGTCAGGGATGCTGCTTCTGGGGCAGTTAGGAGTCTGAATTCAAAAAAAGTCAAAGGTATGTGAGGCATAAAGGATGAAGATGAAATTAAATTTGTAAAGGTTCATAGGACCCTAGGTGGTTGCCAGCAGCTTTCTCACATTGCATGTACTTCCACTTATGTGGCTTTTCCTTACAATTAGTGAATCCTTGTCCCAGACTATGATTTTATGAGGTACCCAGACTATGCTTATTCACTTGGTTCCACTTATTCTCCAGACTCTTCTTTTTTTTTTCTGAAACAATTGGAGTTAAGTGACTTGCCCAGGATCACACAGCTAGGAAGTGCTAAGTGTCTGAGGTCAGATTTGAACTCAGGTCCTCCTGACTTCAGGTCTCCAGACTATTATACATCCACTCTAACAGCCTTGCTCTTCCTGCTTGTTCTTTCTACCCCCACTATTTTTTCCTAGCTCTTTTTTATATATTGCCTTTCACCACTAGAATATAGAGATTTCAAAGTTCATCTAGTACATCTAGAATAGGGGAGATCCTAAAGATTGTCTAGTACAGCCATCTCATTTTTCAGTTGTAGAAACTGAAATTGGGGGTAGGGAAAGGAGTAAGCATTTATATAATGACTACTGCATGCCAGAGATTGTGTAAGGGTTTTTTGTAAACATCATCTCATTACTTTCTGAGATGGAATTTGAATTCAGGTCTTCTTATCCCAACTCTACAGTCGTTTCACCTAGTTACCTTCGGGAAAGTAAGTGATTCACCTGAAGCTACTTAGGCACTAATATGATTAAAATTCACATTCAAAAGGAATTTGATAGTATTTCTTTGCCTATTAAAGAAAACATTTCTTCATGCTTGCCCAATCTGTCTGGATTTTTTTTTTTTATTCTATAGACAATTGGGGTTAAGTAACTTGTCTAGGGTCACACAGCTAGGAAATGTTGTCTGAGGCAAGATTTGAACTCAGGTTCTTCTGACTTCAGGGCCAGTGCTCTATCCACTGTGCCATCTAACTGCCCTCAGTCTGGAATTTTTTAACCTGAATTCAATCATAGTGTCAGAGATTTAAATCTTTAAAGGACCTCAGAGCTGATCTGATTTGACCCACTCGTTGTACAGATGAGTAAACTGAGTCCCAGTCTTGCCTAACGTTACCCAGGAAATAAGGAGCAAATCCAGGTTTTTCAGCCAGCTTCTCTGGTTCCACATCCAGCACCATTTCTCACTATGTCACCCTCCCTCCTACAGACCTGTTGGTCTTTCACCAGCCTTGGCTTTGCATGCGATGTTTCTCTCTACAGTACATCTGGGTTCTGTATTTCCTCCTTTGAGAAACTAGAGAAAATCATTTCCCTGATTCTATATATCTGTGCCTGGTAAAGTGACTACAAAACTGAACAAACACTGACAACTTATGTGAAATGACTAGAATCAGTACTCATTGGTGTCTATTTCTTGTTATTTTGAATTAAAAGCACTTGGACCCCTGAAAAACATCCCCCAAGTCCTTGAGCACAGGAAATAATGACATGGCATTTTGACTAATAACAAATTGTCTTTTGCATTTAGCAGGGACAATACATTTGCCAGCTGCCCTTGTGGAAAGTATATTGTACTGGGGTGTTTATAGACCTGGGTTGGAGTCCCAGCTTTGGTATTTACTACCTCTATGATATTGAGCAAGTCACTAGATCTACTGGTTTCACTTTGCTCCTCTCTAATATAAAGGGGAAACTAGATGATAACTAAGGTTCCTCTTAACTTTGACATGCAATGAATCTATAATTGTACAATTATAAAATAGCTTCATTTTGAGCTGTTCTGTGAAAAAAGACAACATATGTGTTTATGAGTGGGAGGCAGTGGTTTAGGGAGGGAGAAGCATTAAACATTTGTCTTTATCATTTTAGAAAACATTGTATTCCTGTGAGGTAGGACCCTAAGAAAAGACATTTGGATTTAGATAAGACAGTCTTGGAGGCAGCAGTTTTAATTTCAAATTAGAGACAGGCCCTTTCAAGGCAGTGGAAGAAGGAGAGGGTATTAAGAAGTAGACAGCCAGAATCCTGGTCCTTGATTGGGCTGAAGTGATATCATCATTTGTGCATGTGTTTCAGTCTTCATTATATTGTCAGTCAGTCACTCTGGCTTTCACCGATTGGCCAATAATAGGTTCCAGTCCAAGCTTCCATCACTTGCTCATTGTTTGGGTTTTAATGGCTCAGAGTGAGTGTAAATAGCAACTGTTTCTGTTTTGGGCAGAAATTCTGAGGGTCTTCCCTTCTCAGACTGATTCTTTTGTGAAGAGAAACTAGGCCTTTTTTGCTTCGATTATTACTAGCCTTTAATTACTGAATGGGTGTTGCCTCAGGCAAATTATGATCTGGGAAAGATCTTACTTAAAAAGGCCATGGTTGCCCACTGTATCCAAGATCATCAGCAGTTGTCTTGACCTGTGTCTTGCCACTGGATCTGAATAACTCTGGAGGAGAGAATGAGGCTGATGATTTTGCACAGCCCTGAATCACTTAAATCCAGTTCATTTGCTTGTCATGGCATCACCCTCCTGATGTCACTGGTATTCTTTAAGAATAAAGGGTAAACAACAACAAATACTTGGTCAACAAGCATTTATTTATTTTCAAAAATAGTATTTTATTTTTCCCAATACATGCAAAGATAATTTTTAACACTCACTTTTGCAAAATCTCCTAAAGTATTTATTAAGTACTTTCTTTATGTACTAAGGGTTGGGGATGCAAAGAAAAGCAAAAACTTGGTTTTAACCCTTAAGGAACTCACATTTTAACAAAAGAGACAACATGCAAACAATTATGTACCTGTAAGAAAAATACAGTATACATGGGAATTTATTTAGACTCTAAGCAGAGACCTTGGTGTTCAGTTTTGAGTGGTCAGTCATGGGGCTTTGTACTTAGAAGGAGGTACTTAATAAATGTCTCAGTAATTAATCTATAATTCAAGACAATTTTAAATCACCTGATTTAGTGGGGAATAGGGAAAGAGCTCACACTGGTTGTGTGATCTTAGGCAAGTCACATAATTTCTCAAAGCTCTGGGTAATTTTCTGAGACTACAAATTGCAGAGTCAGCCTGCATTACTAATGAGAATTTTTTCATCTAGGAACTCCCTACTCTAGTCTCTATCCCTGGTTATGGACAACTTTCAATTAGCTATTAGAGTTCAGAGCTCTGCAGAAAGTTAAACCATCAATCATCCTCAGAGAAAAGAATATTAACTAATCTATATGAATTGTTGTTGTTGGTCCTTCATTCTACAAGAGCACCAATGGCATCAGGAGGATGAAGTCTTCACTTGCAAGTGAACTGGATTTAAGTGAGGGAGGGCTGGGCAAAATCACCAGCCTCACTTTCTCCTCCAGAGCCATCTGGGTCAAGTGTTGAAACAGGTCAAGACAATTGCCAATGGCCTCAGATACAGGGGGATACCTTGGTCTTTTTAAGCTAAGACTTCCTGAAACAACACCTATTCAGTAGTTAAAGGTTAGATGAGAATTGAAGCAAATTTTGGCCTAGTTTGCCTTCCCAGAGAATCAGTCAGGGAGAGGAAGACCTTCAGAGCTGCTGGTCAGAACAGAACACAGTATGGATGAGTGTGTGAGCTTTTGAAGGCTGAACTGCTTAATTTATGGATTGTTCCCAGAGCAATTCTAACAGTATCCCAGCAGTGTTAAAATGTCAACTGTCAAAAACCTTAATTATGTCAATGTGATTTGATAGTCAGATAGCCCAGATTTTTATCTAGTATCCCTATCTGATAGAGGCAATATGGCAGAGAGGATAGAGGCCCAGGCCAGTAGTCAGGGAGAGCCAAGTCACTTGTCTTTTTAGCATTCTAGACAACTATTTTTAAAAAAAATTGATATTTTTTAATATCATCTTTATTTCTGAACATATTCTCTCTCCTCTGCCCAGAGAACTTTTCTTTCTAAAAAAGAAAAAAAATTAAAGACAAGAATAAAAGAAAGCAGCTCTGTAAGACAAACCAATTCATCAAGTGAATCAGATAATATATGCAATATTACACAGCTATAGTCATTCACCTCTTCAGTGAAGAGAGGGAAGTTCATTTTCTCATTGCTTCTTCAGGGGCAGTTTTGTTAATTATAATTTAATGATGTTCAATTTTTAAAAAATCTTTAAAAAATTTATACTCATTATTATTGTTTATATTATCTCTAGTTCTGCTTACTTTATCTTATTTTTTGCTTACTCTGTCAATTCATATATTTTCCAATGTGTCTTTGAATTCTTCATATTTACTGATTCTCGTATTGCTTAGTCATGTCAGTCAGGCTGGTCCAACTCTTTGTGATCCCATTTGGGATTGCCTTGGCAAATAAACTGGCCTTTCTCTTCTTCAGATCATTTTATAGATGATGAAATTGAGGCAAACTAGTTAAGTGACTTTCCGAGGGTCACATAGCTAGAATCTGAGGTTGGATTTGAACTCAGATCTTCCTGATTCTGGGCACTATCTACTATAGCTGCACATTGTGCTAAATATTGAGGATACAAATGCAAATAAGAAAAATAACAAACCAAGGGAACATTATACACAGCAACAACAGGATTATGTGATGATTAACTGTGATAGACTTGGCTCTTTTCAATAAGGAGGTGATACAAGGCAATTCCAGTAGACATGATGGAGAAAGCCACCTGCATCCAGAGAGAGAACTATGGGCACTGAATGTGGACCAAAGTATGGGAATTTCACCTTTTGTTGTTGTTTGTTTGTTTTTTCTTTATTTTTCCTGTTTCTTTTCCTCCTTTTTAATTTGATTTTTCTTGCATAGCATGACAAATATGGAAATATATTTAAAAGAATTGCATGTTTAACCCATTAGATTGCTTGCTATCTCGATGAGGGGGGGAGCAAGAAAAATTTGGAATACAAGGTTTTTCAAAGGTGAAGGCTGAAAACTATCTTTGAATGTATTTGGAAAAGTAAAAAAGAATTATAAACAAAAAGATAGTCAGAACTTATATTCAATGCAGAAGACAATCTATAAAAGGGAACTAGGCAATGGTGGGGTAGGGAGGGCAAAGCTGTTGGGGAAGATGTTGGAAAGCCTAGAGAATGAGGAGTAGAACTAGAAGTGAAGAGCATGGTAGAGAGAGCCTCACCAATCCAGAGAAGAGAGTCTGAAAAGAAGAGGAGTCTCCAAGGTAAGAAGGCTATCAGCAAAGAAATGGAAAAATCCAAAGAGAGGAGATACCAAGAAAGAGAAGAGGGATTAGGGAGTATTGGTTATTGTTGTTGCTATTCAGTCATTTTTTTTCCATTTCTGACTCTCTATGACCCCATTTGATGTTTTCTTGCCAGAGATACTGGAATGATTTTCCATTTCCTTCTCTAGCTTATTTGACAGTTGAGGAAGCTGAGACAAACAAGATTAATTGACTTGCCCAGGATTTTCCAGCTAGGATGTGTCTGAGGCCATATTTGAATTCACAAAGGTTAGTCTTCTTGACTCCAGGTCCGGCACTTTATCCACTGCAGTCACCTAGATTTCCTTCATTAATCCTTACTATTCAGTAATATTTCTTTACTTACATCTATTACAATTTATTGCCATTCCCCAGTTGATGAGCGTGTACTTTTGGTTCCATTTCTTTGCTATCATAAAAAGTGAGATTATGCACATTTTGGTGTTTATGGAATCTTTCTTTCTATCTTTGACCTTCTTGACATATGTATCTAGCAGAGAGATCTCTGAGTCAAAAGGTATGGACATTTTAATTACTCTATGTGTATAATTCCAAATTGTTTTCCAGAATGGTTGATTAGTTCACAGCTCCACCAAATATTAGAATGTTTATTAGAATACCAGTCTAAAAAGTCCCTTCAATTTTTACTATTTCCATCTTTTACCCTCTTAGCCAACTTTCTGTGAGATGAGACTTCAAGGTAGTTTTGATTTGCATTTGTCTTATAATTCATGATTTGTTCAGGTAACTCTTTAAGCTTTCAAGTTTTGGGTGAGTTTCAAATTGGCTTTGGTGAAGAGAGTTTTTACATCAAGTTTTCTACATTAATGAAATCATAGGTCTGAACCAAAATACATTTTGAATAGAGCCTTGCAAGAGGAATCTTCTCTTTAAGCCTTAGCCCTTAAATTAGTCATGGAACAAAGTGTTTCCCCAGCCTTCAAAGGAGCAAGTACCCCTTTCATTTGTCTGGCTACTCTGGCCAAACAGCACCAGGTGAGTCTGGATCTTTTGCCAGGAACTGATGATGGGGAATTAGGGATTAGGAGCCAGCTCTGACCTGCCTATTCATTTGGCCCCTAGAACTAAAGGGTTAACAAGAGTCAGTTGCTATTTCTTTTTCTGAGGATAATCAATTGTGTGTTGAGGTTCCCCAGGTGCCAGGGTACAATATTAATTACTCTGCAGCTCCTCACCCTACCCCCAACCCTTGTGCTCTCCAAGGCCTGGCTCCCAAACTTGGACTGTAAGTATTTCCTCATTAAAGGCCTGGTGACTGGCCAACACCAATAGTTACAGCTGCCCCCTGGTATGTTTGGACAGATTTCTGCAGTTACGAGTTTCTGAAGTTGAAAGGTTTTATAGACAGGACTGTGTTGGTGTTTGGGGAGCATATTTCTCCTGGGGGCTTACTTTGTGGACTTGTTAAGTTAGATACAGTCGGCCAAAAAGAGGAGGGGGAGAGGAGAGGGCCAGAAAGAAAACAGGGCAGCTTCTGCCAAAGAAAAAGGAAAATAGAGGAAAATCAGAGAGTTTCCGTCTGGTGTTTGGCAGAGCTTTGAGGGAAAGGTTTAGGGAAGAGGTAAGAGAGAGATAGTGTACTTTCCTTACCTAGAGTAAGGAAATAGGACATTGTGGTCACATTTCTCAGCTTCCAAAGCCACTCAGGGGTCATAAAAGAATCCAGAATTTGGAGACAGAAGACTAGGGTTGAGGTACTGACTCTGACATGGGCTGGGTGTCTATGGGCAAATCATGCAACCCTTTACTCATCTATAAAATGAGAATAATAATATTTAGGATGATAAAATTAGAATTGGAAGAGACCTTTACAGGGCCCTTATCTGAAGAATATTGGGAAGAAAGTAACTTTTTACAAATCTTTACAAAACATGTATCTTAAAGTAAATTTTAGATACTCCATAGAAGTGCTATTCTGATTTTTATTTTTATTACTATTGGACTTTTTCACATTTGCTGTCAAAGGATGGTTGTGGTATTGAAGACAATCATAGGATCATTGTATTTAGAGCTAGAAGGAACTTTGGAGATTTTTCACTGCTCTCAATTAACAGGAGAGAAAACTGAGCCTAAAGAGACAGAAAGGGGTTTGCCTTGGATTGCAAAGGTAGCAAAGGAGCTGATTTAAGTCTGATTATAGGTCCTTTGATAGCTCAGGAGGCTTTTCAGTGTTCAGTGTTCCTAGTACCTACCCTTTTTCTTGTATCCCCACCACTTGGAATATAGATCTGGACTTTTGGGCCCTGAATGAATTGAATTGAATTTCTTTGGGGGAAGGAAGGAGAGTTGAGTGGATAGATACAGGCAGTGGTCTTAGGAACCAACTTGAATCAGCTCAGGAGAGCTAATTGTTAAATTTTCACTATGAGCATTTATAACTTGGAAATCAGCAAATTATTGTTTTGTAGATTGTCTGGTCTTAAGAAAGTGATGGGGGGCAGATGGGTGGTGCAGTGGATAGAGCACCAGCCCTGAAATCAGGAAGTCCTGAGTTCAAGTCTGGTCTCAGATACTTAACACATCCTAGCTGTGTGACCCTGGGCAAATCACTTAACCCCAATTGCCTCAGTAAAAAAATAAAAAAAAAAGAAAGTGATGGTGAACATGTGAACAATGAACATTAATCTTAAAAGTGTCTCATATGAGTGTAGAAAGAGTGAAAAACAGAGACACAGAGAGAAACTGAGAAAGATAGAGACAGAGACAAAGAGAGACAGAGACAGAAACAGAGAGAGGAGACAGAGACAGACATAGCAAGAGAGAGAAAGAGTGAGAGAGGAAAAAAGAGTGAAAAAAAGTGAGAGAGAAAGAGAGAGAAGAAGAAAGACAGGGAGAGAGAGGGGGAGAGGGAAAAGAAGAAGGAGAGGGAGAGGAAGAGAAAAAAGAGAGGGAGAGCTGGTTAAACATTTATCAGTATTTCCTTGGATACAAATCTCTAGATAGATCTTGGGCTATTTTCTTAATTGTTAAAATAATTGAATAATGGAATTTGGGGGTTGGTAAGGATTTCAGAGTAGAAGAGGTAGAAGAAGTAGTAGTGGTATAGAGGAAAGAATATTAGTTCTGGAATCTGAATTCTGGAATCTGTTCAAATCTTGATTTTGTTGCTAACAATTTATGAGATTTGGACAAGACTTTTGGGCAAGTCTGTTAACTTCTCAGAACTTCAGTTTTTTCATTTGTAAATTGAAAAGGTTGGACGAGGATAGTATTTCTTAATCGGGATGGTGAATTTGGATGGGGAAAAAATTACATCTTTATTTTCACAGACTTCTAACTGAAATTTAGCATTTCCTTTCATTATGAATTAAAAAAAAATTCTGAAAAGTGGTCCATAGGCTTTGCTAGATTGCCAAAAGGATCCATGACACAAAAAAAGGTTAAGAACTCATTCCTGGATTAGGGGAACTCTAATATCCAATTCCAAAACTAAATACTCTATGATCCTTGTCCAACCCCCATCAAACTGAGGTCTATTAATTAATAAGTTGCCCAAGGCCATGCAGTCAGTTAGTGGCAAGATTGAAATTAGAACCCAAGTTGCCTGACTGTGATTTTTCCACTACATGTCAGGGCTGCTGGGCCAATCATCCATAGGATAAAGGCCTTCAGTTTCCTGACCTAGTGGGGTGCTATAATGGGGAATTAAGAGAAAGGTGGGAGCCTTTGATTGGTCTCAACCCCTAGCTTGTGGTGCCAAAGAAGAGGCTACTCCAACAGGATTAAAGCAGCTACTAATAGCTCAGGCATGCAGGGGGAATTTTTTTTTTAACTTTGGAAGAGTAACAGGGTTCATGGATTCCAAAAAGCTGTTATTAATCTAAAAGAAAAAAATCTAACTTCCAAATAAAATGTGGGCATATTTTAAAATGTTTTAAATGATTCTCTCTTTTTGCTTTCAAGTAGTGAAAACCTTCAAGTCTAATTTCCTCACTGAAATAAACACAGGGTGGGGGGGGAGAAGGAAAACATGGTGCCATTGAGTGGAAAAGAAAATTATATTTTTCTTTTCAAAGGAATTTGGATCAGTCATCCTGGCAGCATTGCCTGCCTCAGAGAACATGGGTCAAGGAGATGGAAACAAGCTTTGAGGTTCAGCTCCCTGATTCAGTCCCTTTGACTCCCTCTCAACTTTCACCTTTGTTAGTCAAAGATCTTCCTTTCAGTCAAGAACCAGCTAGGATCTTAGGATCATAGATTTACAGCTGGCAGGGGCCTTAGAAGACATTTATTTAAACCTTATAATTTTATAGTTGAGGGAAATTACATCTTGGAATAATTGGAATAATTAGATCTGGGTCTTTCTGATTTCAGGTCCAGTATACTAATCCTTTGACAACACTGTCTCAAGGTAACACCTTTTTTTAGATTGCCTCCTCTGACCTTTCCAGGTGAAAATTATTTCTCTCTGCTCATATTCTCATAGTACTTAGAAAAACCAATAATTCCACATCTATAATTTACCACCTTTGCAAAGAGGGAAGGGAGGTATATTTCTTGATTTTTTTTTCCAGGACCAAGTCTGGTCATGACAATTACATATTATTTTCATTATTCTTTGTATATCTCTACATGGTTGTAGTCTCTGAATATGTTGTTTTACTTGCTCTTCTTCATTCTCTTTTACTTTGTATACATTATTCCATTTTTCTCTGAATGCTTTGTATTTATGGTTTCTCATAGCAGAATAGTATTCCATTTATATGTGACAATGTTTATACATCTGACTGGCAACAACTTTGTTTCCAATTCTTTTATGTCACAAAAAAATCCCATGGACATTTTTATATAAGTTATTCCTCACATGCCCCAAAGATTGTAAGCTTCCTGAGAATAGGGACCATGTATATTTTTGAAGCCCCAGTTCTTAGCATAATGTTTTGCATTTAAACATTTGTTGAACAAAATTAAAATGAGCATAGGATGTGAAGACTATTCTTTTCCCTGTTTTCTTTTGAAAGAGAACTGCTTCCAAAGACAGAATTAGGACCAGGCGCCAGTCTGGATTTGTTCCTTAGTGTATTCAAAAGATGGTGCTGATAGCCAAGAAATATTATAAGACCTAAAAGAAAGTCCTGAGCATGTTGGGAAGAAGTTCTGGATTGGTTCTTTAGAAGGGCATGGAGAATAGCAGAGAATGAGAAAGCATGAGTAGATTATAAGGGAGGGAAGGCCCATATGGATGAGGTCAGAGATTCCCTTAGATTGTCTAAATAAAAGTATTGAAAAACCTGCCACAATTTTTTTGACTTGTAGAGTGGGGGTTCTCAAAGTATGATCTGTGGATTCCCAAGACATTTCCAAAGGGTCTTGGTCAAAACTACTTTTATAATAATACTTGGATGTTATTTATCTCTTCAAATACTCCTCCATTTCCCAACTACATATCTGTATAAAAGCTGGATATTCTTCATATACTTTAACCAAAACCATATATTTCAATAAATTGAATGCAAGAGCAGATATGAGAATCCGTCTGTCTTCTATTAAGTTGGACATTAAAGAGATCTGTAAAAAAAACTGTTAACATAAATGGGTTTATTTTTGTTACCTAAAATGAATGAATAAATGTTTTCAAAATGTATCCATTAAAATTTTAATATGGCAAGTAGTAATATATATAAAACACATAAACACAAGCACTTAGGGGTTATCAAAATTTTTAAGAGTATAAAGGGGTCCTGGGACCAAAATGTTTGAGAATCATTACTTTAGAGTATCCTTTAGACATAAGAATCAATTAGCTTGAATGATCCACCTAGGAATTTATTTTACAGCATTCCCAATAAGTGGACATTCAGTCTTTAGTTAAAGATTCCCAGTGCTGAAGAGTTTATTACCTTCCAAAGCAAACCAACTTTAACCATTTGGTAATTTTGCTTTATAAGTATAGGAGAGGCATGTGATTAAGCTGGATCCCATGGACAAATGATATTGTGAAATTGATGTTTCCTGCCTTAAAAATAATTTGAGTAAGAAAGATCAGGAATTCCTGAGTCAGTGTTATTGTTCAGTCAATAGGAGGACTTTCTACACCCACACCACTTCTTGGAGGAGATGCCTGACCACCAGGAGAATGCTTCAGCTGAAAGGACTACGAAAGACCAAGCCAGGCCCCAGGAAGTCTAGAATAACTGGAATCTTTGAGTGTTCAGGAAATACTGGTTCAAAGTAAATGTGAAATTCTGCAGTTCAACAAAGTTGTCTTCACCTTTTGGGAGACTATGATATGTGATGGTTACTGTTTTACATTTTAAGTATTTGTTAATACATTTTCATGAGCATTTTGTTTTAAGCATTTATTTTGTGGTAGAAGAAATTCATAGCAGTTCTAGACTTGATATTGGCTTTGTACATTGAGTACCTTTTCTAAAAGAGACATGCTAATCCCTCTTAGAAGAGACCATAGGAATAAGCCAAACTAAGCTTTGTTTAGGAGACTTTCTTTGGAACTCAGGCATGGGGATAAAATGATCCACAGAGTGTAAGAAGATCCTGACTCCCTTTCTTCCATGTCAGGCATCCCCAGGACTAACTCTGGTACATGTGAATCTAGAGTTAGAGAGCTTCACACTCCAGGACCTTTTCTGGGAGAGACCTCCAGGGCTTGGACTTTAGGATGAGCCAAAATCTGCTCCCTTTCCAGTTTCTCGTAATTGTTTTTAATTCTTTCCTTTACACTAATTATTCTTAATTTTGATTCCTCTGTCAGGTACTTGAAATCAGTTGCCATGTTCCCCTATTAAATTTCCTTAGTTTTTAAAACTAATACTTTTAAAACTAGTACATGTCTTAGGAGATGGTTTCCAGTCTTCTCTCCATCTTGGTCACTGTTGTTTGGATGTACCTTAGTTTGCCAATGTCCTTCCTTTAATGTAAGCACAATCATCCAGATGTTTGGTAACCAGAGTAGAAAACTGGTATTATCATCCCTTCTTTCTGGAAATTATTTCTGCCTCTCTCAAAATCAAACTGCTCTTTTACACAATGGATTCATACTGAACTTTGACTCTAGGGCAATGCTCAGGTCTCCAGTTTCACATGAATTGTTGTCTAGTCATGCTGATCCCAGTTAGTTATGGGAAGGTAAAGGGTGTAACAGCAGTAAGCTGTAGTAACTGGAAAGTGCTTGTGGGGTCAGACAAACAAGGGGAAAGAGCAGGCAGGCATAGGAACCAGGTCAGACCACAGCTCTGTACATAGAGGGACAGTTGGAATTTGCCTAGGATTGCCAAAGTCAGCAGTGCCAGGGGATGGGGGCTTTGTGGTGAAACAGGGGTGGAGGGAAAAAGGGGAAAGGAAGGTAAGTTTAGGGGAAAGGAAACATAACTGGGGAACATAGCCATTCCCTGAAACACAGAGGATTTGGGGTATGGGAAGGACAGACAGGATACAAAATAATTTGAATCAGTTTAACAATATTTATCAAGTGCTAATTCCATTTTAAGACGTTTGGCCATGTTGGATACAAAGAGGAAAATACTTGAAATAGTCCCTGTTGTCCTCAAAGAACTTCCATTCTCCTGGTTAGATTCACAATGTATATTATGTATTTTTTGTAAATATGAGGCAAATATAAGTTGTACAAACTAATTTCCTTTTAAAAATATATATTTCCATATTTGTCATGTCATGCAAGAAAAATCAGATTAAAAGGGAAAAAATCAAGTAAACAAACAATAGCAACAATAACAAAAGGTGAAAATACTATTCTTTGATCCACATTCAGTTTCCATAATTTTCTCTCTGGATTCAGATGTCATTTTCCATCCCAAGTCTAGTGGAATTGCTTTGAATCACCTCATTGTTGAAAAGAGCCAAGTCCATCACAGTTGATCATCACATTTTCTTTTCTTTTCTTTTTTTTTTTTTTTTTTGCTGAGGCATTTGGGGTTAAGTGACTTGTCCAGGGTCACACAGCTAGGAAGTGCTAAGTGTCTGAGACCAAATTTGAACTCAGGTCCTCCTGACTTCAGGGCTGGTGCTCTATCCACTACGCCACCTAGCTGCCCCGATCATCACATTTTCTTGTTTCTGTACTACAAAGTAATTTTTTTTTTTTTTTGCTTTTTGCTGAGGCAATTGGGGTTAAGTGACTTGCCCAGGGTCACACAGCTAGGGAATGTTATGTGTCTGAGACCAGATTTGAATTCAGGTCCTCCTGACTTCAGGATTGGTGCTCTATCCACTGCTCCACCTAGCTGCCCCACTACAAAGTAATTTCAAGGCAGAGAATACTGACTGCCTTGAGTAAACTCTCACATTGTATTATAACATGAGAACAATACAAAATAGTGTATGAATTCATGAAACAATCACTTCTGTAACCATTTTTCAACCGAACAAACTACTCTGTTGCACAGATGCTTAGTAAGTGATAAACTGTGTGATAGACAGTAATTAGTCGATGGTACAGCTTTGGTTGTTGTTGTTTGCTCTTTGTTCTTGAAGAGGACCATGACTTCAAGGAGGTGATGCCATGATATACAAGTGAGTTGGTTTCAAGTGAGGGAGGGCTGGACAGTGTTCAGTTGGTTGGTATAGTAGATGGAAGAGGGAGAACTGGGTTTGATTCTAGGCTATGACAGTTGCTAGCATTAGGATTTTGGGCAAATTATTTCAGCTTTTTGGACTTCTGATTTCCTATCTTGGGGCTGTTGTGAGGAAAGAACTTTGTAAATCATATAAGAGTGGGAGCTGCTATACTATTCCCCCCATCCATTATTATTATTATAAGACATTAGCATCTGGAGCTCAGGAGAGAGCCTATCTAAGCTAGAATAAATCATTCTGAAAGGATGAATAGGATTTGGGTCAGAGATGCTGATTATCCTCAGTGTATCTGATCTCGGGCAAACCACTTCTCAATGGGCTTCAGTGACTTCATCTGGAGAATGAGGAGGTTGGATTTGATGATTTAATCTAAAGTTATCCTACCTCTAAGTCTAGGACTCAATTAAAAGATAGAAGTAACATGGGAAGGAGGTAGCTAAAGTCCATAAACAGAAGAGATTCTTGGGGGCATACGCTCCTACATCTGGGGTATAGGCGACTTTTGCACATCCCTCCCAACATTCTCTGCCACTCTGCCTAGGTCTTCCCTGGGTTGGCAGAGTCAGTGTCACTGTCCCTGAGACTGGACTTGGGCTGACTTTGACCCTCGTGGGTTTCAAGTGTGAATTATAGTCACGAGGGAATCCAGCACCATTCAGGGTCCCCTTTCTTTTAGACTTGCTAGGGGCTCCCTCCTTACCTCCTACTGGTGCCTGAATCGTTGGATCAGCAGAAAGGTCCCTGGGAGGCCCCTGAGGGTAGTCATGAGGGTAGTTAGGATGAGGAATCAACTGCAATCTCTGCTTTCATTTCTATGGCTCTGGCTGCAGGTGCCTGCCTGAGGCTTTGGCTCACAGGTGTGTTTTTCTTACTCAGAGTTAGGCAGGGTCTGGGGCTAGAGCAATAAACAAGCAGGCATCGGGTGACCCACAGCCCCCGTAAAGCTCCACCTTGGGGTCTTTAGCTAGAAAGGACTCCTTGTGCTTGGCCTGGGTGGGGGCAGGCATTACATACCTCAGTTTGCCTTATAGGGGAGTTGTACAGACCTCCAGTGGGCAGCAGCTCTCCTGGAATCTGCCCACCCTGCAGGCCCCTCAGCTTCCGGGCCAAGAATAACCCGCCCCTGGCTGCCTTTGCTGTGGCATTGCCTGTGCGGGGTGGGGATGATGTGAGGTAGGGGGAGGAAGTGGGTAGCAGGGTTTGGGGTGAGGGCACAGTCAATAGAACTGTCCTGGTAGAGGGCATATGCGGGCCAAATTAGACTGGGGCTAAGGTCTCCATAGTTCCTGTCAAAACCAGGAAACTCACTTTTGCAGACTTTCCCCTTCCTCCAACCCTTTTCTCCGCCCCCCCCATCTCTCCCTTCGATGAGGAAGAGTAATCATTTTAATTCACAACACGATAATCCTCATGATCATTACCACCATTGTAAGCAACTCAGCCCACCTAGTGGTGACCTATACAAGACTGTTTACCTGAAACCTGAAATGCCCTCTCTCTCCACGTCACATGTCTGACTCATCCTTCCATTCCAAGTCTACCTTTAGGTCCAAAACATCTAGGAAATATTTTTTTGATGACCCTACATTGAACTTTGTCTCTTCTGAATCAGACATTGAAATTTTAGACCAAAGAGAGGAGAGTTTAGTTCATTTATCAACAAAGGATGTGAAATTCCAATTATTCATAGATGTATCACGTCATATTCATGGCCAGAAGTAGAAATGAACCAAAGAGCAAGAGTGAATGGGTAGCTTGAGAGCTTTCCTGGTAAATACAATATTGTTTTGTGTTGTGTTGTGTTGCATTGCATCATATATTATATATTTTCTTTTATATCGTATATATCGTATCATGCTTATAGATGTATAAAATTGGAGTTGTAAGGATTCCATCTGTTGCTACACATCCTAGCTATTAAGAAGGCAATCCTTGCCTTCTTATTCTGTAAGATTCTTGTCCATATCCTTCTATCCATCTTCCCTATTCTCTTACCACTTATTCCCAGAGGATCCGTCCAGGAGGCCTACTTGTATCCTTTAATATATTGTGGAAACTAGGGCATTACTTGGACTCTTAATCTAGTGTCCTTCATTCTTGTCATGTGAAGAGTTTCCCTCTTTTTCTGATCAGATATAACTTTGATGATGTATTTTCACCTGACTTTATGTACACAAGTTATTATTGGGTATATGCTACAAGCTACTCCTTCCTATCATTGGTCTTTCTATAGCTCTTTAGGACATTGGCATGTTTTTGAGTTTGTGATGTTTCATGATTTTTGGTCACACAGTATCAATGGTATCAATGGTAGACTATTAGCATTAGTGGGTTTGGTGGCAGAAAATAGTATAAAAAGTGTTATAAAATTTCTAAAATATGATTTCAGATTCCTCTCTTCTTTTTCAATTTTGGGCCTGCCTATAATTTGTTCTATGAATTTGATGAGCAGCTCATTCCACTCACATGGGCAACATGTATTTTTAATATGCTAAGTTTTTTCTGTGTGGTTTAGTGGACCAGTATCTTTTTTTAAAAAATAAATTTTATTGATATATTTTGTTTTAACATTTCCCAATGTATCCTTCTCCCATTCCTAGCTATAGAGCTGTGTCTTATAATAAAGAACTAGAGAGAGAGAGAGAGAGAGAGAGAGAGAGAGAGAGAGAGAGAGAGAGGAAAAAAGTTCAGTAAAACAAATCAACATATTGCAAAAGTCTAACATTATGTACCATACCCATAATCCTTAACTTCTATAAAGAAGGAGGGAGAAGATGTATCTTTGAACATCTCTTCTTTGGAGCCAAGTTTGGTCATAATAATTCCATAATATTCAGTTTCTATTATTTTGTTGTTGTTCTTTCCATTGATATCATTGTCATCATTGTATATGTTGTTTTCTTGTTTAACTTCAGTTGTCATCAGTTTTCCACTGTTTCTCTGTATATATCATATTTATCATTTTTGTTATAGCACAGTGATATCTCATTAAATTTATGTATCAAAACTTGTAACCATTCCTTAGTTAATGAGCATCTTCTTTATTTTCAATTCTTTTATACAATGTGTTGCTTTAAATATTTTGGTGTAGAGGTATCATTGATCTCCTTGTGAATATATGCCAAGTAATAAGATATATAGGACGTTTTAGTTCCTTTCTTTGCATAATTTCAAATTATTTTCCAGAATGGCTTAAAATATTCTACTTTATAATATAAAAGCAATAAACATAACATAATCCTGTATTCTTTACATCTTTCAGTCATCTCCTATAACTGTGAAGATATATACTGCTGTGAAAAATTATTAGCGGAAATGTTTCCTTCATGTATTTCAATTGAAGATATACTTGATCTTTTCTTTTGTTTTAGAATAGTATCCTTCTTGAGATAGCTTGAAAATCAATCTCTGCCTTTAAATTAAATAATTATGTAAAGTTCTTTGCAAACTCCAATTTCCTATGCATCAATTATTATATTTGAAATTGTGTCATTTTGGACACAGAGTTCTCTTGTATTTTTGCAGGTGCAGTTGTTCTTCTTTCCTTATTTTCTGAAGTGTACTTTCCTCATATAGCATAGACATTAAAAAGATGATAAACCCACTGTCATCATTGATGACCATAGATTAAAGTAGAAATGTCAACAGATTTGTTCTGTTTCAAACTTATCTCCTAGTTTTATCTAAATATGTTCATCTAAATATGATATTGTTTCGTTGGGTCTCCTGCTGAGCTTTTTTGTAGGTTTATTTTCCCATTAATTATTTTTGATCATTTTGTAAAGTGATCACAAACATTCCATTTCCTTAGTGTTTTGCAAATGAATTTATATTTTAAATAAGTGAAATGGGTGTTGAATTTGGTTGTCTCATTTGTTGACTTGGCAAAAAGATCAAATGTTTGTTGACTACTATATCCTCTGAACTTTTTTGGCTTTCTTGTGTCACTTGTGTTAAATTGGATTAATTTTTCTAAGAAATAACAACAATCTGAATAAATATCTTTACTTTTATCCCTTTCCAATTTTTTCCCCATGATACCCTTCTAATACTTAGCAATTAGTCTTGGTTGTCTAGGCTTAATTCAAAAGTGATAGAAAAATTAGGGTGATAGAGCACTATCTGAGTAGCTTTTACAAGCTTCCATGGAACTTCCTTGGAATTGTGACTGCACCAAGATTGGCCCAGGAAAGTATCTGAGAGAAAATAATGAGATATTAACATTATCTGAGATCCTGATCAGATCCTTTGAAGTTTCTGAGTCAAGGAGGATAACCTTGTTATTCAGCAACTTGTAGTCATTCTGGACCACAGCTCTGACCTCTGCTCTATTTTCTTCAATGTTTTTGTCAGTGATTTGAATAAAGATGGCCTTCTTCTCAGATGTAGATGACATGATGCTGGAATGGACAGCTAAAACATTTAATAACAGATCTGGGATACAAAAAGATCCTGGTAGGCTGAACTGGTGAGCTGACGCTAACATAATAAAAGGTATAAATATAAACAGGGAATACATCCTTGATGAAATCATTCTGATTTCTTCATGTCAACTGGTCAGATATTTGAAGGTGAACAAGATAATTCTTAGGCTCTGGGAGGATTCATATCTCTCTAAACTGAGAAACAGGAAATAGAGGAGGTGGGCCTCCCCAGGCTGCAGACCTATGAAGAAATGTTGAATTATCAGGGGATAATAGTAAAGGTCTGGTCATGTCCTCAGAGCTACCCTGACTTCCAGGAGATTGGGAATCCTAAAACTATGGTCTGCCAGTTACCCAAACCTCAGCTTTATTCTCTCCAATTGCATCTTGTAAGATTCCTAGACCTTTTCCATTAAATGTTCCAATATGTATGTTTACATTTTGCATATGTATAAGTAGATATGTGTGTGTATTTTTTATGTATATAGATGAATGAATATAGATACATGTGGAATAAATGCATGTATATATGAATGTGTGTATCTAATGAAAAGACCTCCATCTGGATATTTTCTGGATATAATCTGGATTAAATCGTTTAATCTCCCTGAGCCTCATTTTTCTCACCAATAAAATGGAGATAATAATGCTTTAGCTACCAGACTCACAGGGGTGTAATGAGTAAAGAATATTGTATGCTCAAAAGCACTATACAAGCATTTAGCAAAAACTCAGAAGTTCCTGTCCCAAATCCCCATTCCTATTGCCTGATTAGGTCCCCAAAGAGGGGCTGGCTATGTCTTCCCTCAGGGTTGTAGGAATAAGCTTCAGGGACTGGGGATATTCTTTAGAATTACTCATAGGCTTGTACCAGAGTGCTTCCCCCATGATTATCAGTTGATATTAATTGGATGGCAAATTAATTAGCTTAAAAGCTAATTTAAAAGGTCAATACTCAATCAATAAATATTTATTGAGTAGCTGCTATGTGCCTACTTTCTTTCTTTCTTTTTTTTTTTTTTTTTTTTGCTGAGACAATTGGGGTTAAGTGACTTGCCCAGGGTCACATAGCTAGGAAGTGTTAAATGTTTGAGATCAGATTTGAACTCAGGTCCTCCTGACTTCAGGACTGGTTCTCTATCTGATGCACCACCTAGCTGCCTGTATTTGCCTACTTTCAAAGACCTCACAGTCTAATGGGGGAGACAGCATGTAAACAACTATGTACAAATAAGACAGATTAAATCAGATGAACAACATAGGGAAGTCACTAGCATAGGTGAGGATGTCAGAAAAGGAAGAACTAGAATTTTAGTGGAGACTTGAAGGAAACCAAGGAAGCCAAAAAGTGAACAGAAGGAGGGAAGGAATTCTAGATATGAGGAACAAACTGAAAATGCTCAGGGTCAGGATATGCAGGCTATATGCAAAGAACATCAAGGAGGCTAGTGTTTCTGGATCACAGAGTGATGAGGGTGAGCAAGATGTAAGAAACCTTTCTCATTTTTTCCCCTCTTGATCTGATTTTTCTTGTGCTGCATGATATAAATATAGAATATTTAGAATAAATATATAAATATAGAAATATGTTTAGAAAAATTGCACATGTTTAACCTATATTAAATTGCTATCTGTCTAGAGGGGAAGGAAGAGGGAGAGAAGAAGGGAGAAAAATTTGGAACACAAAGTTTTGCATGGGTGAATGTTGAAAAATATCTTTGCATGTATTTTGAGAGATAAATTTATAATAGTTATCAATTTTAAATTTAAATTTTTTTAAAATTTAAAAATTTTATTTATTATTATAAATTTTTAAAAAAGATCAAAGAAGCCTGAAAAGGTAGGAAAGGTCCAGTGTTTATTGAAATAATATAATTATTTTTATATTTGATCCTGGAGGTAATAGGGTAATAGGGAGGTAATAGAGTTCTGAAATTTATTGAATACAGAAAGATCATTTTGTCAGTTTCATGGAGAACTGACTTTATTGATGGACTTTGTTGTAGCCGGGAAACCAAGTAACAGTCTACTACACTGTTTTAGGTATGATGTGATGAGGGCCAGCACCAGGCTGAATGCAGCATCAGAGAAGAGAAAGGAACTACAGGAGAGATTTTATAAAGGTATAATTAACTGGACTTGGCAACAGATTGTGGGAAGTTGAGAATGATACTTGGATAATGGGAGGATAATAATGATCCTCTTGACTGAAACAGGAAAATTATGAAAAAGAGAGGGTTTGGAAGATAAAGTTAATGAGTTCACTCTTGAGTTTAAGATGCCCAGAAGACATCCAGTTCAAGCTAAGTTTTGGCAGTTGGAGATGTCAGATTAGAAGTCAACAGAAAAATAATTTAAAAAAATAAAAAAAAAATATTTTTGAGGCAATTGGGGTTAAGTGACTTTTCCAGAATAACACAGCCAGGAAGTGTTAAGTGTCTGAGGCCAAATTTGAACTCAGGTCCTTCTGACTTCAGGGCTAGTGCTCTATCCACTACATCAAGCAGCTGGTTCCTTTTAGTTTATTTATTTATTTTTATTTTTTTAATTTAATTTTTTTTCAGCAGAGAGTTTAGGGCTGGATAAATAAATCTAAAACTCATAGGAATAGAAATGATAACTGAATCCATAGAAGGAAGAGAGCCTCCAAGAAATCTCTATGGGACATTCATAATTAATGAGAGTGAGTTTTTTTGCCTTTACTCTGCCATCTTGGCTCTGTCTCCCCAAGAGTGAATTTTCTTGTGGAAGATTCAGCAAAGGGGGACTGAGAAGAAATAGGTAGGAAGGAAGGGAGCCAGGAGGGAATAGTGTTATAACAACCTAGAGAGAAGAAAATATCAAGAAAAAGAGGGTAATCGAGCAAAAGGTTCAGAGGTCAAGGAGAATGAAGATTAAGCAAAGGCCATTAGATGTGACAATTAAGAGATTGTTAATGACTTTGGAGAGGGTGATCTTATGTTTTACTGTATGAACATATGTGTGTGTAATCTATGTGTATGTGAGAGCATTTTGTAGGTATGTGTCCGTGCCTGTATATATATGTGCATGTATCTGTATGTATGTGTGTGTGTGTGAGCAAATCCTCCCTCTTCTACAGAGGGAATGGAATGTCTTACAGCATCAGAAAGGCAGTGTAGCCCTGGCAGAACAGGAATGGGAGTTGGATTCCTGTGTTCTGTCCTCCTGAGGCCAGGGAAAAAGGTAAGGAACTTCTAAAAGTTTTTTGAATAATTATTTTAAAAGGTCTTTCATATGTACCCTCTTTGAGCTGGGCTCAGGGTAGAGCTGGGGTCAGGGTGGGTGGAGGCTGTTGGGGAACACAGGGAGAGGTGAGGCCACAGGCAGGCTGGGCAAACAGATTTGGGCACGCAGTGCTCTGTACAGAGCTCCCATTGTATGGCCCGGAATTATGCTTTGAATAATCTGCTGCGAATAGCACCTCCCTCATGGCACTAGGGAACTTTGGAGGATTAAACACCAGGGGCTTCCAGCTGCTTAGGACTAGCCTTTGAGGCTCCAGGGTGGCTCTCTCTCATAGCTGCTGGCTACTCTCCTTCTCCCTGGTTCATGTCACCTGCCAGTACTCTGATTTCTAAACCTAAGTGGCTCAGGGGGTCACTGTGTGAGAGGAGAGGCCCTGAAGGCCCCTGCCAGATGGATAGCTATCCTGGATGAAGGAATAAGAACTCTTATTTCCTCTAGGACTACATTCCCTTCTAGAACTTGGAGAGCCTGGAAGAACCTGGGGCTGTCCCTTCCTGGAACATCCCTCTGGTGGTACCCTTCTACCATTGAATGGTTCCTTCTAAGAGCCTCCATTTTGCGGACAGTTTCAAGCTGGCCATGCTTCAATCCCCTCCTGGCTGGGTTTCTTATTCTCCAGGCTTTGCTGTTATGTTTCTGTGAAGATATTGTTTCCTTACTAGTCTAGGTCCCTTTAAAAAATTAATAATAGTTTTTGATTTTCAAAATACATGCAAAGATAGCTTTCAACATTCTCTCTTGCAAAACTCTGTTCCAATTTTTTCTCCCTTTATTCTCCTCCCTCTCTAGTCAGCAAGCAATCCAATATAGATTAAATATGTGCAATCTTTCTAAACATATCTCCATATTTATCATGCTGCACAAGAAAAATCAGATCAAAAATGAAAAAAAAGAGAAAGGGAAAAAAGGAAGCAAACAACAATAAAAAATACTGTTATGATCCACATTCAGTCCCCATAGTCTTCTCTCTGAATGCAGATGGTTCTCTCCATCATAAGTCTGTTGGAATTGGTCTAAATCACCTTATTTTTGAAAAAAGCTAAGTACGTTAGGATTGATCATCACATAATCTTGATGTTGCTGTATACAATGTTTTCTTTTACTCACTTCACTTAGCATCAGTTCATGCAACTCTCTCATAGCCTTTCTTAAATCACCTGCTGGTTGTTTCTTATAGAATAATAATATTTCATTACATTAATATACCATAACTTATTCAGCTATTCCCCAAATGGGGAGTATCCACTCAATTTCCAGTTCTTTACAGTTACAAAAAGAGCTGCCATAAACGTTTTTGCACATAAGGATCTTTTTTTTCCTTTTTTATGATCTCTTTGGGATACAGACTCAATAGAGACACTGCTAGATCAAAGGGTATGGACAGTTTGATAGTCCTTTGGGCACAGTTCCAAATTGCTCTCCAGAATTATTGAATCAGTTCACAACTCCACCAACAATGTATTAGTGTTCCAGTTTTCACCACATCCCCTCCAACATTTAACATTATTTTTCCTGTCATCATAATCAATCTGAGAGGTGTGTAGTGGTATCTCAGATTTGTCTTAATTTGCATTTTTCTGATCAATAGTGATTTAGAGAATTTTTTCATATCACTAGAAATGGCTTTAATTTCATCTGAAAAGTGTCTGTTCAATTTTCAGAGGATGAAATTAAAACTATTTGTAGTCATATGAAAAGGTGCTCCAAATCACTATTGATCAGAGAAATGCAAATTAAGACATCCCTGAGGTACCACTACACACCTGTCAGATTGGCTAAAATGACAGGAAAAGTTAATGATGAATGTTGGAGGAGATGTGGGAAGGCTGGGACACTGATGCATTGTTGGTGGAGCTGTGAACGGATCCAGCCATTCTGGAGAGCAATTGGGAACTATACTCAAAAAGTTATCAAACTGTGCATACCCTTTGACCCAGCAGCATTTCTATTGGGCTTATATCCCAAAGAAATCATAAAGGAGGAAAGGGCCCCACATGTGCAAGAATGTTTGTGGCAGCCCTTTTTGTAGTGACTAGAAACTGGAAATTGAATAGATACCCTTCAATTGGAGAGTGGCTGAATAAATTATGGTATATGAATATTATGGAATATTATTGTTCTGTAAGAAACAACCAGCAGGATGATTTCAGAGAGGTCTGGAGAGACTTACATGAACTGATGCTGAGTGAAATGAGCAGAACCAGGAGATCATCATATACGGCAACAACAATACTATATGACGATCAATTTTGATGGACATGGCTCTCTTCAACAATGAAATGTTTCAAACCAGTTCTAATTGTTCAGTGAAGAAAGCCATAAACACCCAGAGAGAGGGATGCGAAATGTGGACCACAACATAATATTCTCATACTCTCGATTGATTTTTGCTTACATTGTGTTTCCTTTATCTGATATGTCTTTTGTGTAGATATGATTTTTCTTGCACAACAATGATAAGTGTGGAAATGTGTACACATATATTCAATCTGTCAAGTATTTTAACATAATTAACATGTAGTGGATATCCTGCCATCTAGGGGAGGGGTGGGGAGTTGGGGGAAAAAATTTGTAACAGAAAGATATGTAAGGGTTAATGTTGAAGAATTACCCATACATATGTTATACAGATAAAATAAAATAAAAAAAAAGAAAATTGTCTGTTCATATTCTTTGTCTAGGTCCCTTTTTTATATGTTGCCTTCCCACCATTAGAATGTAAGTCTCTTGAGGTAAGGGTCTGACTTTCTTTTTGCTTGTATTCCTATCTCTTAAAAGTGCTAAATAAATGCTTGACAATTACATGCCTGTCTTTTGAGTTCTTTTTATCAAGTGGGGAGAAGAAATTAATTTATTTTGTATATCATCTTCCAAAACATCATCAAATATTAAGTGCCTAATTGTTTGCTTTGGCAGTATAAAAGAATTCCAAGTTCATAGAAATTAAAGTAGAAAATAGAGGAAAGGAACAAGCATTTATTGAGCCAGAGTCGCAGAATTATATAAATGTTATCTCATATGATTCTTACAACAACTCTGAAAGGTGGATACTATCATTATCCTAATTTTATAGTTGAGGAAACTGAGGTAGACAGAGTCTTACCCAGGGTTACACAGATAGCAAGTATTTGAGATCAGATTTGAACTCAGGCCTTCCTGAGTCCAGATCCAGCATTTTATCTAGGGTCACCTCGCTGGAAGGACCAAGAAGAATAGGCCTAAAATATGCAAGGCAAAATCAGCACCAGGAGGACATGGATACAAGTTATAGCCAAGGGACTTGAGGGGTGAAGAATAAAGAGAAGCTTATGATCAGGGTGCTGCTGGTGGTGATACTGGAGATTATCCTAGAACCTTAAAGAAGTTCAACTAGCAGAGTAGATGGGGTGAGCAGGGACTGTTTCTTCATAATCACGTCTTCACTAACTCTGTGCACTCTTCCCTGATGCTTTGATCTTGGTATGTGGAAGACAGGAGAAAGAATAGTAGCTTCTGGGTTGGAAGAGACCACAGAGCTATTTGGCCCAACTCCTTTATGTTATATGTAAGGAAACTGAGACCCAGACTGAGCTAATGCCTTATTTAAGGTTACAAAGGTGGTGAGTAGCTGAACTGTGAACCTATTTCCTTTGATTTCATTCTAGCCTTAATCCCATTGTGCTATGCAAGACGATCCATTCCAAGCCACAAGGCTGCCAAGCTGATGTTTTCCATGCATAGAAAGGATGACATCATGCTGCTACTCAAAACTCTAGTGGTTCCTTTTTGCATCCATGATGTGAGATTATCCTGTGTTCCCAGCCTTGTCTCATACTACTTCTGTCTAAACTGGGGCCAGTCACTACTCCCAGAACACTTCCTAAACTTTCCTTCCTCTGTGCCTATAATCACTCTATTTCCTTGACCAGGTAGGGAATATCCAAGGAACAAGAACAAGAACTAGAGTCAAAGTATCTTGGAATATTAATTATGAGTTTGGCTACATTTCCCCTTTAGGGTTCTAGAGGTACCTCTGAGGGATAGTGCAGTGACTTTCTCTAATGCTATTGGCTTGAACTCTCATTCTGGTTTTTTCTCTCCCTACTGTGCCCCTGATCCATTGAACCATTTAGCATTAATTAGCTTTCAGAAAGGTATATGTAATCATAACAGCTAATAGTTATCTAGTACTTTGTGGTTTGTAAAGGGCCTTACAGTTATTTAATTTGATTCTTACAACCGTCTGGTGAGGTAGATATTATTATTATCCTAGTTTTATAGATGGGGAAACTGGGGCAGAGAGAGATACAACTAGTTAAGTGTCAGAGGTCAGATATGAATTCAGACCTTCCTATTTTTAGGTTCAGCACTCTATCTACTAAGCTACATAGCTTATATGACACTCTTTTTACAGAAAAGATAGAGCAAGAATATCAAACTTAAAGTAGTTTCTACATAGCATATGCCCTAACAAGTTCATTTCCAAACATGACCCAGCTGATGGAAGGAAGAATCCTCATTTCTGCTACTATTGGCAGGCCATTTGGTTTCCACTTGGCTTCTAGCAAATCTCCATATGGAAACCCAACTTCTAGATCTCTGATGGTTTTCCATTAATACCTGTCACCTCTTGTAAGACCAAGGTTCTCCTTCACTTAAGAGCAGGAAATCATTAAACCCAAATTGTATCCTTAGCTTTAAGATGACTGCCTCAGTGGGAAGAAAAAAACTGAAGGAGGCTCCGCTACCCACTGAGGGCTTTCAATACTTCTTATCTCCTCAGTGGAATATACTTGGGCAGGAGAAAGAGGAAGACTGAGAAAGTAGCCTTGGATGGTTGTTGTCTTTCCTATGCATCTCAGTTTTAGTTCCAGTGTCAGTCAAAAAAGGTTAGTGGAGTAGAACCATCAAAGAAGGTCTGAGCATGTTCTAAAGTCCAAAGTCCATTTTTTTTCTAATAAGGCCAGGGCTTATCTTTAAGTGAGAGATCATGTATCTGGTCTAGAAGTGTCAAATATGTGGTCACTAATCCATGTAGCTTTAATAATCCCCAGTGCTGCCAGAGCCATATTAAAATATAATTGAAAAATATTGAACAAAACCAATAAGAATACAATTAAACATAGATTAGATCATATTTTAATATAAAGACAATATGTGGCCTGCAGGGATCCTTATGCACAGAGTAGTAGCCTCCATTTTTACTTGAGTTTGACTATCCCAAAGTAGTTTGCCTCCTCACTTTATAAGGCAACTGAAGAAACAGAAAGAATGATTTTTTGAAGGTTACCAAGGAGTAAGTAACAGGAATCAGAGAGAGTTAGAACAAGGGTTAGAGGCACTGGGAGTGCAATTCTTTTTAGTTTTATTTATTTTCTTTTTAATTTATACAATACAATAAGCATTTCCATAACAATATAATAAAAATGATTATTGCATGTAAAGCTGCAAATCTATTATGTACAATTTGCTATTCCTTTTAAATATGTAATAGTTATCATGTAAATTTCTTTCCCTCTCCTTTCCTCCCTCCCTCCTGCTCTAGAGATGGCTACCATTAGACAGAAATATGTACATATACAAATATATATATGTATATACATTATACATATGTATTCATCCTATAAATACTTCTATTCATCAATTCTTTCTCTGAATGCAGATAGCATCTTTCTTGTGTGATCTTTGCTTTTTGTTCCATGCCAATGCTGTCTCTCTCCCTTTCCCCCTTCCCACCAAGCCTCTACAAATGCTTTCCCTATTCCTGTTCCTCTGGTAGAGTCCAGGAGACTCTTCACTCCTCAGTCAGCTATATTATTGTCCACAAGGATGCCCTCAATGGGTACATTGTTCATTCTCATATAGATGTTTATCTTTTTTTTAAAGAAAGCAAGCTTTTCTTCTCCCTCTCCCAAGTGCTTTTCTAAAGCATCACTATGTTTTAGAGGTGACCCTAAGTTCTCAAAGGCTGTGTCAGCAGACTGCATGCTCTGGTAGGTCCTACTTAGCTGAAAAGGCTTTGATTTGATGTTATTCTTTATTTGTTTTCATTTGTGCTTTGCCATTTCTTTTCTAGCTCATTTTACAGATAAGGAAACTCAGGCAAATAGGATAAAGTGATTTGCCTAGAGTCATACAGCTAGGCAGTGTCTGAGGACAGATTCAAACTCAGGAAGATGAGTCTTCTTGACCTCAGGCCCCACACTTTATCCATCTAGCTGTCCAAAGCTCACTAAAAAACACTTTGTAAGGTGAATATTAGCCTAATTAAGCACAAGATTTATCACTAGTTAGCTCCTGAATTGGAGTTAGGAGTTCTAAGTATGCTTTCTAGTTGATGTTTGACTGTGTCTAAGGTGAGCAAACTACATCACCTCCACAAGTTTCATTTTTTTTCCTCTATAAAATGACAATAATGACATTTGTGCCATCTCACAGAATTGATATAAACTAAATAAATATGAATTACTATTATGATAATGATTTTAATTTTTGTTGGTCAATTTTATTTTTGTCATACTTACTTCTTTCCCTTCTCTCCTATCCAGAAAGCCATCTCTTGTAACAAAATCAATAAAAAGGAAAAACACCATTAAACATCAGTCATATCTAATTATATGTAGCATTCCATACCCAAATTCTCCTATGAAGTCCGCCTGCAATGAAAGTAGGAAGTTTATTTTCTCATTTCTTCTTCAAGATCAAGCTTAGTTTTTTCATTGGTTTCAGTTCCAATTTCTTTTGTGGTGGTTGTGGTATAAATTTATACTGTTGTCGTCAGCTTCCTTCTGTACTCATTCATGTCTTTCTGTGATTTTCTGCATTCATCATGTTCATTGTTTTTAATAGTGTAGTCATGTTTCATTTCATGAATGTACCACAGATTGTTTAGTCATTCCCTGATCATTATACACCTACTTTATTTCCATTTCTTGGCTATAATTTCTGTCTTTCACCTCTTTGGGATATATGTTTAATAGTGGGATTGCTGGGTAAAAAAATTTACTCCTTTTAAAAAAAGTATAACTACAAATTGTTTTGTAATTACAAAATGTTTTATAGAACCAATTCATAGCTTCACCAACAGTGTATTAGTATGCTTTTCTTTCAGGAATCTCTCAACACCATGACTATCTTTCATCATCTTTGCCTTTTTGCTGGGTGTGAAGCCTCAGAATATTTTTGATGTGTAGTTCTCATTTGACTAGTGAGTCAGAGCAGTCTTTAATATGATTGTTAATATTCTGCAGATTTTCTTTCCAAACCTGTCATTCATTCCTTTACTATGGCTTTTAGTTTTGACCCTTGTCAGAGATATTTGATGCAAAGATTTTTCAGCCCAATAGACATTTTAATTTTATTTATTAATAAATTCAGGACAGCTAGGTGGTGCAATGGATAGAGCACCAACCCTGAAGTCAGGAGGACCTGAGTTCAAATCTGATCTCAGACACTTATGCCCTAGCTGTGTGACCCTGAGGGAGTCACTTAAACTCCAATTTTCTCAGGGGAAAAAAAAAAAGCTTTTCAGTTGTATACATTGAATTGATCCATCTTATCTTTTATGTTCTCCACTATAACTTGTTTGATTGAGAATTCTTGCCCTAATTATAGCTGTGTGAGAGTACTTGATTAAAGAACTTTCTCTTCTATTTTTTTTTTTTTTAAGATGAATACCAGACTAGGAATCAGGCCTGGACATTGTTGCTCCGCCACGAACTAACAAGTTGCATTTCCAAAAATAAGTCATTTAAACTTTGGTTCTCAGTTTCCCTCTTAGCTTCGAAGTATCCAACAGCCTATACTCATTCTCTAAAGTTCCTGCCAGTTCTGACATTCTATGTTCTATGATTCTTTCCAGCTCTGACGTCCTATGTTCTATTAAGGTTCTTTTCTATTCTGGCATTCTGTGTTCCAGATGGTTTTAGGCGCGCTCAGGATAGGACTCTTGTTCCAGAGCTCCAGGTTTGAGCACTGTTCTCACATCTCATGACCGGGGCTGGCACTGCACAGCTCAGGCGGCTAATTTCCCGCGAGCCATCAGAGGAGGAGACACAGCTGTGTGAGCTTCCACTCCACCTGGGAGCCCCCGCTCAAGTCAAAACTTTGCGATTTCCCTCGCTCTCTCCCGCGGGGTGCCCCCAGCTCCGCCCAACTGTCCCGCCCCGCCCCGTCCCATTCAGCCTTCCTCTCCTTTCGCTGGGGTCCCAGCCCACTTCGCTCGGGGGTTTGCAGAGAACCGGACTTGGCAGCGACCAAGATCTGGAAGAAAGACTGACTGAACCCAGACTGAAGTTGAAGCTTCCGAGAGGCGTGCCAGGGCTGGACGGGGAAGCTAAGACTAGAGAAAAGGGATACGGAGAGAGAGAAAAAGGAGGGGGATTGGGGAGGAGGGCGGGCATCAGAGAATGAGAAAGAGATCTTTGGGGAAGCAGCGAAGGCGGGTCCGGGGCTCTCCCGGTTGAGAAAGAGGGAGAAAAGGAAGGAGGGAGGGAAGGAGAGAAGAAGGGAAGAAACGCGGCGGGACCCCTAGCTGAGCCAGCATCCAAACTCTGAAAAAGTTGTTCAGGGCGCCCAGCAGTCCGGGATAGCCTCCAGTTTCACAACTGGAGCTGGACCCAAGTCTTTAAGGGGGAGGGGCCTACATCTATTCTCTCCCGCTCGGGTCGCAGCTACCTCAGCCCCCTGCGGACACAGCTCTCCTGTAGTTTCTTCCCTCGTGGACTTAACCTTGTGGACAAAAAGGCAAAGAAAGTAATTTGGGAGTCACTCTCCCTTCCCATAAGAGGCGAGTGAGCGCCTAGGCGCAGTGGTCCTGTAGACTTAAGTTCCTGGAGGCCGTGACCTTGGCCCTGTTTCAGAAGTTGAGCCGCCGCTGGGCGAGGGGCAGCATGGCGGTGTCAGCGATCACCGGCTTCTCGCTGGTCAGCCTCCTCAGCTTCGGCTATCTCTCGTGGGACTGGGTCAAGCCGGGCCATCAAGCTGATGGGCCTCGGGCCTCTGCGGATAAACCTCCTCCATCACCCTCACAGTCTGCGTCCCCACCTCAGCCCCACATCATCTTCATCCTCACTGATGACCAGGGCTACCATGATGTGGGCTACCATGGTTCAGATATCCAGACCCCAACCTTGGACCGACTGGCCGCCGAGGGTGTAAAGCTAGAGAACTATTACATCCAGCCCATCTGTACCCCTTCTCGAAGTCAGCTCCTCACTGGCAGGTAAGTAGCATTTCTGATCATTATGGGCCCAGGAACTAATGGCCTTGGGAAAGACCCTGCTTACCAAGTATTTACTTTACCAAGGCTAACCTTTCTATATTTAGTTGAGTATTCCCTAGTCACCTCCAGGCTCTTCTTGTAAAGTGCAAATATCCCTCTGAGGAGGCATATATTAATTCACCTACTCTTCAGTGTGAATGAGTGTAGAATTATATAGATTAAAGTTTGCAAAGTGTTTTTTGGCGTTATCTCATTTAAGTCTCACAACAACCAGGTAAGTTCTATAAGTCTCCAACACTTTACAGAAGTGAGAGAGCCTCAGAGATGTTAAGTGGCTTGCTAGTGGTCACACAGCTAGTAAGTAGCAGAGGTAGTGAGGTCTTCCTAATTCCATTTCTGTCTTTTCTCTAAATCCATAAAATTGGTTCTCCATGAACCCACACTCTCTAGGTGCAAGAGTCTCTAGGTATTCTGATTTCACTCATTTACACCATTAACTAACATTTGCCTTTTCTTAACCTTTGGATTTGTATGGAGTTTTGACTTTGCATTTATTTCTCTGCTGGTACCATATTGTATAATTACTTAGATTTGGGAGGGGAAAGTGAAGCAGGTGACTTTGTACAACCTTTCCTCACTTAAACCCAATTTACTTGAATGTCATGGCATCACCTACCTGATGTTATGGTGCTCTTTGAGAATGAAGGGCAAACAATAATTGCTAAATGGTAGAGTTAAGAGGGCCCTTAAAATGATGGACTTTCAAAGTGGGAAAGGATCTTACAACAGAGACTATTAGAATTGGAAAGCACCTCAACTCCCCTTATTTGAGAAACTCAATCAAGTTCACACTGCTACTTAGTTGCAGTCAGAAAGATGAAATTAAGTCATAAAATCTCAGAGTTGGAGAAGATCTTGAAGGTCATTTAAGACCCCCAACTAGTATAAGAATACTGTATAATGCATTGCTGGCATATGGTCATCAGGCTTCTGCTAGAACCCTTCCAGAAGCTGAGAACACAGTGCTTCAAAAAGCTTCCCATTCTATTGCCCTATAGCTCTCATTATTAGACTCTTGCTTGCTTGTTTATTTGATTGATTATGGGAAGCAGATATCTGCCTGTCTGTCACTTCCACCCACTGGCCTTAGTTTTGTCTTCTGGAGTTAGAACAAAGTTAATCTTTCATTCATATAAAAATATTTGAAGAAGGCCCTCAAAGTCGTCTCCTCTCTAGACTAAAAAAATCCCCAATTGAATTTCTTCACCCAATGCTCATAAATGGCATGGATTCCAATTGCCTCATCATCTTGGTTATCCTCCTCTGAACTTGTTCCACTTTGTCAACATTCTTCCTAAAATGTGGCAACAAGAACCAGACAAAATTCTTCAGATGAAGTCTGGCTAGGGCAGAAGAGAGTAGGACTATCTCTTCCTTTGATCTTGACACTGTGCTTCCATTCATGCTGTCTATGATGACATTAGCTTTTTTTTTGGCAATCATGTTATGCTGTTGACGCATACTGAACTTGTGGTCAACCAATATCCCAAGTCTTTCTTCTACAAGTGGCTCTTTAGTTAGGACTAGTCCATCTAGAACCTGTGCAGTTGAATTTTTAAACCTAAGTGTAGGACTTTACATTTATTCAATTAGATTAAACTCAGCAAATACACATTAAGAGTCTATTATCTACAAAGTTCTGGGTAAGTCACTGTACATTTAAAGACAAAATGAGACTATCACCTGTCCTCAAGGAGTTTCTATTTCAACTTAATATGTTCATTCCATTGTTTTAGTGTGACTAGGTTTTTTTTGGATCTTGGTTCTTCCCTCCAACTGCAGATTTGATAAGCAAGTCATTTCTGTTTAAGTTATTCATTTAAAAAAAATCCCATGGCTGCCTGTTTCTTTTAGAATAAAATAAACTCCTTATCCTGGAATTTAAAGTCCTTCACAGTCTGACTTAAGTCTACATTTCCAGACATTTCAAATAACTATCCTTCACACATACTGTGTTCCAGTTAAACTGACCACTTTTCCACTTCTTGTGCTCAACATACCTTCTCTCATCTCTAGTCCTTTGCACAAGTCTGGGATACGTGTTCTCCTCACTTCTACTTCTTTGAATTCCTTAGTTCTTTCATATTTCATTTGGCTCATGTCACTTTCTCAATTAGGCTTCCTCTGACATCTCTGTGAATTTGCTGGACATATTTTGTGTTTACTTGCTTGTGTTCATACTATTTCTCTGCCCCCCCTCCCCCTTCCCAACAAAACAGGACTGGTTTTTCCTCTAGTATCTAGTACAGCACTTGACACATACTAGACTCTAAAAAAATTTAGTTGTTGAAAGAATGAAGGATGGATGAATAATGTTGACTAGGATAAGATTAAATAAAGAGTCCTGGGACTACCAACAAGGCTACATCTGTGTGAAATAAATAGATCAACCCTCTTCAGTTTTGGTCCTCAAGTCAACTATTTTTGGATATAATTCAAGAACTGATAATTTCTTTCTTTCTTTTTTTTTATTTGCAAAACATATATATGGGTAATTCTTCAACATTAACCCTTACAAAGCTTTCTGTTACAAATTTTTCCTCCCTACTCCCTCCCCCTCCCCTAGATGGCAGGATATCCACTACATGTTAATTATGTTAAAATACTTGACAAATCTAATTTCTTAAGAGAAAAGAACAATTTGGGGGGTAATAGTCAGGATACATCTTTTTGAAAAGCTCCATTATATTCCTCCTAACATTCATTCATCTCTCTTCCTTTTTTTCTTTCCCTTTCTTCCCTTTTCCCTCCCTCCCACCCTTTCTCTCTCCCTCTTTTCTTTCCTCCCTCCCTTCCTTCCTTCTTTTCCTCCCTCCCTTCCTTCCTCCACTTCCTTTCCTCCCTCCATCCCTTCCTTCCTTTTCTTCCTCCCTTCTTCCCTCTCCTTCCTTTCCTTCCTTCCTTCCTTCCTTCCTTCCTTCCTTCCTTCCTTCCTTCTTTCCTTCCTTCCTTCCTTCCTTCCTTCCTTCCTTCCTTCCTTCCTTCCTTCCTTCCTCCCTCCCTTCCTTCCTTCCTCCCTCCCTTCCTCCTTCCCTCCCTTCTTCCTTCCTTCTTTTCAAAAGTGGTATATTTTTTCTATTAAATTCTATAAAAACAATGGAGAGGGGAAAGGGCTAGCTAAAAGGATTGAACTCTTTTTAGTCCAACACTGTCAAGAAATGAGAAGAGGAAGAAGATCTAATGTTCAAGAAATCAGTCAGTTGACAAGTGCTTATTAAGTAACCTCTATGTGCCAGACACTGTGCTAAGTGCTGATGATGCAAAGAAAATCAAGAACAGAAGGCAGAAGGGAATCTCAAGGTGAGATGAAAAAATTCTGAGAAATAAATAAATTTAAATTTATGAGATCAACTGGGAGGGAAGGAAGATAATCTGAGGACTGGGGAGAGGAGTGATCCACTGGGGTTTCAGGGAAGGGATGGATGGCTAAGGATAGCAGTGTTTGGAGAGAGGTGTTGAGGAAAGCAGAATGGAAGGGGTAGTTGAGGGTGAACAGCTTAAAGGAGGGAATGGAATCAGGGAGGCTGATGAAGGGTGCTTTCATTTATTCCTCCTCTGTCCCACCTCCAGACCCCACAGAGGCTTCCTCAGCTTGAATACAAATCAAATCAACCCCTGTTTTCTATTCTCTGTCTCTTGGGAATTGCTTCATCTTATCCCCAGCTGCTCTGGTTCCCTTTGTTATCATTCTCCTTGCTCTCAGGATCCTCTTCGGTCTCCTCTTTGTCATCCTCTTCTTCCTCCTCCTCTTCCTTTACCACCTCCTCCTCCATCACTTCTTTGTTTCTTGTCTTCCCCCTCATTTTATTTCTTCTCTTTCAGACCCCTGAGGCTAAACTTGACTACATTCTACACACAGACAGTGGATTTAAATGAGGGAAGGCTCACAAGTGCAAAGAATGTAATGATCCTTACTCAAAATAAGTTTACATTTTAATGGAGAAGACAAGTACTTATATAAAGTACAAATATAAAGTAAATTATGCAAATATATACAAAATAGTTAAGTATATGATAGTTATGTTCTGTTTTGTAAGGCTATGTTACATGTACCTCTTTCACTAAAATTCTATTCTGATGCTTTTTCATCACATAGAAGTGAGCAGGGGCTATCAAAGACTAAATCAGCAGAACATGGATTTGTCCAGGTCCTACTGGGAAGGTTACAAATGCATGTCTGGTGATAGACCACTGCTGAGAGTGTGTCTGTCCTGGCACTAGCCTAGATAAGAATGGAGATTCTTATCACCAGAGAATCAGAAGTTTAGCCATAACAGATCTCCTAAAACACAGCAGGAGAGAAGGGGGAGAAAGGGCTTAATCTGTGGCAGAGGAAGGACTCCCATGGATGGAATCCTGTCTCTTTCAAAGTCTTGGGTCTGTATGTCTGTGTTTTGTTGTTTTGTTGTTTGTCCTTTGTTCTTGAAGAGGACCATGACATCAGGGAGGGGATGCCATGACCTGCAAATGAATTGGATTGAAGTGAGGGAGGGGCTGTGCAAAGTCATCAGCTTCACTTTCTCCTTCTGAGCCATCTGGGTCCAGTGGTAAACTCTCATTAATTGACCAACAATAAATTCCAGGCCAAGCCCACTTGGTCATTGTTTTGGGCTCTGATTGACTGAAAGTTAATGTAAATAGCAACTGTTTCTGTTTTGGACAGAAATCTCAAAGGTCTTCCCCTTCCAAATGTATACATACATACATACATACACACACTTATTTATTTTTAAAAAACTAGATAAAAGAGGCCATTCTCCCCTTCATTTCTTACCTAGCCTTAATTACTGACTGGGTGTTGCCTCAGGCACAGACCCAAGCAACCCAAGACTTTGAAAAAGACAGGATTCCATCCATGGGAGTCCTTCCTCTGCCACAGATTAAATGCCCCTCCCTCTCCCCCTCCTGCTGGGCTTTAGGAGATCTGCCATAGCTAGACAACTCCTGATTCTCTGGTGATAAGAATCTCCATTCTTATCTAGACTGGTGCTAGGACAGGCACACCCAGCAGTGGTCTATCACCAGACATGCATCTGTAACCTTCCCAGTGAGACCTGGACAAATCTGTGTTCTGCTGATTTTGCCTTTGATAGCCCCTGCTCATTTCTATGTGATGAGAAAACATCAAAATAGAATGTTAGTGAAAGAAGGTACATGTAACAACCTAACAAAACAGAACATAACTATCATACATTTAACTATTTTGTATATATTTGCATAATTTACTTTATATTTGTACTTTATATAAGTGCTTGTCTTCATTAAAATGTAAACTTATTTTGAATAAGGGTTATTACATTCTTTGCAATTGTATTCCCAGAGTTTAACACAATATCTAGCATCTAGTAAGCATTTAATACATACTTGTTGATTGACATAAATGACACAACATAGCATAATACAATACAACATAACACAGTACAACTTAACATAACATGATACAACATAACACGATATAATAACACAATACAACAAGATAACATGACACAACATGATACTACACAGTACAATGTAACACAATATAACAAGACAGAACATAACACATTAAGATACATAGTCAATAGAAGACTGTCAATAGAAGACTGACTTTGGAGTGAGGAAGAACTGAACTGGCTTCAAATCTTGATACATATTTGACTATGCGACCATTTATTCTCTTAGTGTTCTTAGACAACCCAGTAAGGCTATAAATTACAGGTGAATTGCCAATCTGTAGAAGATGAGGGGGTTTCTATAGCAGAAGTTCCCCAAATGGTTGAAGTAAGAAAAGTCTTGACCAAAAAAAATTCGAAAACAAAGCAATACTATAATAGAAGCAGTGTGGTATAGGATAGAGGGCTGGGAATGATTTTGCAAGATACTAGTTCCAAGGCTGATACTGGTACTTTCTGGGTGTGTGGGAAAGTCTTGTAAGCTTGATGAACCTTAGGCAACTTATTTACTAAATCATAAAGATAATAGTTTTAGAGCTGAAAGAGACATGGAATGTGTTATTTAATCCAACCTCCTAATTTTGCACCATATGGAGGGCACTCTACAAATAAGAGTTTCCTGAACTCATAAAATCACAGCTCCTTCAAGGTGCATAATACTGGAGAGGAAGTTGGCCACCAGGGCCTGAATATTTTTGATAGGGTTCTCTATCTAGAACAGTTTTGGTCATTGTATCATTTTCTTGCTGAGATACTCAGAACATTCTACTACCACAATGATAAAGCCCAAACTCCTTTCCCTGGTTGTAAGAAGTCTACATATCCAGTCCTGTATCTTCTCATACTCAATCCCCTAGACAAACTGGGTTACTATCCCTCTTCACACATGGAATGCTTTTCTGACTCTTAAGTCTTTACTCATGATACTACTCACACCTGTGTGTCTCTCCCTCTCCCTATGTCTACCTGTCATAATCCCACCTGACTTTCTTTTTTTTTAAACCTTAAAATATGTAAATTTATTTGAACAGTCTGGAAGGAGAAAAATGTATTTTTTAAAAATTATTTTTAATTTGTGGAATAAAACAAGCATTTTCATAACAGTAAAAAAAGATTATTGCACATGAAACTACACATCTTCTATGTACAACTTACTATTCCTTTCAAATAGACAACTAAATTATCTTGTAAATTTCTTTTTCCCCCTTTTCCCCTTTTCCCTCTACCTCTTGACAAAGAGATGTCTACCATTAGACAAATAGTTATGTATATGTAAAAGTATTATGTTCATATTTCTATTTATCTACTTTCTTTCTCTGAAAGCAGATGTCCTTTATAGTAAATTTGGGTATTTATAATAGTCAAAATAACTTATTCTCTCAAAGTTATTCTTAAAACAATATCGCCTTTCCTGTATACAGTGTTCTTTTGGTTTTGCTCATTTCGTTTTTAATTTCTTTTCATGCAAATCTTTTCTATAATCATTAAGCTCATCATTTCTTATTTCTATTTCACTTCCTTTTCCTTCCCTCCTTCCCTCCCTCCCTCCCTCCTTTCTTATCTCTCTTTCTTTTTCTTCCTTCCTTTCTTTCTCAGCAATATTTTATTTTTCCAAATACATATAAAGATAGTTTTCAGCACTCATTTTTGTAAGACTTTGTGTTTCAAATTTTTATCCTTCCCTCCTTTACCTCCTTCCTCCCCAAGATAGCAAGCAATCTGATATAGGTTAAACATTCTACTTGACTTTCAATGTTCAATTGATCACATCTTCTATGAAGCCTTCCTTTATCCTTTCTTTACTTTCCCATTTCTCTGTCATTCAAGCCAGTAGTGATTTCCCCTTCCTGGAATCTTGTATCATATTTTATTTCAATATTTTATGCATTCTTATTCTACCTTGTATTAGAATCACATTCTTCTTCAAAGCCTCATTGTGATGTACAGTGACTCTGGGTTCTCTAAGACTTCTACTGGATGGCAAGTTATGACAAGTCTTACTGTGCTGGAAAATCTTTCAGTATGAGTTTGGTAACAGATACTATGTCTATCCTCTGAGACCCAGTTGGCTAAGAGAGGCTCATTACCAGCTTGGCTCTAGGTGATCAATCCCCACTGATAGAATTGAGTATAATTGATGTATAAGTGTTATAGTTATTACATATTATCTCTTCTACTTGACTCAAGAAGGTAAAAGGGACACTGACTAATTATCTTTGTATCTACCATAGTAACCATAGTTAACACCAGGCCTTGCATATTGATAGTTGTTTTTTAATAATACCATTTCCAAATGTATTCTTCACCCTTGCTCTTTGTAGTAAGTCATTCTTTTATAAAAAAGAAGAAAAAAGAAGCAATCCAGAAAAAATCAATCCATTTATAACTAGGTTTAACAATATATGCAATATTTTACATTCATAATCTCCCTTCTTTGCAAAGAAGGAAAGAGGTGAGATAGTAGCTACTTAATAGATGTTTGTTGAATGCATATAAGGATTTAGCCTAAATTGAACTCACTAGGATAGGTAACATCTCTACAATTTGCCAAGGCTTATATTCAGGTGATGAGGCTCCTGGGTAGAGAAGGTCCAAGAATGCCCTGTCCCGTAGAGCAAAGGACCAAAAGAACAGTCCTCCCTCCTCCATCTCATTCTTCTTACTTTCAGATTTGAAAAGTCTTTAGAATAGACAATGCAAAGATGGAAGAGATCTTATGACAAAGAATGTTAAAACTGGAAAGGACTTTAGAATATAAAAAGTCAGAACCAGAATGGGCCTTAGGAATCAGAAGTTAGAATATTGAAATATAGACATGGAAAATCAGAGCTTGAGAGGACCTAAAAAAATGAAATGTCAGAGCTGAAAAGATTTTTTCCCCCTGAGGCAGTTGGGGTTAAGTGACTTGCCCAGGGTCACACAGCCAGAAAATGTTAAGATGTCTGAGTAATTTAGTCATTTCCCCTCTCCCCCAGAATTTAACTAGTTAAACTCTCTCATTTTATGGATGGGGAAACTCAGGACCAAAATGAGGAAAGGCTCATAGCTACTTAGTGTCATAACTAGGATTAGAGTCTGGTCTTCCTGACTTTTAGGTTAGGGGTCTTTTCACTGTGCCAGGTTTTCCTTTTTTATTTAGGGAGGGACACTTTTGGAATGTAAGCGTCTTGAAAACAGATTATCTTGCTTTTCCATTTGTGTTCTCAGCTAAATTAAGCATATAGTGAATGCTTGATGATAATGATTGCTAGGATTTGTATAACATTTTAAAGTTTGCAAAGTGCTTTTCAAAAATTAACTCATTTTGTCCTCACAACAACTCTTGGAAGTAGGGGCTATCATTAATCTGATTTTACAGATGAGGAGACTGAGGCAGATAGAGGTTAAGGACATAATTTGAACCCAGGACACTAGGTCTGGCCCTCTCTATTTGCTACACATTTGTTGTTCAGTCATTTCAGGCTTGTTTTACCCTTTGTGACCCCATTTGGGGTTTTCTTGGCAAAGATTCTGGTATGGTTTGCCCTTTCATTCTCCAGTGGATCAATTTTGTCAGAGGTTAAATGACTTATGCAGGGTCACACAGTGAGGAAATATCTGAGGCTGCATTTGAACTCGTTTTCCTGCCTCTAGGCCCACTGAGCCACTAGTTGCCTTGTAAGTGCCTTAAATGCTCATTCATTCATTTATTCATTCATTCTATCTTCAGGTCTGAGGTGAGCAAAAGAGAAGTCAGACCCATGCTAATGTATTCATGTTCTACTTTTCTCCTCTCCCTTGCTGTCAACCAGGTACCAAATCCACACAGGGCTCCAGCACTCAATCATCCGTCCTCGTCAACCCAGCTGCCTGCCCCTCGACCAGGTGACGCTACCGCAAAAGCTGCAGGAAGTGGGTTACTCCACTCACATGGTGGGCAAATGGCATTTAGGCTTCTATAAGAAGGCTTGCTTGCCCACGCGACGGGGCTTCGACACCTTCCTGGGCTCACTGACGGGCAACGTGGACTACTACACCTATGACAACTGTGATGGGCCAGGGGTGTGTGGTTATGACCTTCATGAAGGGGAGAGTGTAGCGTGGGAGCAGAGTGGCCAGTACTCCACCCTGCTCTACGCCCAGAGGGCTAGCCAGATCCTAGCCAGTCACAATCCGCGCCAGCCGCTCTTCCTCTACGTAGCCTTCCAGGCTGTGCACACACCGCTGCAGTCTCCCCGGGAGTACTTGTACCGCTACCGCACCATGGGCAATGTGGCTCGGCGCAAATACGCGGCCATGGTGACCTGTATGGATGAGGCTGTGCGCAATATCACATGGGCTCTGAAGCGTTACGGCTACTACGACAATAGCATCATTATCTTCTCCACGGATAATGGTGGCCAGACATTCTCCGGCGGTAGCAATTGGCCCCTGAGGGGCCGCAAGGGCACTTATTGGGAGGGCGGGGTACGTGGCATTGGCTTTGTCCACAGTCCCCTGCTGAAGAGGAAGAGGAGGACGAGCCGGGCGCTGGTACACATCACAGACTGGTACCCCACGCTGGTGACGCTGGCTGGGGGCAGCGTGTCTGAGGCAGAGGGGCTGGACGGCTATGATGTGTGGCCAGCCATCAGCGAGGGGCAGGCTTCGCCCCGCATGGAGATCCTGCACAACATTGACCCCCTCTACAACCACGCCAAGCATGGTTCACTTGAGGGTGGCTTTGGTATTTGGAATACGGCAGTGCAGGCTTCTATTCGAGTTGGTGAATGGAAGCTGCTGACTGGGGACCCTGGCTACAGCGACTGGATCCCCCCACAGACTCTTGCCAACTTCCCCGGCAGCTGGTGGAATCTGGAGCGGTTGGCAGATGGCACCCGCCAGTCTGTGTGGCTTTTTAACATCAGTGCTGACCCCTATGAACGTGAGGACCTGGCAGCCCAAAGGCCCGATGTAGTCCGTTCCTTATTGGCGAGGCTGGCATATTACAACCGGACAGCCATCCCCGTGCGCTACCCCGCTGAGAATCCTCGGGCCCACCCTGACTTCAATGGAGGTGCCTGGGGTCCATGGGTTAGTGAGGAGGAAGAAGAAGAGGAAGAAGAAGAGGAAGAGACTGGGGAAGGGAGGGTCCGGGGTTCTCACCGGGGCAGGAAAAAGTGCAAAATTTGTAAACTTCGCTCTTTCTTCCGCAAGCTCAATACCCGGCTGATGTCCAATCGCATCTGACAGGAGGTAGATAGGAGGTGGGAGTCTCTAATTTCAGCTCTTCCACCAGGGCTCCTCTTCATGGCTGGGAAACCCTTAAAAAGACTGATGGTACCTAAGCAAAAAAAAAAAAACAAAAAACAAAAAACAAAAAACAAAACGGGAGCTAGCTCAGCTGGTTGGGGTAGGGGAGTGCCTTGGGCATAATCTATGAAATGGGAATATCCCTCAGGGCTGGGGTGTCAGACACAACCTGATTGGTGGTGATACTTGCTGATTTGTTCAATTCCATAGCAATCCTCCTGGAGTTTAATAGCAGAGATGAAGGGGTAGGCATATGGGTTCAGGACCTGACCTTAGAACTATTGCTATCCCTGTATCATCTGAGGCTACACTTGGAGGGAAGAATGGAGTTTCTCTTGTATGATCATCTCCTTGTCCTCACCCAAATAAAGGTTTTCTCCCAGCTTTAGCCAATGAGAGCAAGGTTGGGGCCGAGAGAGGGTGTGAAGGACTAAAGTAGAGGGAAAGTAGTCATGACTAGGTAGGTGAATCCCCCTTGCGCCTGACTAAAGGTGGTCTGTATGGGAAGGGAAGGTGGATTTGGTAGACTGTGACGTCCCTACCATCTCTATGAATCTGATTCTAAGATTTGAGAGCTTCCTCCATCTAACTAGTCTCTGACAAATGGGGTGCTGTGTTGGCAATGGAAATGACTATCAGTGACTCTCTAGCATGTACAAGCATACAAGGCAATAAGCATTAACTATCTACTGTGTACCAGGCACCAGGCTAAGCAAATAATTATGAACACACACAAACATGTATAGAGGTTAGGTCATTGTACAAATGGATGTGGAGTCATTGATACTCACCTATATGTACATCTGTCCTGTGTCTGCCCTGGGGTTTCATGGGGGAAGGGAAGCTGGGAGTGGAAATGGGAGAAACTGGATGCATATAAGTAGATCCATGTGTGTATGCACACGTGTTTGCACACCCTGAGGGGCAGGCACACAGGGGGTGGGGGTTAAAAGCCTCTAATGTACAGTGCGTTTTCATTCTGCACAGCTTGTTCTGTGTTTCTCCCTCTAGGTTCCAGTCGGTGCTGCATGTGTAGGCGATGGCTCTGCTGTGAATTTTGAAAATAGTTATTTTTGTCTCTGGCAAATGAGGCCTGTTAGGACTTGTCAGCTCAGGGATGAGCTGCAGGGGGTGGGGGAGGGAGGGGTTTTGCTGTCACAAAACCACATTCATTTAAAACCGGTCACTGAAGGATTTTGACAGAGCCTGGGGGCCAGGGGCCAAAGGGAATTGACTGAGCAGCAGGGAGAGGCCTAAGGAAGATGGGGATAGAGAAAGAGCAGCCTCTCCTCTTCCCTCCAGTTCCATCTTCCTTCCCCTATAAGTGAAACACTAGATTGGCTTTGCCCTAGGGCTGATAGGAAGAGGTCTGCTTGGGAAGGTGGAAGATCAATATCTAACAGAATTTTTTTCACCTGGAGCAAAGCCAGGTTCTTATTAGACATTGACCCATGTTGTGGCACAACCTCAACACCATGGATACAGTTTCTGGAGGTGGGAAGGCTCTCCCTTCCCCACCTTCCTCACCAAAGATTAGGGGACATGATGAAGGGACCCTGAGAGTGGTTGACAGGAAAATAAGGTTGGTGATTTCATTAAGAAGAAAGGGCTTCTCGTTGAAATGATGGGTCTGATCTGGACCAGCCCCATAAAGACCTCTAATTGCTCTGGACCACTCTACCTAATTTATGTTTTGCTTAAGGCTTCACTGGTTTATTCAGAATGTATTAAACTCATCACAATGCTGTTAACATGCCTTGGAGGGGTCCAATAAAACATGGATGGCCAACACTATTCTGCTGCTCTTGCAGTTTGCTCACTGTTTTGACCATCCCCTTTTCTCTCTTTAGTGTCCCCCTTCCTGCCCTCAGAAAAAATGACAGCAGTATTTTCCTAATGGCCATTGTTACCTACCTCTTATCCTATGGAAAAACGTAGTCAAAATCCATCAAGCATTAACTGAGCACCTAGCACAGGCAAATCACTGAACTATGTCCAGGGCTTACAGACACAGTGAATAAAAAAAGTCCTTGCCCTGTCCTTCAAGTATTTTACATTTGACTGGACAGCCAAAAGGTATCTTGAGATGAGGGAACCATTTTTCTCTCCCTTCCTCGCTCTCTACTCCCACTCTTAAACACAATGAGTAGGAGGCAGTATTGCACAATGGAGTAGATCATTTCTTTACCCTTAGGAGTCAGGAGATCTGGGATCTAATTTCCTGCCCTGCCTCTGACTCAAGATGATTTTGGACACATCTCTCCCCCTACCTAGGACTTCTTTTCCTCATCTGTAAAATTGAGTTGGAATATAGATGATTTTTAAGGTCCTCTCTAGCTCTGACTTTCTCAGATGGCTCCAGGACACAAACTTGACTTTGACCTTTGAGGTGAGTGACTCCTGAGCCAGCTTCCTTAGAGGAAGTATATCAATTGGGGCATCATAGATAACATCCTGGAGTCAGAGTCAAGAGCTGAATTCAAATCCTACCTCCAAAACTTAGCAATGGGACTATGGATGAATCATTCCTATTCATTGAGATAGTTTTCATAAAATGAGATGAAAAATACCTGTCGCACCTACCTCACAGGATTGTTGTGAGGTTCAAATGAAATGTCTGTAAAGCTTAAATAAATGTCACTTATCATTCCTTCAACTGCTCCCTGTCTCTAAGGCAGGATAGACAAATTCTTTGGTTTAGTGGGGAGGCCCCTTTTGGCATGTGTCCCCTGGGGCTGCTAGAACCTTGTGACTGGTATTGACCACTGGGTGGCAGTGGGTTCTTGAAAGTGGCTCTTCAGCTGTAAGAGCAGAGGCCAACTTCCCAATTGGGCTCTAACCCTCCAGGCTATTTCCTACTAACCCACAAATTAGGTGCTGACAAGTACAATCAAGAGAGATGGAGCCTTCGAGGAGGGACTTTGCTTCCTGTGAGAATAAGGACTGTCTTTTCGCCCCTTTTTGTATGCACTTAGCACAGTGCCTGTCACACAGTAGGTGCTTTTTTTTTTTTTTGACCTACTGCTTCTCTGCCTCCCTTCCTATAGCTTCCATAGGTACCTACCCTGCCACAGGACTTGGTGATGCATGAGAAAAGTGACAAGAGAGAAAGGAAACAGGGAAAGAAAAGGAGGCAGAGAGATGAGAGGGGACTGAGAAGAGGGGAAAACTTAGGTCCTGTTTTCTAGGGTACATTCTTCCCCCAACTCACGGCAGTGGGATTTGTATCCTGTGAGCCAGGGATGGCCTTTGAATGGAGAAAGTAGAATTGACCTGAGCCCCAGCTTTGTCAGTATTATGATGTGGTTTCCAAAGGCTAGACCCCCTGGGCTCAGAGAGTGGACCCTCCTCAACCCTGCATGACTACTTACTTCCCTGGCATCCGGCAGTTAAGGAGCCCAAGCAAGGCAGAGGCAGTTCCCTGGCTATATGATAGCTCCTCTCTAGGGCCACCTAATTGAGTTTCCTTTTATTTTCTTCACTCTTTCCTATCTTCTGCCCCAAAGAGGCAATATGGTACAGTGGAAAAGATGCTAGAGTTAATGTGTGGGTTCAAATCTTGTCCCTATATATGTCACCAATATGACTTTGGGTAATCAATTTATATCTAGAAGCCTAAATCTTCTTTTGTAAAATGAAGGAATTGGATGACAACCTTGGAATTCTCTTCTATCTCTAGATCTAGAATCCTTTCCTCTTTGGAGAATGGAAGAAGTGAAATAGAGAAGAATGGAAAGGAAAAAATGTTCCCTTTTGTTTTAAGTTAGGGAGTAGAAGGTACACACTATGGATCAGAGTGGTTGCCTTTGGGTCATGAAAAAATTCTAGAACACATTTTGTTTCTCTTTAGATCTTTTTTCTTCCATTAACTTAATGATGTTATGATAGAGTTGCCTTGAAGTCAGAAAAACCTGAGTTCAAATTTTGGCCTTAGATATCTACTAACTATGTGACCTTGGGCTTCTATTTCCCACAACTGTGAAATGGAGAAAATAGTACTTACATACCAGGGTTATTTTGAGGGTCAAACGAGATGATATTTGTAAAGTGCTTAGCACAGTGCCTGGTACATAGGAGGGACTTAATAAGTTGTTGTTTCCTTTTGTCTCTTACTCAGGAAGCTACTCCTTATAACAAAGAGTAAAGAAAGAGGGGGAAAGCAGTTGAGCCAAATTAACCAAAGAAACAACCAACAGTAGATGCTATATCTCTGCCTAGATATAGTCCCTCATCTCTGCAAAGAAAGGAGGAAGTTGTACTTTCCTCTCAGAATCAAGCTCAGTCATTGTAATTGTACAGTATTCAAATTTATTTTTATTTTTATTTTCATTGTTTTTTTATTTTTATATTGTTAGAACATATTTGTCAAAGTATAGTGAACATTTAGAAAGAAAAACTGCAATCACAAAAAGCTGGCATGTCATCATTGAGACTATGTCATGTCAGACTAACCTAATTTCCTTTTTTTTTCCAAAGGGTTACTAGATCAAAGGAATGCTGTACATATAGTTTACCTAGATTTGAGCAAATCATATGATGAAATCTCTCTTGCTATTTTTGTGGATGAGATGAAGATATGTAGGTTACGTAAAATACAATTAGGTGGTTTTGGAACTGACCAAATGGTTGATTGCAAAAGGTAATTAGTGCCACATCAGCTTGGAAGGAGGTGTCTAATGAAGGATGTAAGGGATCTATCAGTAGTCCTATATTGTTTAATATTTTATCAACTACTTGAATAAAAGCATGAAAAAGCGATTCTAATAGAGGTCAGAATTAGGATCCAAAAGGATCTTGAAAGACAAGAATGTTGGACTCAATCTAATAAAATAAAATTGAATTAGGAAACATGTCCATCTTGTTCAATTGGTTCAAGTTAACTTCCCATATTTAGCATAAGAGAGGAATGAGTAGATAGCATTTTATCTGAAAAAGGTGTTTTTAATATTTGGGTGGAGGTTTTAATCGGCTATGTGGTTGATATAAGTCAATAGTATGATAGGGCAATCAAAGATAATATGATCTTAGGTTACATTACAGATTCATAATGTCCAGAATGAGACATGTTCTACTTTGCTTTAGTCAGATCATTCCTTGAATACTCTGGATGCCACATTTGAAGAAAGATTTTGATGAACTAGAGAGTGTCCAGAGGAAGATAACTAGTATGCAAAAGCCTTGAGAACATGGCATATGAAGATTTGTTGTTCTTCAGCCAGGAGAGAAGACTTAGCAGGAACATAGTGATCATTTTCAAGAATTGGAAGGGCTGTTATGGAATTGAGATTAGATGATGTCTCCAGAAGGCAGAAGCAGGGACAATGGGTGGAAGTTGTTTTATGAAGGAACTATTAGGATGACACAGGGTAAACCTCCCAACCATCTAGGTTATCCATAACCTTAAAACAGCTTTCAAGCTGTTGTTGAGTCATGTCTAACTCTTCATGACTCCATTTGGGATTTTCTTGTCAGACCTATCTGGTTTGCCATTTCCTTGTCCAGCTCATTTTACAGATGAGGAAACTGAGGCAAATAGGATTAAGTGACTTGCCTAGGATCACTTAGCTAGTAAGTGCCTGTGACTGGATTTTAATTCAGATCCTCCTGACTCCATGGCTGGAACTCTATCCATTGTGCCAGCTAGCTGCCCCTCAATAGTCAATTGTTAAATTTTCCATGTGAATATTTATACCTCAGAAGCAAATGCTACAAACCAGGGCTTGATTTATTGCTTTGTAGATTGTTTAGACTTAAAAAAAAAGATGGAGAAAATAATAATTCAAGTTAAACTTAAAAGTATATGGAGCATGCATTTTTAAATTTCTAGACAGCTAGTTGTTAAATATTTATCAGCACATCCCTGATTGTCTTGGTGAAGAATAGAATCCTTCTATCCTTCTGAGTGTGGTTTTTAAAGTAAAGGCCAGATGACCATTCTTTTTATAAATTGTAAGGTGGGGGTATGAGGTACAGAGGTACAGAGGTACAGAACTCTTGTTCACATGTGTTGCATTCAGTGATGTCTGAGGTCCCATCTAATTCTAAGATTCTATAGTTCTCTCTGATTAATAATGATAGCTCCCACTTCTGTAGTGCTTTAAAATTTGCAAAGCATTTAACCTTATAAAAGCCTTGTGAAGTGGATAGTGTGTGTAGGTGTTATTACCTTAGTTTTGCAGAAGAAATAGATGAGATTCAGAGATATAAGCGAGTAGCTCAGGATCCCATAGCTAGTAAAGATTGGTTGGTGTCAGGACTTGAATCTAAGACCAATACTATCTTCAATGCCCCCTTTGGATGCCTTCCCTGTCTCCTTAATGAATCACTTCTTTGCTCCTTTTTGTCTCCCTTCCTTAAATTGCTCAATGAGATAAGCCCTACTCCTGGAGATTCATTCTGCAAGCTTTCTTCTCCATCTAGGTTCACAAAAAATAGCTTCTAAGTGCATGGAGAAATCAGGGGAACTGAGAATTGGAGGGGGAGCTCTAGTATTAGGAGACTGGCCATCTGGATTTCTTTGTGTCCATGGGGACATTTAAGAAAGGAGTGATGGACAGACTCAGCATCTTTCACATGTCACTGCCCTGGCCAATGATATAGAGGTACTTCTTTGAATACAAACATATGTCTCTGCATTGTCATATGGATAGGAAATCATATTTCCATGTTCATGTAACCTGGCATGATTTGAAAGCCAGGAAGCATATTTATTTTGATCTCAAAGGCTGCCCCCTGGATACAGTAGGAAGTCTAGCCAGCCACAGCACTAAGCTGAACATACCAGCAGGGCAGTAGGGACCTGATGGGCTTGGGTGCTTCTGGGTGTCAGCCCCATGGTGAGCATGCTCAGACAGCCACACACATGTTTGCCAGATGTCAGCATGCACATGGTATGAGTGCCAGTGGCTATAATTATCCTTTCCTGCTCTCACTGATGAACAAACACAAGCTGGCTTCTTGTCACTGTTGCCATGGATCAATAGGCACTATTGACAATGCCCTCTTCCCCTCCATCTCTCCTCTCTGTCTCAGGGATCTGATGGGCAGGAAAACTATCTATACATTTTCAGTAATCCTCCTTATTGAGAACAGTAATTGTATAGTAAGGTGAGGGAATGATGAGTCATTCAGAGGACCAGCTCTCTTCTGCTGCCTAAGTCAGAGACCAACTCTCTTCTGCTGTTTTTAACAAATGAGAATTCATTTTTGAGTTAGAAGATGATTCACTAGTAGCCTTCCTCTCCCCATGGGCTTCCCCTACTTCTGTCCCACATCCACCAGAAGAATTGAGATTCAGTTAAGGTAACTTAGAGAAGAGATCCCTTTTGCCTAACCTCCCTCTTCCCTATTTCCCATCACCTAAACTTTTTCCTTCTTTCTCACCTCTTGGCACTGCCAGGTAAAGAAAGGAGGGAATTTTCAGGAAGTGAGGCAGAATAAAGGGTAAGGAGAGAGGAAGGAAAAAGAGGAATTACTCATATTCATGTATCTTGCCTTACAAAACCCTTATTTTTTTCTGCAACATCTGTTATGAGATAGACTTAACCACTACTTAAATATCTTCAGTAATGGAGAGTGCCTTAGTACAGAAGATAGTACAATCCTTTGTTTGCCATGTCTGTTAGAAAGTTTTTCCTTATATTGATTCGAGGTTAGTTCAGCATTGACTTGCCCCCTTGTTCCTAAGTCTGCTCTTTGAGGTTAAGCAGAAAAGGTCTGATTCCTTCAGATACTTGAAGAAAGTAACCATAACCTCTTTAAACCTTGCTGATCCTCAAAAGGCACAATGTCTTGCTCCTTCACCATTCTGGTTATCTTCTTCTCTTACCAATGTCCCTCCCAAAAAGTGATGCCCAGAAAGGAACATGATACTCTACATATGGTGCAACCCTGATTCTGTGCAACCCAAGATGGCATCATTTATTTATCTATATTTATTTATAGTAATGATGCAATTTTCTGGATCTTTATTAATCTTGTGGTCAGGTAAGGTTCCTCCATCTCCAGATCTTTGACACACAAAGTGCTACATAACTAGGTCTGGGGGCTAGATAAGATGATTGTATTGCATGGCCCTAAGTTATAGGGATCTGAATTACAATCAGGGGTGTGCTGAAGCCAGCTAGCATAGGCTAATTGTTAAATTTTTGGAGTAAGAATTTACATTTCAGAAATCAGCAGCTTGATAGTGTAGTAGATAGAGTATCAGGTCTGGAGTTAGGTAGACACATCTTCCTGAGCTCAAATCTGGCCTTAGACACTAGTTGTGTGACCTTAGGCAAGTCACTTTAAAGTTATTAAACTATAGCCCCAATTCTACCACCGAATTTCTTTTTTTTTTAAATTTTATTTTATTTGCATAACATATGTGTGGGTAATTCTTCAACAATAACCCTTACATAGCTTTCCGTTACAAATTTTTCCCCCCAACTTCCCCACCCCTTCCCTAGATGGCAGGATATCCACTACATGTTAATTATGTTAAAATATTGGCAAATCGAATATATGTATACATATTTCCAAACTTATCATTGTTGTGCAAGAAAAATCTTATCTACACAAATGATATATCAGATAAAGGAAACACAATGTAAGCAAACATCAATCAAGGAGTATGAGAATGTTATGTTGTGGTCCACATTTCGCATCCCTCTCTCTGGGTGTATATGGCTTTCTTCAGTGAACAATTGGAGGTGGTTTGAAACATTTCATTGTTGAAGAGAGCCGTGTCCATCAGAATTGATCATCATATAGTACTGTTGTTGCCGTGTATAATGATCTTCTGGTTCTGCTCATTTCACTCAGCATCAGTTCATGTAAGTCTCTCCAGGCCCCTCTGAAATCATCTTGCTGGTCATTTCTTACAGAACAATAATATTCCATAATATTCATATACCATAATTTATTCAGCCATTCTCCAATTGAAGGGCATCTATTCAATTTCCAGTTTCTAGCCACTACAAAAAGGGCTGCCACAAACATTCTTGCACATGTGGGGCCTTTTCCTTTCTTTATGATTTCTTTGGGATATAAGCCCAATAGAAATGCTGCTGGGTCAAAGGGTATGCACAGTTTGATAACTTTTTGAGCATAGCTCCAAATTGTTCTCCAGAATGGCTGTATCCGTTCACAGCTCCACCAACAATGCATCAGTGTTCCAGCCCTCCCACAACCCCTCCAACATTCATCATTAACTTTTCCTGTCATTTTAGCCAATCTGACAGGTGTGAAGTGGTACCTCAGGGTTGTCTTGATTTGCATTTCTCTGATCAACAGTGATTTGGAGCACCTTTTCATATGACTATAAATAGTTTTAATTTCATCCTCTGAGAATTGTCTGTTCATATCCTTTGACCATTTATTGATTGGAGAATGGCTTGAATTTTTATAAATATGAGACAATTCTCTATATATTTTTGAGATGAGACCTTTATCAGAACCCTTGAATGTAAAGATGATTTCCCAATTTATTACTTCCCTCCTAATCTTGTCTGCATTGATTTTGTTTGTACAAAAACTTTTTAACTTAATATAGTCAAAGTTATCTATCTGGTTTTCAATTAAGAGTTCCAGTTCTTCTTTGGACATAAATTTATTCCATCTCCATAGGTCTGAGAGGTAAACTATATTACATTCCTCTAATTTACTTATAGTATCACTCTTTATATCCAGATCATGAACCCATTTAGATCTTATCTTGGTATGTGGTGTTAGCTGTGGGTCAAGCCCTAATTTCTTCCACACTAGTTTCCAGTTTTCCCAGCAGTTTTTGTCAAATAGTGAATACTTATCCCAAAAGCTGGGGTCTTTGGGTTTATCAAAAACCAAATTGCTATAGTTATTGCCTAGTTTGTCTTGTGATTCTATCCTATTCCACTGATCGACTACTCTATTTCTTAGCCAGTACCAAATGGTTTTGATGACCGCTGCTTTATAATATAGTTTTAGATCTGGTACAGCAAGTCCACCATCGTCAGCCTTTTTTTTCATTAATCCCCTTGAAATTCTTGACCTTTTGTTTTTCCAAATGAACTTTGCTACTATTTTTTCTAGATCTGTAAGATAATTTCTTGGGAGTTTGATTGGTATGGCACTAAATAAGTAAATTAGTTTGGGTAGTATTGTCATTTTTATTATATTCGCTCGTCCTACCCATGAGCATTTTAAATTTTTCCAATTGACTAGGTCTGATTTGATTTGTGTACCACTGAATTTCTACATAAATTTGAACAAGTAACTTTCTTTCTTTGTTTCAATTTCCTCTTGTCTAAAATGAGAATGGTCAATTAAATATCTAAGATTCTTTCTAACACTAACATTCTATATTCTAAAAGTCTCTTCACTGCTAATATTGTATGATTTGGTAAAATCTTTGCCTTTCTGGATTTCTAGGTGCATACAAAGGCATACTATACTCCATGAAAGAAAAAGGAGGCATTAGGAACTTGGAGAGCTGTGAGATAAAAAAGGCCTGCTTCCCTGGACTAGAAATTCAGTATAGGGGATTGGTAGATATAAGGAAAGAATGGTGTCCCCTTTTTAGTCTGATTTTCTGTGACTGGGCTGCTTAGTCTTTCACAGTGGTCACCTCTCCATGTCATCCTCCATTGCCCCAAATAGTCTACTTGGGGAAGGCATTTCCCCTAAGCACAAACAAGTTTCAATAAGGGATCCAAGTGGAGGAGTCAGGACATGAGGAGGTGGGAACCACAGGACATCTTGCCTGGTCCCTCACTCTGTGGTTGAGATTTCTGCCAAGCCTTGTACTTGTAGTTAAATTCCTCCCATTCTACCCTTTACCCACTTCTTCCCTTACCCATGTTGCCAAAGGGCAACTGTCCTGCTCCTGGTGGGTACTGAAGGTGAAGGAAATAGCATATTCAGTATTTTGCTGCCCGTTAGCTGAGTGGCAGTCCTGTGTGATTAGGCACATGACAGGGCCCTCCTTTATGCTTCTGAATTGCTACGTTGGCGGGAGAAGGGAAAGTGTATTGTGTGCAAAAACAAAACCAAGTAGTTTTTCCTTTTTCTGAAGGTGGTGATGGTGCAATTAATGGCTGAGCCATTACCTCCTCCCTCTTTTCCACCTCCCTCCCTGCTCCTCTCCTCTCTTCTCATTCCCTTTTCCATCTCCCCCGTCCTCTTTGATTTTTTCCTTTGAAAAAGTAGTTATACCTGATGAGTTCAATTCACCACCTGGAGGATCCTATTTCTTCAGGGGTTAGGCTGTTCCCTGTTCCCATCTCTGACTTCTAGGCAAGGGGCAGGGATTTCCTGCAGCCAGGAAAAGATGAGAGTGGGAGTAGGTGGGATGGTGTGTGTGTGTGTGTGTGTGTGTGTGTGTGTGTGTGTGTGTGTGTATGTATGTATGTGTGCAAGAGAGAGAGACAGAGACATAGAGAAAGAGAGACAGAGACACAGAGATAGACAGAGATAGAGAGACACAGAGAGACAGAGACAGACAGAGATAAAGAGACGGACAGAGAGACAAAGGAAAGACACATACACACAGACAGAGAGACAAAGACAGAGACAGAGACACAGAAAGTCAGAAAGACAGAGAGATAGAGACAGGCAGACAGAGACAGACAGAGAGAGGCAGAGAGACAGAGAGAGACAGAGATGCAGACAGAAAGACAGAGACAGAGACACACAGAGAGAGACATACACAGAGGGAAGCAGTGACAGAGAGAAAGAGAGACACACAGAGAGAGACACAGAGAGGCAGAGACACAGACATAGACATAGAGAAACAGATGAGAGAAATTGTCTGGAATTGAGATCCCTAGAGTTTCATTAGGCATAAGGATTTTGTAGAAGAATAAAAACAAATTACTAGAATTAGAAAAATGTCTTTAAGGAAGGAGGTCAACATTGCTGATACCTGGGAGGGGTGGAAGTGAAAAATCTTGGAGGATGATGTAGATGCCTGATGTTGCTCCCTGCTCCCCCCAACTCTGGTCTAAAGATAATTATCTGGGTTTCAGTTTGTCTGTCTGTGAAATGGGACCAAGGGAAAATAAAAGTTTATTATTTTTATTAGGCCTGTAGCATGTATTTCCAGGTAAATCCCTGGTAGAATTATGTTCCTTACCTCTCTGGATCTGTTTTGTCTCGCCTACAAAGATGGGGTGATAGCTAGGATGGTGAATGATTGTAAGGTCTTGGGTATTGGGGTGAGTGTTGGCAAGGAGTCCTATAGCTAGAGCTGCTAGTGGGGAAAATAAAAGACAGCAGGGGAGGAGAGTGTTGCTAAGGGTGGACAAGGGATATCAATATTAGTTTTTTTCCATGGTAAGGATACGAATTTTTCAGACAAATGCCAACTGTTTCAGATGTTCTTGGTTAGAGCAAGGTCAGGGAAGAGAAGGGTTCAAAGCTTGGACCTAGCTGCTTCCATTCCCCTCTCAGCCCTCTAGTCCTTGACTATTCCTACTGGCCTGGCCAAGCACACAGAAGGAGCATAGGTGCCATAGTGGGGACTGACTCCTATAGCTAGGAGAGTCCTTAGAGGTCACTTAGTCCAACCCTTTCATTTTACAGATAAGTAAACTTACCCATAGGAATGAGGAAGTAAATTTATTTAAGGTCACATAATGGCACAGGCTGGATAGAGCTCAGGTCTTCTAATTCCAGCTCTGTTTCCACTACTTTGGATTGCTGCTATTGCCCCAACCCCCATTCCTAGCATCTTTCAAAAAGCAGAAACTAGGACAGGGCCCCCAGGAGAGAGCAACTTGGTGATTCCTTTAAGGAAGGGGGGATGGGAGGGGGCAGAGCCTAATGTCCACTTAAGGAGCCTTGGAAGAGGACCAGTTCATGACTTGGGTCACAAGGAATACTTCTTTCCAAGACCCCAGATATGAAGCTTCTCCTCTGAAGTCCTTCCAGTGCCTGTGATTCTAACAAGGTATAATTCTAACAAGGTATATAGTTACAATAGTAGGAACTTAATGAAGTAGAAAGTTGGGGGGAAGGGAGACAGAAGAGATGAGAGTGGGAATGAGAGAGAAGAAGGCTTAAAAAAAGCTTAGAGTTGAGACAAAATAGGTAAGAACAGAAATGAGAGATGGAGATGAGAGAGGAAAAAAAGAAAAAGGCAAAAAAGAGGGGAGATATTTGGGAGAAAGAAAGGAGAGACATGAGAGAGGAGAGAAGAGAAAAAGATGAATGAGAAAGGGAAGGTTAAAGAAAGGCGATAGGTGAGAAGTGAAAGGAAGAAAGATTGGAGTTGAGAAAGAGGTGAAAGGAAAAGGAGACAATAAAAGAGGTGAAAGCGGTAAGAAAAAGGGGAGAATTAAGAGTTAGGAAAGAGAAGGTGAGCAGAGAGAAAGGAGAGTGAAATGAGAAAGAGATGTATGTGGGTCCGGATGAATTAGACATCATTTCTCTCTAAACCTTGGAACTTGAATGTTGCCAGGGCAACAGGGCAATACCTGTTTTTTCTGGAGGATAAGATGTAGTTGCTAGGGTAACAGCATCCTGTCTTTTCAGGGACGATCCTGAAATGTGGCAAGGGTAGTTGCCATGACAACCCTTTTTTTGCCCCACTTAATCTTAGCCCATCTGTTTCAATCACCCCAGCGTTTGAGGTTGGGTGAGGGAATTATTTATTTATTTAATGTGGGGAGCAAGTTTCTTCTCCTTTTCCCCCCTCCCTTTCCCTGGGTGCTGCTTTCCTCTTTCCCCGCCCCCGACCTGGGCCCTGTGGCCTGCAGGTGTTTGGGAGGCAGTTGCTGGGGCAACGGAAACAGGGCGTTTCAGAGGTGGTTGCCATGGGAACCTGGATGCTGACGAAGGCTTGTGAGGCTTAGAGGAGACAAATTGCCCTCATCATTATCTCCAAGCTTGCCAATCAAACCCATTCCCTCATTTCCCTCTGCTCGGGGAAGCGAGCAGCTGGGAGCCCCCAGAGGAGCCGGGGAGAGGAGTGGCATCAGTGAGCTGTGAGCTGTCGCCTGCCTTGCAGCCCAGTTCTTCTCCAGCTCCCCAGCTCTCCTCACCTGGCTTTGCCTCCTTGCCTTGCTGGGCAGCATGGCCACAATTACCTGCACCCGCTTCACTGAAGAATATCAGCTATTTGAGGAACTGGGCAAGTAAGTTTCCTTTGTGAGGGAAGGGGGGAAAGGAGGCTGACCTCCCCCCCAAGTGGGGAAGGGAAGCTGGTCCAAGCTTTTTTTGGAGGAGTTTTGGAGGTTAGGCTCCCCCAAACTCCTCTGGGTGTGTGTGTGTGTGTGTGTGTGTGTGTGTGTGTGCAAGGTGCATGCATATGTATGTATATCCAGGTCCATGACCCATGCACATTGATCAAGCTCACCCCTGCTCATGAATGCTTGCAAACACTCAGCATGCCCTTGCACACTCATGCAATCCAACTCGCAGATGCCCCAGGCTGCATGCACATGTATGCACATACTGCCTGGACTGTGGAGAGTAGCCAACTTTTCTGAGCAAGCTCCTCCCAGCCAAAGTTAGCACCGCAGAGGGCCTCCACAGCAGGGAAGGAGGGAAAGAAATAAGCATTTATTAAGTACTTAGCCTGGTCCATGCAGAGTTGAAGCCAGGTTGCCCCGTGGGAAGGGGGAGGAGGTTGCAGGGACCGGCTTTAGAAGGTGTCTTTGAGCCCTTGTGCCTGGGGTGGGGACAGGGAGGGGCAGACCCTGGGAGCTGTGGTCTAGCCATCCTGGGGGAACTTACAGCTGACAAAGTAGGGAAGGACAGCGAGCTAGCTGGGTATGGCTGGTGCTCAACCTGGTTGAATGAATGTTGGCTGGATGCAGGGGACACAATGGCAAGGGACTGGGGTGAGGTTGGCAGTCAGACTTCTGAAGTTTATTTTCACAGTTTTAGCAGCTGTGGGCATGGGGGTAACAGTGGCAGTCCCCTCAGGAGGCTGGAGCGCTAATGGCTTGTAAGAAGTAGGTTAGGCATCTAATACCTAACATCTGCATTGGGTCCTAGGATTTGGAGTCAGATTGGATCCAGTCCAAACCTCCCATTTTATAGATAAAAAACAAAATGTCTCTCCAAGGTCACACAGGTATTAAGTGGGAGAAACAGGAATTGAACCTTGTTCCTCTGCCTGCAAATCTGATGTTTATTCCGCTGCCCCACATTGTCCCTTTAGTCTTCTGCCTGTGACTGGAGAGTTTGCAAGGCAGAGAGGTACCAGTCATTCAGAGTCAGGCTGTGGGTGCAGGCTGTGGATGCTGGGTGTGTGTGGAGGGGATTGGGTATCTTCATCTGCATGCATCTTGTATGAATCCATGAAAGGATTCTGCTTGCATCTGTATGTGCACCGTGTGGGAGTCTGCTGAGTATATGAACATGGGCATGCATGTGAGCAGGTTTACGTTTGTCTGCAAACATATGTGCAGACGAGCTGATATATTCCTGCATGAATGATGAGGGTCAGAATCTGGGCTTGCATGCATCCCGGAGGGCTTACTGGTTGTGTGAGCATGTATATGGAAGGAGGCTGGGTCCCTGGGAAGATATTCTAGTGTGGGGTTGTGTGCGCAGGATTTGGGTGTATGATATGGACTTGTGTGGGAGGCTGGCTATATGCATATGTTTAGGAAAGCTGTCTGCACATGAGCAGGCTGTGTGTGTGCCAGTCACAACGGGTACATGTGTGGTGCAAGCGCATGCATGTACATATGTTCATGCATGCCCTGGCAGATTCTGTCAGTATCTATAAGGGACTCAGAGAGTCATATGCACTAGCATGTCCAAGCTGGGCTCAGATTTGCAGGAAGTCTGGGGAAGATGAGAGGTGCTTCCTTTCTTCCCTGGGTTGGGCAGAGCTGGGGAACTTAGGGAATATGACTCTTCTGCTCAGGAGGTAAAACAGTCCTAGGCTCCCCATGAAGGCACTGAAGAGATCCTGCAATTGCAGTTGGTCACAAGCAGCTGCCTCTTGGGGTGCACCCATTTTCTGTTTCTCTGAGACTGTATGGCTGTATGGTGGATAAATAGTGACAGGGAAGGGGGGGGTGACTCAGTCACTCTAAGTGAAAGTAAAAGTGATGTTTTGCCCCAAGAGGAGGAGGATATTATTGAATCTTGGGTGTCTGTGGGGGTGTTTTTGGAAAGTCGCCTTCTACAGGCTTCTCCTCCATGGTCCTTGGCATTCACATGCAAGCGCCTGTCATTGGCTCTTTGCGGGGGGGGGGGGTACCCTGGTGCAAGGCCCTGCTGGGCTGGGACAGAGCCACAGCAGGGAAGCAGTGGAAGGTGCATGGAGTGGTATGTGGAGACGGAGATTTTTAATGCTTTGGGCAGGAAGGCTGGCCATTGGCACAGATTGTGTGTGTGTGTGTGTGTGTGTGTGTGTGTGTATGTGTGTGTTGCAGGGGAGAAGTAAAAATTTTCTGGGAACTGGTGAAGAATGCAAGGCAAAACAAGGCAGGATAGGGTAATGGTTTGGGAGAGGGTTACAGCCATCTCAGTCCCATCTTCCATCCTGACAGGATCATACTACCTCTGGGAATATTCTTTGGTTTGATCTCTAAGGGCTTTTTTTTTGTCAGAGCCAGATATGGCAGTGTCTCTCACAAGCTTTGTTACCCTGAGCAGGTCCTTCCCTTGACTTCTCATAAATGGGCTGGAGTAGAAACAGAGGATTCTGAAAACTAAATCCTTTGAATCCTTAGGGTCAGGGCTGAGGATGGAGACAAGGATCCTCTGGCACCTCTCTGGGCAACAAAGATGACTTTAAGGTTTATGGTCTCCCAGAAGGGGCTATCAGGAAGGCCCTGGCAGACAGGTAAAGTGACCACAAGTTGAATCCCAGGTGTGATAGAGTCAAAAGATTTCCAGGACAGTCTTAGGGGCCAAGTCAAGAAGAAAGAGATGATTAGAATCTGTCAAATCATGATGATCCTAAACGAATTAGATGTTTAATCAATCCTTACTGATTGATCAGTCATTCTGGGAGTGAGGAAGGACTCAGAAATAAAATGCCCCTTTCTTGGCTCTCTTCAACACTTCTCTCATAATCACACACACACACACACACACACACACACACACACACACACACACACACACATCTGTTTGTTTAGGCAGCATTCTGCCCAGTGGAGAGGGTATTGTATTTAGAGGGTGGAGATCTGGGTTCAAGTCAGCTAAGATTCATTGTGTAATATTTTCACACCTGCTTAGCAGGATTGTTGCAAGGAAATTACTTTCTAAATCTCAAAGCTTGGAGTTTTGGGAACTATGATCATGCTCATCTAGGCCAGAGGATTAGGTGAGGGAAAGTGAGAGGATCCTGGGTCGGAAGGTTAGAGTAGAAAGACAGGAAATTGCGGTCCAGAGAAATCTTATGCTTTAAACCCTGTGGAAGGTCGTGCCTTCTCTCTTGAGGTAGGAAAGGCCATGTCCTGGGGCAGGAAGATGGCCTGGGCTTGGGTCTTAGCCAGAGCTATCAGTTTAAGATCTGTCCTTTTCTTAGTGTGGTTAGTGGCTAGGTTCTTCAAGAGGAGAATGGGGAACCACAGTCCATTGCTAGGGAGGAGGAGGGTAGCAGGGATGCCTCCTTGTGGCTTTGACATTCTCTGAGGCTTTAGATCCCACCCCCATGACAGGTTATAGAAAGGAGGAAGGAAATTATCCTGCGGCAGTATGTAATCATCAGCATTGCTCAAAAAGAGCTTCAGAAGTGGGTTTTATTAGAGAGGGAAAAGGAAAGGGAGAGAAACAGAGAGAGAGAGAGACAGAGAGAGACAGAGACAGAGAGACACAGAAAGAGAGACAGAGAAAGAGAGACAGAGACAGAGAAACAGAGACAGAGAAGAGGGGAGACAGAGACACAGAGAGAGACACAGAGACAGAAAGGGACAGAGACAGAAACACACAGAGACAGAAATAGAGACAGGACACACAGAGAGAATGCAACCCACACTTTCTTTCTCTTTGGAAAGGAGAGATTGAAGATTGACTTGTGGGGAGGAAGAGGGTTAAAATGAGTTGGATATCTGCAAGGTCTGCCTCAGCTAGGAAGGTGTGAAGGAGCAAAACAAAGACTTTTGGCTCCTTATGGAGGTGTCTTCTTACTCAGAGCCCTGCACACTGCCCACCTTCCCCAGCCCACAGAAAAAATCCTCAGTAGAAAAGCCCTGGGCAGCTTCCCTGTACTCTCTCTCTCTCTCTCTCTCTGTGTGTGTGTGTGTGTGTGTGTGTGTGTGTGTGTAGACTTCTGGACAATAGCATGGCTTTTTAGAAGGTTCCTGGGAGCCTGAAAATATAGCTCAATTCAATTTCACAAACATTTAAGTGCCTATTGTGTGCAAAATACCAGGGAGACAAAAATTGAAAAAAGAAGAGTTTCTATCCTCAAGAAGCTTACCTTTTCCTAAATTGTAATTTCACCTCCCCCTATGACTCACTGTGTGACCTTTAATGTCATTTGCCTTCCCTGTGCCTGAGATTTTATATCTGTAAAATGGAAATAATATTGATGATAAGAATGAGAATACCTCTTCCTGACAAGATGTTTTGATGATAAAATGAAGCAATAATAAGGTATTAATATTTTATTTTTAGTCCTTAGACAAGTCTTATGACATGATGGGACTTAATAATTTGTACATGATAGTAATCCATCTTTTTCATAAAAAGGTCTTGATGATGTTAAAGGTGACTTTAAGCGCTTGCTGCCTTTGACACTGATGGATGCTCTCCAGCCTTATCACTATTGATGAAGAAGATAGCAGACCCTCTTATTTCTCCTCTCTTGTAGACCCAGCTCTGAATTCTTGGCTTTCTACAACCTCATTAATTTTTTCCCTTTAGGTTAAATCCGATCTTCCCAAGATTGTGCTTTAAAAATGCAAATAACCCTAGGGTGGAGGGAGGGAAAGAGTAATATACTCAATTCCCCACTACCTCAGTTTGAAAGAATGTATTAGAAGCTTTCTTCGTGGAACAGGAGAGACCCAGAGCAGCTTGTGAACATTGGGTAGAGGCTTGAAGGAGGTGGGAGCAAGATACAGGGGAATGAGGCAAAGGTGCAGAGAACGTTTGAGAGTACCACAGCATTGTCTGTTATAAGACTCCTTCAGGGTCAGACATTCTATGTCCTCACAGCTCTGCCATTCTTTGTTCCCAGCTCTGACATTCTGTCCTGAAGTCCATTACAAATTCCATTTTTTGATTCTAAGTACGCTTCAGCCACCCTTCTAGAGAGGGAAGGAAAGTCAAGTTTCCTCCCAGACTGGGCTTTGGTGCGTGCAGCATGGCTCAGGCACCCCCTCAGCCACCCCCACACAGATTGAGACACACTGACAATCGACAAAGCCCTTGAAACACACACTGACACCACTGCCAAATCCCCCTGCAATCTGGGACCCACAGACTGCAATTGGAGTGCACTCCCTCTCCCCACACCCCCACACTAAGCTCTTCTTGCAATACCCCCTGGGGAAGCTTTCTCTCTACAAAATGCAACATTTCTGATGCTGGAGCCAGTGGACACACACATTCATATGCAGGCATGCGCGCGCGCACACACACACACACACACACACACACACACACACACACACTCAGGCATACTGCTTTTCCAAAGATCTGTATCCACAGGAATGCTGTTCCAACATCTCCACACCATGTTGTGCATGTGTGCATTCATACACACACACAGACACACAGGCACACACACTGAAGATTCACCAAAAAGGAGCATTGTCCTAACATTTCCACCATCATAAATTTGCCCACCACCCAATCCACCAGGGTGTCACTTCAAAGGTTGCCAGAGCCTTTGAAGCCTTTTTCAGCACCTTGGACAAATGACAACCTCTCTGAGCCTCAGTTTCCTCAGTCATTAAAATGAAGGAGTTGAATGAGATGCCTTCTGAAGTTCTTCCAGTTCTAAATCTTATGTATCTTCAAGGCATTATTATTAGAAGGGTCTCTTGTTCAAAGAGAAGCTATTCCTAATAAGAGGACTCTTGGGATGGGATGGGGAGCAGGAAAAGCAGTTTGGGATAAGAGAAAACTTGCCCTAGGACTAGGGACCAGGAGATCTGCTTTTAATCCTCACTCTTTCTCTTACTAGCCAGGTGACCTAATCTAATTAGGTGGAACTTAATAGAGATAAATGTAAAGTCTTGTACATGAATTAGAAAGAAAAATCAGCTTCATTGAGATACAATGGGGGAAGATGTGGGCTGCTGAAAAAGTTAATGAGGTCTGAGGCTGCATAAATAGAAACTTAGAAAACGGGGCAAGGGAAATTATATTTCTACTGTCTTCTCCACTGGTCCTGTGACATCTCAAGTATCATTTCCAGCCCTGGGCACCATGTTTTAGGAAGGGTAATTGGAGAGGCAGCACTGACCATATGGATAAAGGACCTAACTTTTGGGTGGGGTATTCTCTGATGAATACTAGTTAAGGGACACTGGATGAGTTCCTCAATAACCTCAGACGACTCTCTCAAACTATGTTTCAGAGCAAATGCTTCTGCATTGGTAGAGAAGGAATTTTCTCACCTGGGGGGGGGTTATATTATTCAAGTCACAGGTTCAGTTAAAAAAAATTCGAGGGTCCTGCAGAAGATGGCAACCCAGAATGATAAAAGGATTAGAAATCAGAAATCAGGTCTATTTAAGAAAATATGATTTAGGGGCACATGATTGATGTTTACAAATATTTGAAAGGTTATCAAGTAGGAGATAATTCTCTTTGGTTCCTCTTGACCACAGAGGACAGAACTGGGACTGATGAGAGAGATTGGTTTTGGACTTATATAAGGAAAAACTTCCTAGCAACCAGCATTGTCCAAAGGGGAATGAGATGCTTCCAGAGTGAATTACTCATCAAAAGAGATACTCAAGCAGAGGCTGGATAGACACTTGTTGAAGGTATTATAGAAAGGATTCTTTTACTAGGCAAGGGGTTAAATTAGATAATTTCTGGGATCTCAGAGAACTCTGAGATTCTATGACCTTGGGAAAATTAATTACCTTCACATCTGAAAAAAATATGGATAATTTCTGTTTTTACTATCTCTCAGGGAATTATGAGAATCCAAAGAGATTACAGATATTGAATTAGTCGATAAGCATTTATTAAGTGCCTACTATGTGCCAGGCACTATGTTTAATGTTGACAATTCAAAGAAAAATAAAAGAGTGCCTGTTCTCAATGATATCACAGTTTAATGGGTGCATTTTGTAAATCATTAAACAATCACAAATGTGAGTAGTCACAATGACCTTAGTGAGCAAATCTTTACTGTGAAGTGTGCCTTGGTTTATGGACTGCTTTCTAAATCCAAGGCCATTTAGCCCTCTAGTACTGCCCCTAGATCACTCTGCAAAAAAAGTTGGGAATTGAATTGAGAACTTCATGACTTTCACTCAAATTCAAGATTCACCAAATTTAGCTATGTCACCTTATACAAATAATTTATCTTTTCTGGGTTTCATTTTCTTCCCCTATAAAATAAGGGGTCTGGACAAGATATTTTCTCAGGGCCTTTCCAGCTCTAAATCCCATGCACCTAAATCCCTTCCATCCTCAAGAGAGCTCTGGATTAGGCAGCTTCATTTGTTTTTTTCTAATAGAGATGTCATATAATTTGGCTATCCTGTAATCTCAACCAAAGGCATGCCCTTTGGAGACCTTCCACAAAAGGGAAAGGAAGCAGTAATAGTTTTTGGTAGTGGTATGGTGGGAGGGGGCAAAAGGGGAAGAGGTTGCCTACATGGCCATTGATACTGTTAAATCATCTACTTTCTCTCCCTTCATCTCCACCTCTTGGCTTCTTAAAAGTTCTTTATTTGTAACTAAAATCCCATTTTCTACAGGAAGCCTTTCCCAACCTCTCTTAATGCTAATGCCTTTTCTCTATTATTTGTTTCCTATTAATCCTGAATATAGCTTTTTGGGAGTATATATTTGTTTGTTTATTTTCTCCTCCATTAAATTGTGAACCTCTTGATATCAGGGACTGACTACTTTTTGTATCTCCAGTGCTCAGCACACATTTCGTCACATAAAGTAGGCACTTAATAAATATTGATTGATTGCCTAGAAAACTCAGGTTCCCTTGCTTTAAGGTCTACAGCAATGCAATCAGTTATTTGAATAAGTGATGAGTTCCTCATTGATAGAAATATTTTTTAAAAGAAGTCAAATGTTACCTGCTTCAGGAAGAGATTAGGGATAAATACACTTTGGAGTCTTTTCAATATCTGAAATTCTGTGATTTCAAAGGCTAAACTGTGCCCCTTCACTTCTTTTTTCCCTCACCCTTTCCCTATACTCTAGTCTTTCTCTGTGAGGGATCACCTTGTCCTCCAAATGCCTTCATTCTGAAAGAATAGATCTGGGTCCAGGCTGAGAATGTAGTTAAACAACTAACAGTTTCCTTTGATTCATTCATTCCATTTGGTTCCTCTAGGAGAGGAACTGTTCACCTAGGCAAAATGAACTTTCCACAGCCCCAAGTGCCCTAAATGATCTTTAATCTCCAGAAAGAGGAATAGGCAATATTATGTGTGGGAAGAATAGATGACTTCCTTCATGATTTGTTTCAAATGAGATAATATATATAAAGTGCTATGTAAACAACTTTCAAGTACTATGTCAACTTTACAGTTGAGGAAACAAAGGTTCAAAGCCCCTAGCTATATATGTGAACTAAAAGTGTTTCAGAAGTATTAAGAAGATAACCTTTCTCCCCCTCCCCATCTAAATATCACTTTCCAATGCTGGGAAGTCCACCATTAATAAGACTTTTCTATTAAACAGGGTTCTTTCCAGGTTCTGCTTTTAGAATGCAGTCCCCTCTGATTTTATCTTTCCCTTCATGCCTAAGGAGATCTTTGTGCCTTATTTTAATAAGTGATAATAATAGCTCATATTTGTATAAATATATTGGTGTGTAAAATATACTATTGCCATTGTCTGGTTTGATCTTCATGACAACACTATTAGGTAATATAATTATTATTGCCATTTTGCACATTAGGAAACTCAGGTTCAGAGTGGACTAAGTGATTTGCTTGAAGTCACAAAGCTAGTCAGTGACTGATAGGACTTGGATTCCAAATGGACCTCATCATTCAGCAACAGTAGCCAACCCCTCCCCTACCCCCAAATGTCACGGAAATATGATCCAATGAGGCCAAAATGTCTGCTGGGAAATAAAAAAAGTGAGGGGTAGGGGGGCATCAAAGACAAATTCCCCTAGATTCAGCATGTTGCTGACCATTGATTCAACCCCTCCCAGAAAAATTGTGGGTCTTTTGCCGATTGACAGTCATCAGCAGTCAGAACATTTCAGCTGGAAAGGATCTTTCTGTTTTGTGTCCTTTTATTTTATTTTTCTGTAACCCATTCAAGAAAAAACCAACAGCAGCCAAAACAAGGAATATGTTGGAACTTCTGTTGGTTTAGTGTTCTTCAGCATCAAACAAAATCTTCCATCTCCCAGGCCTTCTGTGTACCCTCTGTGCTGCTATTGCATTGGTGTGGGCCAAGGCTCCAGGCTGAGACAGTTCCAATACATCATGTCCCCATGGCATCTGCCAGAGGGATACTAAGCTCTCAGGATCCTGGATTGGGCTATAGATGCCATCTAAGTCAGGGGGAGGTGCAGTGCTAAGCAAGTTTGAGAAACCTAGGGTGGCTGGAGAAGAAAAAAGCCCTGCCTTGGAAGACTAGAGATCTGAATTATAATACTGGTTCTGTCTTTTAGTGTCAGTATAACTTTTGGGCAAGTACCCTAATCTCTTTGAACCTTTGTTTCCTCATCTGTAAAATGGGCATTCTAATTATTGTTTTGACCCTTATAGGGCAGTTTGAAAAGATCAAATGAGATAGCAAAGGGTCCTGAAAAACAGAAAGCATTATATGATTATAAGGGATTATGATGATGAAAGTGATGAAGATTACAGAGAGAATCTGGCATAATGGATTTAGGACCAGACTTGAAATCCAGAAAACCTGGGCTCAGATATTGCCTGTTTCTGACACTATCTGTGTGATCATGAACAAGTCATTTAATTTTTCAGGGCCTCCAGACAATTGCCTAAAACTAAAATACAAGAGTGACTAGTTTGTAGCTTTGGTGGGGCATTCATACACTGAGGTCCAGACTTGGGAAAATATTTATTGCTTCCATTGCTTTTATACTTTGATATTAGACTTTTGCAATGCCTCCTGTTTCTCCCCATTCCAATTTATTGAATTTTTTTTTAATGAGGCAATTGGGGTTGTGACTGGCCCAGAGTCACATAACTACTAATTGCTAAGTGTATGAAGCTAAATTTGAGCTTGGGGTCCTCTTGATTCTAGGGCCAATATTCATTCCATTGTGCCATCTTTTTATTTTTTTATTTTTATTTTATTTGCAAAACATATGTATGGGTAATTTTTCAACATTAACCCTTACATAGCTTTCTGTTACATATTTTCCCCCCAACTCCCCACCCCTTCCCTAGATGGCAGGATATCCACTATGTGTTAATGCCATCTTTTTTTTTTTTTTGATTTTTTTTATAAAGCTTTTTATTTACAAAACATATGAGTGACCTTTCAATATTGACCTTTGCAAAAAAACCTTTTTTTTCCCAAGCTTTTCCTTTCCTCCCCCCCACCCCCCACCCCTAGATGACAGGTAATCTAATACATGCTAATGCCATCTTTTTAAAGAGCAAGTATGACCATGTCGATATTCAATAAGCTCTAGTGATACCCTATTACTTCTAGGATTAAATATAAAATCCTTTGACATTCAAAGCTCCCTATAATCCTCATACTTTTACCTTTCCAGTCTTCTCACACCATTTCTTGCCTTCCTCCCCTCCCCTCCACCCTGCAACTCAATGAGGACAGATTCCTTGCTTCTCCTTGACCAAATCACTCAATTTCCTGACTCCAGAAATTTTCACTCTTGTTCTCCTTATATGAAATGTCCTCCTTCCTCATCTCCTCTTCCTAGATTATGTAGCTAAAATCCTACCTTCTGCAACAAGCCTTTCCCCTTACTATCAGTGCCTTCCCTCTGTGGATCAAATTCAGTTTATGGACAGCCAGATGGCACAGTGGTGAGAATTTGGCCCTGAAGTCAGGGAGACCTGAGTTCAAATGTGATCTGTTCACCTCATTTCCTCATCTGCAAAATGAACTCTAGAAGAAAATGCCAAACCACTCTCGTATCTTTGCCAAAAAAAAAAAAATCCAAAAGAGATCACATAGAGTTTGAGAAGCTGAACAAAGGATACTATACATAGCTTATTTGTACATAGTTATTTGTACATAGTTATTTGTACATTGTCTCTCTCATTAGACTGTGAGTTCCTTGAAATTAGTCGCTGTCTTTTGCCTTTCTTCATATTCCCCACACTAAGCATCATGTCTGGCAGAATAGGCATTTAATAAATTTCTAAATCAGTGCAGATTGCAATCCATTCAAGACTTCTTATCCTCTGTGATTCTCCTCGATGTCTTTCAGAGGTATGGCCCAATATGCTGGAATTCTTTTCTAGGTCTTTCTATATTTTGTCTATATGGGTTCAGCACTTGGTTATTCATTTATATCTCTCTTTATACCTCTTCTTTTTGGCCCTTCCTATTGATAATAATCAATCAAACTTGGAATGTGCCATCCACATCTAGAGAAAGAAATATGGAGACTGTGGATTAAAGCATGGTATTTTCACCTTTTTGCTATTGTGGTTATTTGTATGCTTGTTTTTTTTCTTTCTCATGTTTTCCCCCTTTTGATTAGATTTTTCTTGCACAGCATGATGAAAATAAAAATATGTTTAGAAGAACTGCACATGTTTAACCTATATTGGATTACTTGCTGTCTTGGGGAGGAAGGAGGAGGGAGAGAGGGAGAAAAATTTGGAACACAAGGTTTTGCAGAGGTAAATGTTGAAAATTATTTTTGAATGTATTTGGAAAAATAAAATACTCTTAAAGAAAAGACTTTAATCACAATAAAAAAAAGAATCAATCAAGCATTCAAACATTCAAATCAAGCATACCAACTTACTATTTGCCAAGTATAGTCCTGGATACTTGAGATACAAAGACAAAAAGTAGCAATCCCTGTCCTCAAAGAATTTACATTTTATTGAGGGAAAGAAATATACACACCAAATACATGCAAAATAAATACAAAGTAATTTTGAGATGGAGAGGAGACAGTAGCAGTCAGAGGCATTAAGGAAAGTTTCCTCTCTGGGGAGATGTTTAAGCTCACCTTTAAAGGAAAGGAAAGATTCTAAGTGTATTCTAGGCACTGAGAAACAGAATGTAGAATGTGAGAAGGAGCATGAATGATAGATCACAGATTATGTGAACAGGAACAATGCATAATAAGTGTGGTAAAGTAATTACTTAAATAATCAGATGAGATGATACATATCTTTTCTGAGCATTATGACAAACACATTGTTGTTTCAGTCATGCCAAGCTCTTTGTGATTCCATTTGGGATTTTCTTGGCAAAGATACTGCTGTAATTTGTCACTTCCTTCTCCAGTCTATTTTATAGATGAGGAAACTGAGGCAAACATGGTTAAGTGACTTGCCCAAAATCATGCAGCTAGGAAGTGTCTGAGGCTAGCTTTGAACTCATGAAGATGCCCTGTAGTCTATACACTGTTCCACCATAAAGATAGTTTTTGCCTAGCTATAAGATAGATATTGTATGCAAGTTCAAATCAAGTCTAACTCCCTTTAGTCTAGAGAGTTCACAGGGTTTACAGGTAGAAAGAACCTTAGAGGGGAAGTCCAGCCCCTTTATTTTAGAAATGATGAAGAGATCTTGAAAATTTAACTAATCACACTAGTAAGTAGCAGTGTTGAGATTTGAACCCCGATTTTCTGATCCTAGAGCCTTGGATCTTTTTATTAACCTTAGGGCATTACAGTCCAGATTGAGTTTCTCTGCTGAACCAGAGGGGCTGGAAGCTAGACCAGGAAGTTTCTGTGGGCGGAAAGTGGGAGAAAGATAGACAATGTCTTTGGTGGGTGGGTTGAGTCAGCCTCAGGAATGGGTAATACTGAAATCTAAAAGGCTCTGGTTTAGGCCACTTTACTGTTAGCAGTTCCCAACTGGAAGCTTTGCACTTGGTTCCCAAGGGTACACTCAACAGGCAGTGAGAAAGCCATTTTTTTGGTGTGACTCCCTCATGCCCAGGTGCTGGCTAGACCCAAGTTTCTTCTCACAGGCCATTAACAGTTTTCCACATTCTCAGCGATGGGTCCCGTACTCCCAGCCCATCTGTCTAGACCCCTCCTTTCTCCCACTTCCTTAGCTGGGAACCCAGGGCCATCTGGGTTGTGCCAAGTGGAGGGAATTGAAGACCAGTTCTGAAAGGAACTCCTTGTTCTTTTTCTCTTGTCATATCTGTTCCCTGCAAGGATTTGTATCATTCTGTTCTTTCTTGCCCAATGCCATCTGATGATATCTTCCGGCACCATACCGTGGACACCAAGAGTAGTACATACCCCCAGAGATGTGATCAGGTGCTCACATAGTCACATACACTCACAAATTGGCTCCAACACCAGTCATGTGTTCTTGGGCAAATCACTTTACTTTTCTGACACTTTTTCATCATCTGTAAAATGGGAATGACGATACTTTTCAGGGTTGTTATGGAGGAAGTCCTTGGTGAACCAACTACAGGATTGTGAGCTAATATTAGGAATGTGTGAATGTGGGCACTAGACTTGAAATCAAGGGACCTGATTTGAATGCTGGCTCCCAGAGCTGCATGACCATGAGGAGGTCATTTGAATTCTTTGATCCTCAGTTACTTTATCTGTAAAACAGCAATAATAATAAGTTCTACTTCATGGGATTTATGTGGGTAAGGAAATCACTTTGTAAAACTTAAAGCACCACATTATTCTATTATTATTATTATTATATACTCTGAGTCAGAATCTAGGCTTCTACCTCTAACACTTGCCACCACTTCTCACCTCCCCCAGGAGGGTCTCATTTTGAGATCCTTGAGCTTCCCATTGAATCTTCCCATATCTCCCTCCTCCCCCAACCCTTGTCCTATCCTGTCCTTTCACACACTCCCTAGCCACCAGCTCCCTCTCCCCACACCCCCAGACATCTGCTCCTTTCCCATATAAGAAGGGAGTGAGTTGTCTGTGCCATTTTCAGAGATTTTTCTGCTGCTTCTAAAGAGACAGTCCTGTAAATATGCCTTTGAAACAACAACAAAAACAAAAGAAAGAAAATAAAAGTGAGAAAAACTAGACTTGAAATCTAGTTCTGTTTGCTGATGGTGTGAAGGCAAGTCACTTCTCACTGGGCCTCAGTTTCCTTATCTACAAAACGAGGCACTGAGAATTTGATACCCTTCATATACTCTGTCTTTCTAGCTTTAAACATAACTCTGTGAATTAAGTAGTAAAGCTAGAATTTGAACCCAGGATTTAAGATCCATTGGTCTTTCTACTATATTTCACATTGCTTTTTCTTCCTTCTATCCTTCCATTCTTTCTTCTTTGCTCTCTCTTTCTCCCTCCTTCTTTCCTTTTCCTTCTCTCCCCTCCCTCCCCTACTCTTCCCTCCCCTTCCTTTCTTTTCCTTTTCCTTCTTTCTTCCTTTCCTTCCTTCCTTCTTTCTTCCTTTCCTTCCTTCCTTCCTTCCTTCCTTCCTTCCTTCCTTCCTTCCTTCCTTCCTTCCTTCCTTCCTTCCTTCCTTCCTTCCTTCCTTCCTTCCTTCCTTTAGTGCTAAAAGGGATCTTAAAGGTCATTCAGTCTCATGTGTGCTTCATTTCCTAGAGTGGAGATAGGATCCAGAGGATTTGCCTAGCATCACACAGGTAGCAGATGGCAAAACCAGGACTGGAATCCAGGTCGTTTGCTTTTAAAGCCAGCATTTTTTCCATTGTTCCTGTCTGGGACCTCTCTGACCACTTGTTTCTCCTATAGCTATAAAGTGAAGCTCTGGAGAAGTTCCAGGAAAGAATCCTTGTGAATTAATGGGTAGTATTTATGTAACACTTGAAGGTTTACAAAGCAATCCCTTTCAGCTTAATCCTGTGAGCCTATGATCTAAATTAGACTGTAAGCTCCCAACTGTAGGGACTATGGCTCAACAGCATGGTAGGTTGGAAGAAATACTGAGCTGTATTATCAGGAGCCCTGGGTTACAGTTTTATATTGGAACTAACTCACTGTGTGGCCTTGGACAAACCCTTTCCTCTCTGGGGACATCAGTTTCCCTATCTGTAAAATGGAAGCATTTGAACTAATAACATCTATGGGATTTTCTAGCTCTCACATTTTAAGAAGCTTTTCTTTAAGTTTTAGGGTGCTTTGAGCCCTTGCCCCTCTCCCTACCCCAGCAGTGGCCCTCAGTGGCCCTGTTACCTTGCAAGACCACATTCTCCTATTTCCTGGCCCAGAGTGAGAGTTTCCCCCCTCTCCAGCACATGTTCTCTGCTTCTGGGCCTCATTTTATTTTGTCCTTTTTTCCCTCCTCCCCAGGGGTGCCTTTTCCATCGTTAGAAGGTGTGTGAAAGTGTTAGCTGGTCAAGAGTATGCTGCCAAGATTATCAACACGAAGAAGCTCTCAGCCCGAGGTAAGTGACTTTGCTCTGGGTTTCTCTTCCTTCTTGGGAATCTTCTTTGACTTTTCCCACCAATATACTCCATTCTCCAGCAGCTGGATGTGGGCCAAGGCCAGGTCCTGTCTTGCTTGAGAAGAACTTGGGGGGAAGGAGGGAGAAGAAGAAGAAATGAGTTTTCCTTCCTTCTTCTCAGATTTGAATTCTTTGTTCTATGGTTGGCCCTGAATTTAGAGTCAGAGGACCTGGATCTTGGCTTTCTGCCATTTACCAACTGTGTGATGTTGGGGAAACCAACTAACCTTTCTGGGCTTTGGCTTTCTTTTCTATTAAAAAAATTTAGACCATCTGTTCTTCTTACAGGCTCTTTCCAGTTCCAAATCCCATAATTTGATAAATGTCTATTTGCACTTTGAAATCATACCATTGCTTCTTTCCAAAGGATGTGGATGCTAATGGCTACAGTTTATCTGACCTGCTGTGGAATTTTGGGGGGCTAACTTCTGTTTTCCCCCAAGCTATAGATAAATAAGTAGCTTTGTAGACATCCTTTTCCTTCTGGGTACATAAAGACCCAAGATATAGACATCTTCTCTGCCTCTTATTTCTCCCTCCCCTAATCCCTGAGGCAATTATAAGTGTGAGATTTCATATTTACCCTTTTGAAATTTTATCATAGTAGATAGATTATTAGATTTGGAGTCAGGAAAGCTGCATCTCATACCTAATGGCTGTGTGGCCCTGACTAAATCATTTAATCTTGTTGAGCCAATTGAATAATATTTATTCAATTCAATGAGGATTTATTAAGTACTCAACAAATTCAAGGCACTATGCTAAGTATTCTGGATACAAAGACAAAACTAAAAATGTGATTAAGGAGGATTTGTCCTCTTGGAGGAGGGGATTGTTCCATGTTTAGGAACAAGAACACACATAATAATCTGTGGAGGGAGAAAGTACAAAGCAGGGGGTCAGGAAAAGCTTCCTGTAAGAGGTGGTACCTGAGCTGAACCTTGAAAAAAGCCAGGGATTCTAATAGATGGAGGTAAGGAGTGAATGCATTCTGGGCATGGGGGAACCCCATATGCAGAAGTGCAGAGATAGGAGATGAATGCCAAGTTGGGAAACAATGAATAGTTCAGTTTGACTGGAATGTGCTTACTAAGTTAATAGATGAGTTAAAATACTCACTGATGGAGAGATTTCTCACGTATTTGAAACCTTAATACATTTATGCAAATTTTTACCATATTAGATTTGACTTAACCTTTTGGAATATAAACAGGATTATAGTTATAGTCAGATTTGCAGCTACTAGGTATTGACCAACCCATGCTTTCCTTATCTTTCAGTCTTTACATCTCAGATTCTTAAACTTTGAGTTGTGAGCCTAGATAGGGTCTCATAACTGAATGTGGGGGTCACAAAATTATGATTTATTATCAATAAATGTCTGATTTGTATACCTTTTTATATACCTATTTACCAAAGATCTCATAAAAATTGTTTGGGCAAAAAAGGGGTGTGAGTGGAAAAAGTTTAAGAAGCCCTAATCTATGGATGGGCCTGTCTGTGCATTTTAGGAATGCCTGTGTTCACATTGATGCAGTATTTTTTGTCCTAATGATCTTGTGAGGTAGGGTAGTGTATTATTCTCTCCATTTTACAGATGAAGAAACTAAGGCTCAGAGAGGTAATGGGGCTTGAGTTACATAGTTAATAAGTGTCAGACCTGGGATTCAAATCCAGGTCTCTTCTGATACCAGGTTAAACACTATTCTCACAATCTAGGTTATCTCTCTAAGTTAGTGCAAGGTACAAGAGGATCCAGTCTATTGTCTTCCAGTCTTCTGCTCTTCTTACTCTTCTCTATTCTCTTCCAGAATTAATGCCAGTATACTGAAGGGCTCTATGTCAGCTTATCTGGAGGAATAACCTCCCTCTCCTGATCCACCATCATAGATCTGTTTGGGATTGACATTGACTGGGCATGGCTCAATTGTGCTTCTGCCAGCTACTGTGAAATGCTGACATTTGGTATCTTCCCAATTTTATCTGGTCTCCTTGGAATCTCAGTCATATATTAGTCAGGTTAGCCATAATCAGGCACCAGAAGCCACTAACAACAATATAATTCATATATACACCCATGACTCAGGCCAAGATCTTGATTCTACCCTCTTCCAGAAACTCTCCCAACTCTCTCAGGATCTGAAAGCCCATCTATTCCCTTAATCCAAGAGTGGTTGTTGGAAAAGATACCTATAAAAGTCCTATCTCTTGGAGATATGGAAAGGAACAGCAAAACTACTCCTTTTACAAGCTAGTCCACAAAGAGATTGGGACAAGCTTTGTGAGGAATAGCAATCTATACTCAGCATGGTCCTTTTTTGTCATTTGCCTCAGGCCCTGGATCATCCCTAGTATGACTTATCCAGGCACTTTTCTAATTGGAGATAGTCCTAATTGGAGAGACCCTGTGCAATGGAAAGACTTGTGGGTATCCTTATTCCATCTATCTATTGTGCCACATAGCTGCCCAAAACTGCCATAGAGCTAATGAGTATCAAAATCAGAATTTGAAGTTAGATTTTCCTCACTCCAGGTCCAGAACTCTATTCTCAGTGGAGTTACTAATGATCAAGAGTGATGACAGAGGGATGTCTCCCGTTATTTTCTTCTTCAGCTCATTTTACAGTGGAAGAAACTGAGACAAACAGAGATTAAGTATCTTGCTCAGGGCCACACAACTAGGAAAAGTTTGAAGTTGGATTTTTAAAATTTTATTATTATTATTATTATTTGGTTAATCAAGACCAACTTTTTTTTCATTTTATTAATGCTTTTTATTTGCAAAACATATGCATGGGTAATTTTTCAACATTGTCCCTTGCAAAGCTTTCTGTTACAATTTTTTCCCTCCTTCCCCCCATCCCTGCCTCTAGATGGCAGGAAATCTATTACATGTTAATTATGTTAAAATACTTGACAAATCGAATATGTGTATACATATTTTTATAGTTATTTTGCTGTGCAAGAACAATCGGATCTACAAGAAAAAAAATCTGAGAAGGGAAACATAATGCAAGCAAACATCAATAGAGAGCATGAAAATTTATGTTGTGATCCACATTCATATCCCTATCTCTGGGTGTATATGGCTTTCTTCATCACTGAACAATTGGAACTGGTTTGAAACATTTCATTGTTGAAGAGAGCCACGTTCTTCAGAATTGATCGTCATATAGTCTTGTTGTTGTTGTTGTGTGTAATAATCTCCTGGTTCTGCTCATTTCACGTAGCATCAGTTCATGCAAGTCTCTCCAGGCCTCTCTGAAATCATCCTGCTGGCTGTTTCTTACAGAACAACAATATTCCATGATATTCATGTAACCATAATTTGTTCAGCCACTCTCCAATTGATGGGCATCCATTCAGTTTCCAGTTTCTTGCCACTACAAAAAGGGCTGCCACAAACATTCTTGCACATGTGGGGCCCTTTCCCTCCTTTAAGATTTCTTTGGGATATAGGCCCAGTAGAAACACTGCTGAGTCAAAGGGTATGCACAGTTCGATAATTTTTTGAGCATAGCTCCAAATTGTTGAGGCTGGATTTGAATTCAGTTTTCCAGATTCTGGATCTGGGTTCCTATCTAATACATCACTTACTAACTGAACCCAACTGCCTTTATTGCTCCAGGTTTCTCAAGGATTTAGCCTTCCAACAGCAAAGAAACCTAGTACAATTTCTCTGAGCAGATTTTTCTGCTGGCTATTCAGTCACTGGCAATAAACTAAAAAAATAAAGTTTCTTTCTTCTTACTCCTGGGAATAAGCTTCAGGTATTCATAGCTCTCTGAGGAGTTTGCTCCTGGCTCTCCAATCAGAAGAGTAGTCCTATGGGATTTAGAATAGAAGATACCCTGAGAGATCTCGTTTAGTGATTTTATTTTGCAGATAAGGAAATCGTGCAGTAAATAAGCAGAAAAGCCAAGATTTGAATCCATGTCTTCTCATCCCAAATCTAATTTTTTCTCCTCTGTACCATTTTTGTGGCCTTTTATGTCAGTGTGAAGGGAGAAGGGGATGTGGAAGGCTTCAAGGTCACTATGGGAGGTAGTAGTGGTGGTAGTGGTGGTGACTGGCTCCTGGTTTTCATCTATGTTTGGGAATGGGGTTGGTTCACTTGGCATTTAGCCATCCCATAGAACAAGGAAACCTCTGTGACCAAAGTCCCAGACCTGAACAAGCAATGGAACCTATCAGTTTAACATCTCCCGTCCAGCTCCCTTCCTTTCTCTGTGCAGTTCAGTTCTATGAAAGTTGCAGTCAAAGTCACGTACAGGAATGCTATTTCAATAGGGTTCCAAAAATAGATTATAGTTCATCCAAAAATGTGAGTTTCTGGTTAGAGGAGAGACTTCCAAGGGGTACCCAAGGACGGGACTTCCAAGTGGAATGCAGACATCCTTCAATGTCTTAATGAGGTTGCTTTTTAATCTTGGTTCTCAAAAAGGACCCATTGGAAGGAACGGGGGAAAAAGGAAATGTGTGTGTGAGAAGGGACATTTCTTTCTTTCTCCATATTCCTGTCTTGTTTTTGACTCTCAAGTCATTCAGTTTTCTTATTTGTAAAAATAAAGTTATCAGGGATGATCTCCCTGGGCCCAGCTGACTTTTAGATCCTAGGATGTTTCTGTTCTTATTGGGCAGGAAATGAGCAGAACCTGGGTCCTAGTCTTAGGTTTGCTATATGATCAAAGACAAGGCATCACCTCTCTCAATGCCTCAGTTTCCCCATCTTTAAAATGAAAAGATGGCTTTTCCAGTTATGAAGCCTTTAACTTTGCAGCTCTATACATTAACAAGGGAGAGGAAGAGAGGCAAAGTGGATAGAAAGCCACTCTTCATGTTAGGAACACTTGAGTTCAAATCCTGATTATGAAATAATCAAATCACTTAACTTTTCAGTGTTCCAGATAACTTCCTTGTTGAATTGGTGCCAGTCTATATTGGTAAAGGGAATTTTTCTGATTGGAGTTTGATATACCAATGAAATGTAAATGTAAAATAGCTTATATAACACATTAAAATTAAATGCTGTCTCATGATGACCTTGGGAAGTCAGAATTATAGCTTTTCCTATCTGGGTTTTACAAATAGGGAAACTGAAAATCCAAAAGGATCAATGTCCCTTGGGATCATGAAGCTAATAAATGGGAGAAGCAGGATTTGAATTCTGGTCTTTCTTATCCAGATTCTAACACTCTCCATCTAGCACCTTGCTGCCTTGAAACAAAGGATGAATTCAGTGATACTGATTATCTCTTGCAGTATTGACAGAGCTATTTCCTATTTAACCAGGCAAAATGGACTAAGCCTGGAGCTGCGTGAAATGTGGTCGAGTTTAAAAGACATCAGGCAATAGGCATTAAATAAAAATGGGGAGGAAAATAGACCCAGGAAGGGGGCATAGATTTTCAATAGAAGAGTATTAAAACTGCTAGGAAAATAGGATTGTGTGTGCTCTCATGCCATCTCAATTCTCTCTTTTCCCTGCCCCCAAGTTGGTCAAAATCCTTTCTAGCTAGTTTTTTCCTCAGGGACTAGGGAGGTAAGTAAATTGACTTTCTTCCTACAGAGATTTTCTGCTTACTATGCCATCTCTCCATTAGTTCTTAGTTGCTCTTGGGTTGGCCCATCTCTTTGCTGAAGAATATTTTTTTTTTCTAAGAAGTAATTTCTCCTGAAGAAGGGGATGGGAACGGGTCAAGGATTTTCTAGCTCCTTTCTAAACAGCCCATTTTGGCAGTTGGAAAGTTTAGCTGGGAAGCAGCTATAACTGGTAGAAAAGCAACTTGTCAGTTTTGATTTGTGATACTCCAGTATTCTGAGAGGTGTAGATAGGGGGATCTGAACTGGTAGGTGGGGCTGGAAATTGAGGGTTGGGAAGAGGGTGGGGACACAGGCTTTGAGGAGATGATGAAATGAAACTTATTTTGTACTATTCCTTTCCCTTACATTCCAGCCAGACTCAATTACTCAGTATCTCTGATCTCATCCTGACCTCTTTGGTCTTTCTGCATTTACTAATACTATTTCTCATGCCTGAAATGGATTCCTGCAACTTCTGTCTCTATCTTTTTTGAAATCCTCCCCTCCTTAGTCCCAACTTAGTGCCATCTTCTCCAACAAGCCTACCTATCCTCCCTTCCCAGAAAGTTGTTTGTCCTTCCTTAGATGTCCTACAGCACTCCCTCCCTTTTCCTCTTTACACTTATCTATGATTCCATGATTGAGGGCTGGCCCTGCACTCACCTGTGGGTCAAGACTAGATATCTAGGAATTGGAGGCTTTAGAAAAAGGAAGAAAACTATTGCAGTTTTCCCTCCTTTTCTAGAAGGAGAAAGGATGTTGTGGGTAATGATTTCACCAAGAGCAGGATACCTTTGGTTTTGTATCTTACATTAGGATGCTCTGTATTCTATGGCTTTGCTTTTATCCTCATCTCCTTTGACCTTCAAAAATAGTGGTAAAGAAATAACTTCAGGGGGGCAGCTAGGTGGTGCAGTGGATAGAGCACCAGCCCTGAAGTCAGGAGGACCTGAGTTCAAATCTGGTCTCAGACACGTAACAGCTGTGTGACCCTGGGCAAGTCACTTAACCCCAATTGCCTTAGCAAAAAAGCAAAAAAAAAAAACCAAAAAAACTTCAGGGAAGGAGGAGCACAGGGCCAAGAGCTATGATCTAGAACCATTTGCCTTGACCAATAGATAGGTAGGTCTGATCACAGACCCTGGGATGATGTATGTGGTAAATAGTGGAGGCAGGCTTCTCCCGTGTCCACCAGCTCTGACCTCAGAGGAATCCAATTCCTCTAATTTCCCAGAGGCCTGGGCTTGGGAAAAGTACTTCTTTCTCCTCACCCAGGATCCACATAGGATTTTCCAGCAGAATTTTCCAAGTGGTGACCAAGAATGACTAAAACAAATCTCCTACCATAAGTATCTTACCCTAAACCCCCTCTAAACTGGCCATAGAGATTATCTAGCTTCCTAAGCTTACTGATCCTGTGTCTATCTAGCCATAACTCAGACTTGGCCTTGCCACAGTGAGGTGGCCTGCCAATATCTGGCCCCATGAGCACCAAAGAGCTTCGGCAGCTTTGGGGCAAAGACTATTAGAGAATAGAGAAGCCTTGGAAAATATGCTTACAATCTGGTAAGAGATGGCCTCTTTCTTATGCTATGTTTAGTTGCATTAACCCTGACCCTTTTGCAGAATATCTATTATATTAGAATGCAGAACTCCAAAGCTAGAAGGGACTTTAGTATAGAGACCGTGAGGGGAGGAAACCTTAGAATGGGCTATAAAATGTTAGAGCTTAGAATGTCAAAGATAAGCTAATACAACTCTATTTTCTCCTCCCCTCTCTCTTCTCTCGTCCCCTATCTCTTCTCTCCTCCCCTACAGTGAAGCAGGGAGTTTAGGGGTTCAGAGGGGAGATGAGGGGACAACTTGATCTTTGAGAGGAAAAATCCACTTCACTCTCCCACCCACAGTCCAACCCAATATAGATCTGACCTGGAGTTCCTTGTGTTTCAGATCATCAGAAGCTGGAGCGAGAGGCCCGCATCTGCCGCCTGCTGAAGCATCCAAACATTGGTAAGAAAATCTGCCCTTCCTTGTTCTCCACCAAAGGGAGGGATGACTGAGAAGGGCTGCTCTTGTGGGTAAGAGGGAAAAAATGGGGCTGGAGTGGGGTACCACTGGGTAGTGAGGATGGAGCTTGTGTCTCCTGGTATTGTGGTAACTCCTGGACAGAATGAGGTGGGGGATGAAGAGGTAATTTTGGACTCTTTGGAGGGGGGGGATGGGAGAGGAGTGGGTGAGGGTGGAGGGCAGCCACATTCCTTAAGAAGCAGCTGGGGGTGGGGTGGGGAGGGGGGGGGAAGAAAAGGCCTTTTCCGCCCAGCCTACGCCTGCCGGCAGCCTCCTTCAGAAAAGCTGTTTCAGGAAAACTCCTGAAGCTTGGCGAAAGATTAAAATAGTCTGTAAAGGGGAAAACAATTCCCAGTGTACCCCCTTGCCCCCCACACACAACAAACCCACCAACAGTGATGCTGAGTCAATCTGTCACCCACCCTCGCATGTAGCCAGCACCCCCTCCCCATCCCAGCTCTGCAGCAAGCCCCCAGCCCTCAAAGGGAAGTGTGAAGAGGCGGTGGCAATTTGGTTACTTCTCTGGGGAAGGTAGGTTACCTGAAATGGCAAATGCGCCTAGATTAGTCTCAAAGACCTGGAATGGGAGCTTTGGCAAGAATAGGCCCCTCTCAAGTCCACTTAAGGATGAAAAATCCCAAATTGTTATTGCTGATCTTTCCTAAGGCCGATAGGTTTGTAGAGAAGGTTCTGGTACATCTCCTGAGATATGACTTGGACTGTAGGATCTTAGAGCTGAGATAAACAATTTAGACTATCTAAACTTGTTGGAGTAACTAGGCAGGTTTGCCTATAGCCAGAGAGATGACATTCAGTCTCATGTCTTCCTACTCCGAATCAAACATTCTTTCTACTTTCCTTACCGATATGAGCAAGTTAGGGATAATCTAGTTGTATCTAGAGCAATCTTCCGTAGTCCTATCTTTCTAGTTTCTTTGACGTGTTTCTTGGAGTCAAATCTCCATGTTTCCCAACTGCCTGGTCTCTAACTCTCAAAAAAAAGGGTCTGTCACAGGCTTCTATCTGTCTTTCTTTCTGGCTTCCTGCTCTTGGGAGGTGTCCCTGTTGTCCAACACCCCTTCCCCATTTGTCCTCCAAACCTGAAGCAACCCAGGAATAGTGGAAATTGTGGAATAGTGTAGAGTCCTGGCCTTGGAGACAAGAACATCTGGGTGTGTGGCCCTCGGCAAGTTAGTAGATCTCTATGTATCTCAGTTTCCTCACTTGTAAAATGAGGGGATTGGATTCCATGACCCCTAAAAGTCCCTTGTATATCTAAATCTATGATTTCATGAGATGTCAAAATAATAGCATTTATATGATGCTTTAAGAACTACAAATTGCTGTATGTATATAAAATCTCGTTTAAATTTCACAAGAACCCTCTGAAGTAAGAGCTATTCTTACCCTCATTTTGAGGGTTGAGGAAACTGAGTCTGAATGATTTGCCTAGGTACATAGCTAAGTAAGTGTCTGAGGCAGAATTTTTTTTAGAGGGGGGAAGAGGAGCCAATTAGGGTCAAGTAATTTGCTCAGGATCACAAAGGTAGTAAGTGTATGAACCAGACCTGAACTCAGGTCCTCCTGATTCTAGGACTGGTGCTCTATTCACAGTAGCACCTAGCTGCCTCTGAGGTAAGATTTAAACTCAAGTGTTTCTGGCTCCAAGCAGGTAAAAGACCACTTAGCTACCTCAACCAGTATGTTGGCCCTTCCAGACAAAGTCCTGTTTCTTAGGAGCTACACAAGAATAGAAAAGAAAAACCTTTCTCCCTCCATTCTCCCAATACTTTGCTGCCTTTCTTTTCCTCTTGGTCTCTGAGATTTCAGCTTAGGAGGGCTCTTGTCAAGGTTTGATATTTGTCAAGCAGCAAGATAGTGTAACATGTAGACTTGTGCACAGAAAGATCTGAATTCAAATCCTAACCTCTCTCTGCCTCAGTTTCCTGAATGGGGATAATAAAAGTACCTACCTCACAAGGTTAGTATGGAAATCAAATAAGATAACATATGTAAAATTCATTTTTTAAAAAATATATTTTTCCAAATATATACAAAGATAGCTTTCAAACTTTGCAAAACCTTTTGCTCCAAATTTTTCTTCCTCTCTCTCTTTCTCCCTTTCCTCTCTCTCTCTCCCTCCCTTCTTCTTTCCTCTTCTCCTCCTCCTTCCCCCTCCTCACCCCTCTCCCTCTCTGTCTCTTTCTCCCTCCCCTGCTCTTTCCTTCTCTCCTTTCTTCTTCCTTCTTCTCTTTCCCTCCTTCCCTTCACTTTTTGATGCATTTTTCCCTCTTTGGTTTTCCTTTCCCTTTCCCACTTTTCTCTATCTCCCTCTTCCCTCTTTCCCCCTCCCTCCTTCCACTGTACCTCTCTCAATCCCTCTCTTCCTCCCTCTGTCTTTCTTCCCTCTCCTCTCTCTTTCTCTCTCTTCCTCTCCCATCTTTTTCCTCTCTCTCTTTCTCTCTTCATCCCCCGTACCCTAGACTGTAAGCAATCTGATCATTTGTAAAGTTCTTTACAAACTTCAGAGCCTATATAAACATTAGGCCATTAGTATCATTACTATTAAGCCCCCAGTGCTTCAGCCAGTGTAGTCTGGGGCCTGTACTGGTCTTGCCCACCACCTTGTCAGGCTGTTGTCATAGCTCTCCTAAACTGCTGGCTTAGGTTCTGGTTCCTCCTAGTCTCCCTTTTCTCCTATTGTGGTTCCTACTCTCCTAATTCAGTTGCTCATTCAAAAGATATTTATGGGGCTGGGGATGTGGTGTAGGAGGAGACCCTGGGCAAGGTGCTGTGGGGGAAGGGCCCAGGATGAACTAGACAGTTTCTATCTTCAGTAAGCTAGTTCTCAGTAGGGAGGATAAAACCAGGACTGTTGTGAGGCTCAAAAAAGGTAATGGATGTAAAGCACTTTACATACCTTAAGGCACCATAGAAATGTGAATTATTATGATTATTAGCCTCCAGTTACTGGGTCTCCATTCTGGTTATAACTTAATTCCCTGAGCTTTTAACATTATTCCTGCTAAGCTCAAACAATGTTTATAGAGCAATACAGGAGTATGCTGGCAAATGTTTAACAACAGGAAAAAAAATAGGCACTTGTATTTTTAAGTTTAATTTGCATTATTAACATTTTCTTCTCACTTTCTTAAGTCTAGACAATCAAGGAAGCCAAAAAAAAAAATCAAGCCTTGATTTATAGGGTTTGCTGATTTCTAAGGTGTAAGTGCTTACATTGACAATTTAACAACCAGTCCTCACAAGTCTGTTAGAGCACTTGCCTGGTGAAAATGAATGACTAGGCTAAGGTAGAAGGAGAGAAGCATGTTAAAAGGAATATAGAGATATAAGCATTGAAAGATCAAACCTTTTTTCAGGAATCAGGAAATAATACTAGTTTATTTTTATACAGAGCCTCTGACTTTACATGCATTATCTCATTTGATTCCTCATAAAGATTCTGTGAAGTAATTGCTATTATACTGCAATTTACACATAAGGAAACTGAAGCTCAGAGTTTTTTAGTGGGAATAAATGTTTATTAAACTCAACTATCTATCTGATATGGTGCTAAATGCTTTGCAAATATCTCATTTGATCCTCACCATAATCCCCTGAGATAAGTGAGCTATAATTATTCCCATTTTACAGCAATGGAGACTGAGATGCAAATAGAAGTTGACTTCTTCCAGGTTGCACTACTATTTATGCCTAAAGTGGAATTTCAACATAGGTCTTCCAGACTCCATACCAGTGCTCTACCTTTTCTGCAGGACATGGCATTTGACTCTAAAAGACTGATAGCGTGTCAATAGGAGAATTAAAGATAGGAAAGATTCTCAAAGAATCATTTTGTGGAAAAAAGAAAAGAGCCAGGAAAGCATAGTTTAGTTTGGGGTACAGTACAATTTATCTGGAGTGCCGAGCATATATAGGGTACCCCGAAGGTCTTAGGGCAATTTAAAGCTTCGTGTTCTAAGATATTTGGGGTGCCCTGTATAGAGAAACAATACACCCTGAAACTAGAAAGATTGTTGACTGGGGTCAGGATATTTAAAGCCTTAGGTTGAGAAGTTGGGCTTGGTTTAGTAGCAGATAGGGAGCATGAAAGGCTTCTGAACAATGAAGTGATGTGGTCGGATTTGGGTCTTTGGAAGATTCATCTGGCAGACTTTGCAGGATGGATTGGATGGGGGGAGAGGAGACAGGAAGCTCAGTGAGGAGGCTATTTCTATAGTCTGAGGAAGAGGCGATTGGGGTGGTGTCAGGAAAGGAGAGAAAAGGACAGATAAAAAAGAAACCATGAGAAGATAGAATTGCTTAGGGAGAGGAAGAAAAATATGACTGAGTATTATTTGAGCCTGGGCAACTGGGGGCGTGGAGATGGCGCCCAGAAGGGTTGCAGTGTTTGAGGGTGACAATTCCATCAGCTATTTATACCCAGAATGCACTTCCACCTCCTTTTATTCCCCCCTCCCCTTTCCCTGCTGCTTGGAGACTGAAGAGTGAGGATGGCTTCCTGAAGCTGCACAAACAGGCTGATTACTCTTTGATGGACAAGGCCATGTTGCCAGGGCATGGATCAGAGAGAACAGAAAGGAATTGTGGCCTCCAGAGAGATCTGTATCTCCAGAGAGATCTGCCGAGGCAACTACTCGGCAGAGGGGGCTAGGTCCATTTTCTTGGGGGATGGGAAAAGAGCAGGTTAGAATTGCATTGGGAAGACCTGGGTTGGGTAAAAAGAATCAGACAGAAGATATGAATCCCCTTTCTTCTGAAAAGGTTCAGAGTTTCCAGCTATATATACTCTGACCAACTTAGAAGGTAGCATGCATTCCCAGGCAGTGGAGAAAAAAAAA
>JAJPUD010000042.1:1237956-1258002 GCA_023553655.1 Myrmecobius fasciatus | reverse complement strand
AGCACTGAAAACAAGTGAACAACAAGTGTGTGTGTGTGTGTGTGTGTACATACATAAGTATATGTGTATATATATAAACACACTCATATATATGTATATGTGTGTGGTATATAATATATGAATAATATATACACATACATAGTAATTTATTTTATTTTATTTTATGTCTTTCCTTGAACTTCCTTCTTTCATTTCTTCCTTTTTTCCTTCCTTCCTCCCTTCCTCTCTTCCTTTCATTCATTCATTCTTTCTTCTTCGCTGGCTTTCATCTTCTTGTCTGAAGATGGATATTCTACAAAGTTCTAGGTTGATTTGCCTTTTATATTCTTCCCCTTATTAAGCTTATTTATTCCCCCAGCTTCAACTAAATTTCTGTTCAGAGAATTTTCAGATCTCTAGCACCACTTCCCACCTCTTTTAAAAGATCCCAACCCATATCTTTAACTACAGCAGAACATCTCTCTTTAGATATCCCACTGCCATCTCAAATTCAACCTATCCAAAATTAAGGTTATCACCTTTCTCCCTGAACAGTCTCGCCTTCTGATTTGACTGTTAGTGACATATTAATAGTCTTAGTCTCTTTTGTTAGCACTTGGTCTCTTATATTCAAAATCTTGGCATTTGACTTTCCACTCTACCTAACCCTTCATATCCAATCATTTCCTTTCACATTCTTCTCCTCTCTTTTCTCACTGTCACCATTCTAGTTTGTCTTTGGTGAAAGGGAAAATCCTTAATATCACCTGCCAGGTAAGGCAATATTTATGTCAAAAATAAAAGTTCAAATCCTGCCTAGGAATTTATTGTGTGATCCCTCTCTATACTTCATTTTCTTTATCTGTAAAAATAAAAGACTTGAACTCAATGTTCTCTATGATTCCTTTCACATCTAGATCTTGGACCACATGTTTCTTTTCTTTTTAAATTTTTTTTATTACAGCTTTTTATTTGCAAAACATGTGCATGGATAATTTTTCAACACTAACCCTTGCAAAACCTTCTTCCAAATTTTTCCCTCCTTCCCTCCACCCTCTCCCCTAGATGGCAGGTAGTCCAATCAATACATGTTAAATATGTTAAATCCAATATATGTATATATAGTTATACAGTTACCTTGCTGCATAAGAAAAAATGGCTCAAGAAAGAAAAAAAAACTGAGAAAGAAAACAAAATGTAAGCAAACATCAACAGAAAGCGTGGAAATGTTATGTTGTGGTCCATAGTCAGATCCCTCTCTCTGGGTGTAAATGGCTTTCTTCTTCACTGAACAATTAGAACTAGTTTGAATCATCTCATTGTTAAAGAGAGCCACCCAGAAAAAAAAGAAAAAGAAAAAGAGAGTCCATCAGAATTGATCATCATATAGTCTTGTTGTTGCCATATATAACCATCACCTGGTTCTGCTCATTTCACTCAGCATCAGTTTATATAAATCTCTCCAGGCCTCTCTGAAATCATCCTGCTGGTCATTTCTTACAAAACAATAATATTCCATAGCATTCATATCCTTAACATTCCAAAATGTTCATTATTCAGCCATTCTCCAATTGATGGGCATCCTCTCAGTTTCCAGTTTCTTGCCCCTACAAAAAGGGCTGCCACAAACATTTTTGCACATGTGGGTCCCTTTCCCTCCTTTAAGATCTCTTGGAGATATAAGCCCAGTAGAAATACTGCTGGGACCCCATTTTTTCTATGACTATCATAATAGTCTTTTAACATCCCCATTTATTTCCTCTTTATCATTTCAAACTTTGCATAATGCTGCTCCCTTTTCTGTTACTCCCAGAATTATCTACCCATCAGTCACCTTCTGAGTGAAGAAGGCAGTATGGTATCCTAGACAAGGCTCTGGATTTTGAGGAAGAAGACCATAATTCTAGCCCTGGTTCTTCCCACAGACTTGGGGCAAATCCCTTTCCCTTGCTGATTCTTCATATAGAAAATGGGAATAAAAATGCTTGTACTATCTGTCATGAGGAATTGTGGAGAAGGAAGAGAAGGGAGAAGGAGGAATAGAAAAGGGATAGAAGAAAGGGAAAGTCAAAACAGGAAAGGAGAACTGGTCCTCCCCAAACATATACTCTCCCTACACATCTTTGAGTCCTCCATTTACCTTTTGCATACCTTCCTGGCAGAAAACATCCAGAAAATGTTTTTTTTTTTTTTTCCTCCACCCCCCCCCCTCCTTCAATCTTAGAATCAGAATGTTCTTTTTACCTTTTAACCAAAGCAAAAAGAAATGTGGCTTAGGCTCAGAAAACAGCCTGCTTTTTTCCCTTCCTCTTTGTACAACCTTTACAGAAGTTATTGGAAGAAGGGTGGGGAGCCCAACCTCCTGAGGGAAGGAAGAGGCAGATTTGTCAATGTGAAACTGCTGGAGTTCCTGGTTCATAGAACCACACCTTTGCTATCTCTTACCTCTTTAGACAAGACAATCTCTTTAGGCTTAATTATATAATTCAGAGACACAGTGGAGAGGAAACAGAAGAGAATGGATAAACTTTATCTATTTGGGAAAATGGAAGCCAGTTGTGCTACTTGGAGATTCCTTGGACAAAAACAAGAGAAAGGAGTGAGTTCTGGGCCTGGCACTAGAGGAAAAGGTCAAGGCAGAAACTTTCAGAAATGGCATGTTTTTCTTAGAACTCGGGCATACAATACACACAAATTTGAGATTATCTGTGACAACTATCTAAAATTAACTGTGGTTTTCAAATGAAAAACATTTAGGGAAGGATCAGATAAGGAGAGGGGGGCCTATTTATAATATTTGCTACAGGAAGAAATAATGGGGGGAGGTTCTATATGAAAGAAAACTGAATGTGTTCCATATAACCCCACAAATTATATAAAATAATATTGGAAGGCTGGCGGGTGGGCTCACTCACTCCTTCCTGGTGATTGGTAACAGAAAGGAGGCTTTTTATCACATCCATCAGTAGATAATGGGAGAAAATTTTGTTCCACAGAGAAATTTTCCCAGTTGCATCTGGTTCTGGGTACAGCCTGACTTCTGTCTCTGTCCTTCTTATGGGATTCTGCCCAGCTTTTATTTAGAAGAAAATTGAAACATTTACCAGCAATGTCTGATTCTGAAGTGGCTAATTACAGAATGATGTGACCGCAAACAGATAATAAAGTCACAAATCAGAAACAGCATCCAATCTGGCATCAGGTATACCATGCTGTAGCACTCATTACTGACCAGAAAGTTAGGCTGCTTTGCAAAGGAATAAAAACAAACATACATTCTTTTCCTTCCCCTACTCCCCCACTTCCCCCAAAAAATCTTGAAAAAGTTCAATTCCTTTCAATCCAAAAAGAATTTATTAAAGCTCCTACTATAGGTGAAGCACTGAGTGAGACATCCAGGATACAAAGACAAAAATGTTTGTTAAAATTGGTTCTCCAACCATGACAATTCAAATATTTTTCCTATTGAATTTAGACATTTTATTTTTCCCAATACAATTTTTCTTTTCTTTCTTCCTTTCTTTCTTCCTTTCTTTCTTTCTTTCTTTCTTTCTTTCTTTCTTTCTTTCTTTCTTTCTTTCTTTCTTTCTTTCTCTTTCTTCCTTTCTTTCTTTTTTTTTTAAATTTCTACTACCTAATATAGTGGCAGGCCCATAGCAAGCATTTAGTAAATGTTTACTGCTTCACTAGTTCCAGCACCTTTTTTTTTTTTTTTTTTTTTTGGACAAGGCAATTGGGCTTAAATGATTTGTCCGGGATCACATAGCTAGTAAGTGTTAAATGTTTGAGGCTGGATTTGAATTCAGGTCCTCCTAACTCCAGAGCTGGTACTCAATCTTACACCTAGCTGCCCTAGCTGCCCTTAATTCCTCACCTTTTCATTGTTTGTCTAAATCTGTTTCCAAAATATTCAGGGGGTATTCCAAACAACAGGCTCATATTTTTAGAGCTCAGAAACCCTAGTAAAATACACAGTTTAAGTATTATAATTATACAGATTATTATACAGATGAGGGAAGCAAACTTCAGAGGGGGAAAGCCATTATCTAGGCTAACCTCTCCTAGTAAAGTGACTGAGTCAGGATTTGAACTCAAGATGCTGTCGATTTTATTTTGATTCCTTCCTTCCTCTTCTATGGGAAGAACATATATGGGAGCCAGTTGACTAGGAAGTAGCTGGCCTTAAATTCTATAGGAGAAATAATGTTAATTTCAAATTCTAGCTCTCCTTTGTAATATCTATATAATACCTGTATACCTATCTGAAAAATGGCTTAATTCCTAAAGACCTTGATTCCCTCCTCAAGAAAATAAGGGAGTTGGGTTGGACGAGCATACAGCAGACAAACAGGCAGACAAACAAAATATTCACTCCACATACTTGTCAGTGCTGTTTATCAGTCAGAGCCTTTCAGAGAACAGCCAGTTAGTTTTGACCTTCATGAAATTCTTTGAGGAAGGATAGTGACAAATTGTACCAGGTCAAGAAGAAGAAAACCAGGATAGTGAGAAGACTAGAGACTATAACACAGCAGGACCACAGGAAGGAGTTGAAGATTTCCAGCTCTGAAAAAGAGATTTAATGAGATTTGAAGGGAAAAAAATGGTGTTCAATTAAATGATCTCTAAGGTCCCTTTCAGCTAGATCCTATGACTCGAAGCAGGGATGTCCCAAAGTCAGCTTGAACTAGCTGAAGATGATTATTAAATTTTTGGTGTGATCATTTATATCACAGAAAGTAGCAGATGGCTATAGAACAGAGCTAGGTTTACTGTTTTACTGATTTCTAGACTTAACAAAGTGATGGAAGGACTGTTAATGAAGATTAAATTTGAAATTGCATTGAAGATGTATTATTTTTTTCTGCCAAAGAGCTGGATGTTAAACATTTACCAATATACTGTCTGATTTAAGGCTTGAGAATTCTTGGTTTCCTTCAAGACCTCAATCAAGCATCACCTTCTACATGAAGCCTTAACTGTTTCCTCCAATTTCTAATATCCTCCCTTCTAAATTACTATGTGTGTGTATATATTATTCATATATTATATACCACACACACATATACATATATATGAGTGTGTTTATATATATACACATATACTTATGTATGTACACACACACACACACACACACACACACACACACTTGTTGTTCACTTGTTTTCAGTGCTTGTGTCTTCATGACCTTGTGAGTTTTCTTGGTAAAGATACTGGAGCAATTTTTCATTTCCTTCTCCAGTTCATTTTCCAGGTGAGGAATCTGAGGCAAATACTGTTAAGTGACTTGTCCAGGATCACACAATTGGGAAACGTCTGAGGTCAGTTTGAACTCAAAAAGATGAGCCTTCCTGACTCCAGGGCAACCCTCTATATACCTTCCTACCTATCTGAAAAATATGTGTCTATGTATACATATATATTCTAGATACATTTATATATGTATGCACACACATATATATGTATGTATATGCAAATCCTAGATATATTTGCATATGCATATGATGTCTCCTCAGTTAAAATATAAGTTCCTTGAGGACAGGAACTGTTTTGCTTTTGACTTTGTGTCCCTACTTTGCACTTTGCACTTTGCATATTGCCTGAAATACAGTAGGCACTTAATAAATGCTTGTTGTTTGATTAACAAATTATATAGAATTGTATGGAAGGAAGAATTGGATATGTTAGAGCCAACTGAACCCATGAGATACAATTGTTCCTTTTCCAATATAAGTATTTATACCTTGGAAATGGCAAAATCTACAATTCAAGGCTTGGTTTATTGCTTTGTTTTGTTTAATTTATTGAATTGTTTTTGTCCAGACTTAAAATGATAGAGAAAATGTTAATGATCCAGATTACACTTAAAAACATGTCTTACATTTTCAGAGAGCTGGTTGTTAAACATTTACCAATCCTTGAGCACTCAAGCCTTTTCACCTTGGTCACCTTCACAATTGGTTGCCAATGACTAGACATCAATTCATTTGCAGCAACTCTTGTCCCTCTCAGAGATAGCTACAAGGAATAAATCATCTGTGCTTTTTCCAGGGCCTAAAAATATAGAAGTATGGATTCTGTGAGCCCAGGTCCTCATCTTACAAAGACTCGCCTACAACCACAAAGCCAGTAAGCAAAAATGAGAGTGCTTGAATACAGGTCTTTAAACTCCAGAGACAGTTTTCTCACCACTCCTCAGAGACCCAGTATTCTGGCAGAGGTTATATGTCAGAAGGCAGAACTAGGAGAGTAGCTGGACTCTTTGTTTCAAAGAATTTTTGCCTCAAGGGAGTTGTCCAGGCCAAGGTCTGTCTTAGGGTCATGTTCTCCCATTGCCTTATCTTTAACACTCTCTGTCTCCCAGTAGAAAAATAACATTCAAGAGAAGCTATATGGGCTTAACAGCCATAGGGTACTTGGCTTTTAAATCTTGTATTCCACTGTCTTTGTAGATCAGCTTTTGGTGATTTCAAATTTCTTTTTTTTTTCCTCTGGGAACTATCAGATTAACAAGGAATGTATGATCCTAAAATGCCAAAAAAGAATCCACAATTCTGATGACCATTGATTCTACAAATTCTAAATCCATCAGAATCAGTGGCAACACATTTTACCATAGCAGGATAGTAGTTCTTTTTACTGCTCCAGATACAGAGAACTTGGATTCATATCTTGCTTCTGCTAATTGCTTTGAATGCAATCTAGGCCATGTTATTTAACCTCTCTTAAACCTTAGCTTCTGAATCTGTAAAACAAGGATCCAGGACTCATCAAATCAGAATCACAGAATCTCAGAGTGTTCTGGGACCCCAAACTCCATCTACTCTACCAAAATATGCCTGAATAAGCTCTTTTGCTAAAGTAACCATGATTAATAGTCATTCAGCCTCCACTTAGAAAACTTTAATGAAGGGGACCCCTCCAACTACTGAAGTAGTCTCTTCTACTTTAGGAAAGCTCTAATTGTTTAGGGCATTGTTTTCCTCACAAGTCAAAATCTGCATTTCCTACCATTCTAGAAACCCAAGCCTAATCATTCTTGCATTATCTTCCTCATCCTGCTACCCCATCCCCAGTTTTCTCTTCTCCAGGATCAATATCCCCAATTCCTTCAACCAAAGTTCTTATGGCATGGTTTCCAGCCCCTTCAATACCCTGGTATAGGATCATAAAATTTAGAGCATGGAAGAAATCCCAAAGAGTATCTAATCTAATCATAGATCACGAAATCTCAGAAGTAGAAGAGATCCTTGAAATCACAAATGCACAGATTCATAGACTTCAGAATTGGAAAGGACTTCAGTTGCCATCTGATATAACACATACTTGAAAGGAATCTCCACTATAACACCCTTGATAAAGTATCAGTCATGCCAGCCTTTGCTTGAAGACTTCCATTGAGGAGGAACCTACCATCTCTTGGGGAAGTCCATTCCATTTTTGGATAGCTCTAATTATTAAGAACTTTTTTCTTAATATCAATTAAATATTTCCAGATGTATTTTCTCCTCACTGTTCTGGCCTCTGAGAACAAAGCAATCCTTTTTCCTATTCTAGCATTTCCAATACTTGAAAATAGCCATCATATACCTTCTGAATGTTATCTTTTCTTAACTAGTTCTTTCAACAGTTCTCATCCAGGTTCATCTCATCTAGAGACTGGCTAGTCTTCTAAGATCCCTTTCAATTCTAAAATCTGTTCATCCTATGGGCAGAAATATTGTATTTTTTGTTTTGTTTTGTTTTTAATCTTTCAGCCTGAAAGCAAATTTCCTGTACACATAGCAAGTCTTAATGGAAACCAAATAGTTCTTTGACAAGCCAAGCTCTGCATGCCCCTAAGACAAGTGACCAAGTGTTGAAAAAAAAAAAAAAACAACAAAAATGTCTTTTAAAATATCACGGCAACAACAACAATAAAAAAAAAAAAATGACCAACACTAATTTGAAAAGTCAGACATACTTCTTAAGGTTGAAAAGGGGTGAACCTGCCTTTCACAAGACTCTAGCTTGAGGCTCTATTTGCAAAAGTCTAATCATTTCCCTGGCAAGGTTTTGTTTATCCAGTCATTGAAAAAAAATATGGTAAAGCCACTCTTACTTTCAGGCCCCCACAGAACTGTTTTTCCAGCTGTTTAGTCTAACGAGGATACCCAAGGACCAAGTTTGGAGATATTTTCCTCTGCATAGGAGGAAAGTTCTTTCCCGCAAACTCTTTCTCCAACTTTGCTACGCGCCGTTCTGCATACAGAACAGTCTATTTATATGGTTTTATCACGCACCTGTTTGGATATGGGCTGTTTTCTGGTATTTAAACATACTATTTCTTGCCAATTGCTTTATCTGCACAGTTCCACGCTTTTGCCGCAAATGTTTCTTATTAACCCAGAAAGAAACATGAATTGCTCCCTGAGCATTATTAGCGAGGACCAAAATAACTTAATTGTTAGTTACTTCTAACATGTTATCACGGAAGAACTATATACTAGAAATTCTTTCAAAATACTGAAGAGAAGATTTCACTCCACTAAAAATGAATAACACAGCCTTTAAGCTGTTGCTTTTCTGCGGGAATTTTTTTTTAATAGAGAAAGAAAAAAGAAACTTAATTTTTTTTTTAAGTTTCAAGTATTTAGAAAATATTGAGCTGGTCTGCTCTGTGGAACAAGGAGATGGTTTTTTCTCTGTGACTGAAATTCAAAGACCATGGAAAATTGTATCTATGGAGCAAGCAAGTAGTCTCTTACTGGATCCATACTCCCAACCTTTTCATCTTGCTAGAACCTGCCTAGCAAGTTTGTGCCCTGCTAGCCTAGGCTCTGAGAAGCCAAGGGATTCCCTCCATGCAAAGGAGAGTATATGCTTTGTATATATCTAACATCAAGAATCTCTGATTTCACCAGCATGAGAATTCCCTGGTGGAAGGAATTCTTCCACCAACATATCACAACCCATCTATGATTCAGGAGATAAGTCCCAAAAGGCTGTCTGAGGCATGTGAACATTAAATAACTTGATTGGTATCATTTTGGTAGTAAGTACACACAAAGGCAGAATTTTACCCATTGTACCTCTAACTCCAAAGTCAAGAAGAACTCATATTTGCTATATCACACTGCTTTTTTATCCAAAATACTGTACACAAATTTGCATACCTTTACCAGAAGATTGACCACCTTATGATAAAATTACTTGGCCACAGTGACTCATGGAGTTAACAATAAGGTTTAGATAAGCTGAGATATCCATTAGTGAAGGAAAGGAAAGAGAAAAAAAGTTTTTATTGAGCACTTAATAATTGACAGGACAGTGCTAAGTGCTTTACAAATATTATCAGAGTTGATCCTCACAACAACTCTGGAAGGTAGGTGCTATTATAAAAATCATCATTTTACACTTGAGAAAATATAGCAGACAAAGGCTAACTGAATTGCCCATGGTTATCCAGCTAATAAGTGTGTGTGTGTGTGTGTGTGTGTGAGTGTGTGTGTGTACACGTGTTTGTGTCTTGTTTATCTGTCTGTCTCTCTCTTTCCCTCTGCCTCTGCCTCTCCCTCCTCTCTCTGTCTCTCCTGTCTCTTTGTCTCTCCTTTCCATCTTTGTCTCTGTCTCTCCTGGCCTAGGGCAAAGTAGGGTTTTAGTAATGGTTTTCTGGCTCCTCAGACTGTTTCTTGGGATTCTTCTGCTATGATGACCTTCTTTTCAACCTTCTTCATCTGATACATGATACATCTCTCTCTCTCTCTCTCTCTCTCTCTCTCTCTCTCTCTCTCTCACTCTCTCTCTCTGTCTTTTTTTTCTTCCGTCTCTCCCTTACCCTCTCTCTCTGTCTCTGTCTCTTCCTGACTTTTTCTCTGCCTCTCCCTACCACCTCATCTCCCTGTGTGTCTCTCTGTGTGCCTTTGTTTCTTTGTCTCTCTCTGTCTCTGTCTCTCCCTCTTTCCCTCTTTCACACTCTCTCTCCCTAATTGCCTTATTACTTTTATATCCAGTACTTTATAGCCAAATAAGATTATACATTTTTTTCACAATTATATCACATTTTTTCCTGCCTCTAGTTGTATCCCTTCTACTATTTATTCAATAATTCAAACTGGGTATCCCATAGGTGTCTCAAATTCAATATATTGTAAGCCCATGTTCCTCCCAAACTCCCCTATTTCTGTTAAAGGCAGCATAATCCTTTTGTCACTCAGGTGAACAACCTTGGTGTTCTCACTGACTCTACACTTTCCTTCACTCTCCATATGGAGGATGGAAATATATCCAGCTTCCAAATGTTGTTAGTTCTCCATCCATAATAACTCATGCCACTATCATATGGCCAGCACCTTAATTTAGGTTTTCATCACTTCTTACCTCCACTATTTTATTAGCTTCCTGTCTTTCTCTTTCATATCTCTTTCCTCTACAACTCACTTTCCCTAGAATTTCCAAAGTGATTCCCTGAAGCATAGATCTGATTATGTCATTTCCCTACTTAGTAGATTTCAATGTCTCCCTATTGCCTCTAGATAAATAAACTATATAAAGCCAGTCTGTTTGGTTTTCAAAGCTTTTTACCACCTGCATCCAACCTGCCTTTTCAACATTATTATATAATATCATAGGCAATAAATGTTATATAATGTTATATTATGTAATATTACTCCTCTTTCCCTAGTCTACAATCCACCCTAATTGGTCTTCTTGTTCTTCTTCACTGTATTAACTGTGTCTTATCTCTCCATGACTATCCTCATACATGAATTACACTCTCACCTTATCTATACCTTTCAGTAACCTCAGTTTCCTTCAAAACTGATCAAGAAATCTTTTACATGAAACCTTTCTTGTTCTTTCCAGCCACTGGTGCCTTCTAACACACCAGTCATTTTTTTTAAGCTGGTATATATACATATATATTTTTTATATTCATTAATGCACATGTTACCTCCCCCAATAGAATATAAGCTTCTTAAGACAAAATTTATTTGTATCCCAAATGCCTAGCACAATGCCTGACACATAGAAAGTAAAGCTTAATAAATGCCTATTGAATGATGAATTAAGTCATATCTTTGCTTATGTTGTTTTTCCCCCCTTGGGATTCTCTACTCTCCCAGTTATACTTGTCCAATTTCTCCCTATTCTTTAAGGGCTACTCAAATGACATCATGTTTTAATATTTTAATGTCAATAGGTCCTTTGTTTCTTCTCCTTTGAAATCCTATTGCCTCTTTTCACCTACTTAAACCCCACTTGTCAGTTGTTTTCCTAGGCCCAGATGATTTTTTTCTAGGTCTGCTATGTCTACATGGCCTAGGGCAAAGTAGGGTTTTAGTAATGGTTGTCTGGCTCCTCAGACTCATTCCTGGAGACTCTTCCGCTATGATGACCCTCTTTTCAACCTTCTTCATCTGATACATGAAAGTAATTTCTGTTTTTCTAGGTAAAGATATGAAGCCTCAGAAGCAGAAAAAATTACTTTCCTAAAGGAACATTCCAATCCAGTAAGCATTTATTAAGTGCCCATGGCATGTATTGTATTATTAGAAATTGGGGATACAAAGCCATCTCCTTTCCCTTAAGAAGTTAACATTTTGGGAGGACAGGGGAAGCAACATAGAAGCAGATAAATCTGCATTTGAATTTTTGAGGACCTAAGAAAGAGCATTAACAATTTAGGAATTCATGAAAAGGTTCCCCAGGGATTAGACACTTGACTTCCCCCTCTTTGCCCCTTTTCTACGCTGCCTGAAGAAAAACAAAGGGGGAAGATGGAGCCAAGATGGCAGAGTAAAGGCAGGAACTTGCACAGCTCTCCCCCAAACCTCTTCAAATTCCTTGAATTAATGACTATAAACAAATTTTAGAGTGTCAGGATACACAAAAAAAGGTGGAGTAGAAAAAAAGGGATCCTGAATCATGAGAAAATAGATGGTAACATAGACACCCAGAATGTTTCAAACACCTCCCATCCCATCTTCATTATAATCATTGTTATCCCTAATCTGTGAAATATGATCCTGTGAAAAAGATCCTGTGAAAAGTAATATAGAGGAATAAAGATTGAGACATGAAACACTCTGAAGTCAGGGCACCCAATTTTATAACTTGCTTATGATCCTCACATGGGCAAGTCACCTAAGTACCCCTGAGTGTCTGTTTCCTCATTTGTAAAATGAGGACTTGGGACTAGATGTCCTCTTAAATCATTTTCAATTCTAGACCTGTGATCCTACAATAATGACCAAAGACAACCTTGAACAACTAAGTCACTGAGATGATTGGAAAAATCAAAGGGAATATTCCTGTCCTATATATGGGTTAGATTAGATACTTCAACAGAAAGAACATTAGATTGAAAGCCAGGAAAATTGGGGGTAATTATTGGTGCTGCTACTTGTCATTGGTGACTATAACCGTGTTATTCACTGGGCTTTAGTTTCCTTTTCTATAAAATAAAAAGGTTAGAATGAATGATCTTTGGAGTTCTTTCTAGCTTTAAATCTATAATCTTCTTTCATCCTATGGCTATTAGTCCCTTCTATTTCTGAGATTCTGAAACTGTATGATTTTATTGGTACAAGAATAACAAATAAGAATAACAAAAAAGAAAAGAGTAACAAAGTCAGGGTGAGCAGATCAATGGAAAAAATATTCTTTACACTTATGATATGCCAGAATGCTGAAAAGCAGAAGGGTAGAAATACAAGCAAGCAAAGGAGTCCTTGACCTCAAGGATTTTACATTCTAATAGGGGAAGAGGGCAGACCTTCAGTAGGGGAATGAGATCCAGGGAAAAGGGATCCAGGGAAGAGAATTTGGGACAGGGAGGTCAGAAGGAATGGTGATGGGAGTCAACTGGCATTTGATTGACCTGTCTTTGCTAGGAATGATAGTGATGATTCTCAGAGCTAAAATTGTGGCTTGGTATGAGATGGTTAGGAGAAAGTCATGGCAGTTCTAGATCTGGGCAGGATAAGGTGACAGCTCATCAATTTGAGCCTGGTCCTAGACCAGGATGGGTTTATAAATTTTTAACAATGAAAGAGTGGTAGTGATGGGTAGATAGAGCACCAGCTTTGGAGCCAAGAGGGCCTGAGTTCAAATTTGACTTCAGATACTTTCTAGCGGTGTGATCCTGAGTAAAGCAGTTAATCCCAAATGCCTCCAAAAACAAAACAAACAATAACACCAAACAAAAAGATTAAAAAAAAATTGGTGAGGGGAGCAGGGAATACCATGACATTCAATTTTTTATTATTTTTTAATTTCAATTTTATTTTTTAATTTGTATTTAAATTCAATTTGTATTATTAAGATTTCTCCATAATTTTCTCCAATCTAGAAAATCAATAAAAGAGCAAATGAAACCCTGATTTGTAGTATTTGCTAAAGTATTAATGCTCATCCTGAAAATTTAATAATCAGTTCTCACAAGCCCATTGAACTGACTACCGACAAGTCCTAAGGGTAGAAATCCAGGGTCTGACTGAATGATGGAGGCAGTGGAAAGATTTACATGAACTGATGCTAATGAAGAAGGCAGAACCAAGAAAACATTGTACACAGCAACAATATGATTGTGTGATGATCAACTATGATAGATTTCTCTCTTCTCAGCAATTCAGTGGTCCAAGGCAATTCCAATAAACTTTGGATGGAACATGACACCCACATCCAGAAAGAAAACTATGGAGACTGAATGCAGATCAAAACATACTTTTTTTCCTTTCTGTTTTTTTTTTCCTCATGGTTTTTCCCTTTTGTTCTGATTTTTCTCTCCAAACATGACTCACATGTAAATATGCAAAAAATGAATGTACATGTATAATCTAAAACAAATGGTCAAGAAGTGATTTGGTGGACCTGAGTCCAGGCAACATAAAGTTAATTTTGAGGTCTAAGGTACAGCATGTGGACAAGAGTTCAGGTAGAGCATTTTCAGCTAACTTTGGTTCCCTTTTCACTAACTCATTCAACAAATATTTATTAGACAGCATAATGGCTTTTAAGTTTTGGGAAAGGGCTTGGGGATAGGTGAGGAGATTATAAAGGGAGCCCAGGGGTAGAAGCAGCTAGCTCTTCTGGGTCTATTTGAGCCTGTGGGCAGCTCTCACCAGATTTTGCACATTTCTGCTTCTCTGCTCGGCTTGGGGCCCCATAGATCAGAGTCCAGAGTATCCAGGGTCTTAGCTGTCCCATGTCCTGCCAAGGGCTTCTGCCCTGCTGGGCATATGGCGCTGTGTTCTTCCACCACTCCGGTCAAGGGAACATTGTGACAGAAGCTCCAGCAGAGAGCTAGGCTCTCTGTCTATGGGAGTGCCACAGAATGACTCCCGTTTTGTCCTGGCTGATATTTCTTAGCACAGAATGAAATTTTCTGAGTTCACCTCAGCGAAGGAGTTAATTTTTCTAACACGGAGTTTAAACATCATTTTGCAAAAGATGCTTCCTTTGCTCTGCCAAAGTCCTTTCATCTGCTGCCAGAGTACACTCGGTCTCCCTCTCTCCTGCTCACTTAACATTTCTCATAAGAGACCATACCCAGGAACCAAGTGTAATGAGGTCAAGTATCCAGTTACTGTTTCCAAACAGCTGGATTCACAAGGCACGTGTTCAGCCATGGAGAAAGGGAGGGTACTGGGCAGTTATCACTGGCACAAACCTGGTCACCATGGGGTCACCTTGGCCACAATCTCTCTGTCCTCCCTGTTCCACTCTACCTATAAACACTGCCTAAATCTCCTCTTGGCTCACAACAAAAAAAGGCTGGGCTAGATTGTTCTCCTAAAGAGGAGAAGGCATTCAGAAGACTTTTAGGGGATAGTAAAGAGAGGCTGAACATGCAGGGAAGAGGTTGATGTTAACAATTCCTTTCTATTGGAACTCCTTGAAATGTATATTCTTGTGACTTCAATTAAATAAACTTACTGAGGTTAATTTAAAGCAGGTTTTATTTTACTTTGATAAAGAAAAAAACACCTACTATGTTCAGAGTATTGTGCTTAAAGATGGAAGGAATTGTAAAATTTCAGATGAGATGAGGCCTTTGCTCTCATGGATCTTACAGCCTGACCTTGCAACCTCTGGATCAATGCCCAAATGCTCTCTGGGGTAACACAAGCAAGGATTGCTGTGCATTTACATGTTCTCTCTCCCTGCCTATTTTCCCTAATATTTCAAATGAAAAGGAAATTCAGTAGGAATTTATTTCATGTACAAACTCTATGTTTCTTTTCTATTAAGAAAATATAAGGACATGAGAATTGTCACAGCACAAAAGACTAAGGGTCTTCTGGGACCAGGGGTTCTGACTCTAATAAAGGCCTTGGAGGATAGTTTTGCAGAGGGACATAATATGAGCCTCAGAGCATAAGATGGAGGAGGGAAACCTTCTTTTATTTAAAAAAATCTTTTTTTAAGCTATGATTTTAAAAATGCCCAGTGAACGTGTTCATCACATTTACTGATGACACAAAACTGAGTGAAATAATTAACCTGATGAATGATAGAATCCAAAAATATTTGGCTAAAACAGACTAAAACAGGGGTTTATAATCTTTTTTTTTATATCATAGACCCTTCTGGCAAACTGGGGAAGGCTATCAACCTCTTAAATGCATAAAATGAAATACATAGAATTACAAAAGAAACCAATAAGAGTGAAATATAGTTATTAATATATTTTTTGAAAGTTCATGGATCCTAGATTAAGAATTTCTCAGCTGAAATTATGGGACTTAATTGAATAAGATGAAATTTAATAAAGTTGAGTCAAGTATTATCCTTTGGGTTTAGTTATCCAGAATTAAAGAGATGGAGGCAGATGGAGAAATAAAAACACAGAGGTTGATAGAAAAAGAATTCAAAGGTTTCGGTAGAATGTAAGCTCATTATCAGTCAACACATGGCAACCCCAAAGTGAAGGTTTTGTTAAACTGTACTAATTTTTATTGGTATGGTGTCTAGAATGAAGGAGGTAATAGTCCTGCTTTGTTTGGAGCAGACTAAGTCTGGAGTTCTGTGCTCAATTCCCTGGGGGCAAGGGTTTAAAAGAACATTGACATGGTCTTAATATCAAATACAAACACTGGGGGGTTGTTATCCCAACTCTCACATGCATTGATGATCACGTCCTCATTGTAGCTATTACATCCCCTTATATCTCTGATTGGTTGTGAGGGAGAATCTTCTAATATTATAAATTAGCCCCTATCATTGTGCTTCCTTCCATGGTTATAGGAGGCTATCAATTAGTCAACAAGACCTAATTAACTTTTAGAAAGCAAGCATGATTCTGAATCTCTCTGAAACCTTACATGACTTGAAAACTATAATTAATAATAATATTTAGCATTTATATAATGCTTTAAAGTTTGAAAAGTACTGTACATATGTTATCTCACTTGATAATGCTTTGACTGATGACCTTTTATAGACAACCCTTTGGATCTGACCAAGGTTCTTCACCTTGTTCCAATACTCTTCTTAAGCAATATCACTTTCAGTGTGCCCAGTGGCACATCAGACACATTTAAATTTATCAAGACCTTTCCACACTTAGTTGGAATGCCTCCAATTAATTTGATTCAATTGAGACTCATTTCTCTCCTGGTAAAGATCCTGGAGTAAAGCAATTTACCTTTTGCTTCAGGCAAGATGGAGATAATTTAATCAATTTAGTCAACTGAACCCCACTCCTTACATCTATAAATGTAAAGTCTTCATTTAGGTTCAAAAAATCAACTTCATGAGTAGGGCATGGGGGAGATAAAATAGGGAATCATCCACATAAAAAAGATCTGTTTTTTCCCATTAACCCAATATGAATCATTAATATGATATGTTAGGTATAAGATCCAATATAACATTTGGAGTTGGGGAGAGGTCTGGAGGGAGTAATTAGTAGCTGAGATCTAGGATTCACCTCCTAGCTCTGTCCTCAAGTCATTTTTCAAAAAGCCCATGCTTTCTGGAAAAATTTACATGAAATGATACTAAATGAAGTAAGCAGCACCAGAAAAACATTGTAAAAACAGCAAGATTGTATGTTCATCAACTATGATAGCCTTAGCTCTTCTCAGCAATACAGTGATCCAAGACAATTCCAATAGACTTTGGATGGAAAATGCTATCCCACATCCAAAGAAAGAACTAAGGAACCTGAATGTGAATCAAAGCATACTATTTTTGCTTTGTTATTGTTGTTTTCTTGTGGTTTTTCCCTTTTGTTCTGATTTTTCTTTCCCAATATGACTCATATAGAAATGTGTTAGAAAATGCATTGATTATATATATATATATATATATATATATATATATATATATATACAGAGAGACAGAGAGACCCTATATTAGTTTGCTTGCTTTCTTGGGGAAAGAGGAAAAAAATGGAGTTCAAAATCTTACAAAAATGAAGGTGGAAAACCATCTTTACTTGTAATTGGAAAAATAACAAACCATTAAAATTGAATTTGTTAAGTCCATGTTTTTGCCATGCCCTATCATTATGGATATTTGCCTGGTCTGTCAGGTGGAGGACTTATCCTTCCCTCCCTATCAACCTACATCAGAATAGCAAGAGGGAGAGGCAAGGGAGAAACATTAACCCTGCCATCTAATTTGAACAAAACTATTCCAATAGCCTTTACTCCATGGAGGCACGAAGGGCAGAGCCTGAGTTAGGCAGTGTCTAGAGCACATCTTCACACACACACACACATACACACACACACACACACACACACACACACACACACCCTATGACTCAGTGTCTAGAGCATATCTTCACACACACACACACACACACACACACACACACACACACACACACACACACCCTATGACTCAGCTCTGGGTTACCCTTACCTTTGTTGTGTACTCAGGATTACAGGGTTGGAGCAGCTGCTGCTACTTCATTAACAGAAAACATCATTTGGATAAAACTAAGATTAACTTATCTGACATTGATTTCCCTTCACAATCTGGCTTCAACCCATCTTCCCAGGATTCTGTTTCAGCCAAATTGGGCCACTTTACATTCCCCAATCTCCTCCTTCTCTCTCTCATTACCATTTATTTTTGCAGACCATCCAATATGCCTGGCATCTACCCTCTCCTCACTTTTTGAAATTCTCTTCTTTCTTTAAGATTCAACTCAGATAGTGTGATATAGTGTAAAGAACATGGGCTCTTTCAAGCAGAGGAGCCTGACTTTGGAACTTACTCCCTATGTCACCTAGAGCAATTCTTTATGCTGGAAAAATGCTGGATAATGCTGTATATAGTGTGCTGGCTCTAGAATTAGAAAGACTTGAGTTCAAATTCATCCTCAAACACTAGCTGTGTGAACTTGAATAATCTTGCTTTATCTTAGTTTCCTCAATTGTAAAAATGGAGAAAAGGATCAAATTGAAATAATAATTGTAAAGTACCTGACACATAGTAGGCATTTAATGAATGCATGTTTCTTTTCTCCCTAAACATCAATTTCCTCAACTGAAAAATGATCTTTAATGGCCCTTGTAGATCAAAACAAAACAAATAAAAACAACAAACTGGATGACTGTGATCTGATCCAACAATCAACTGTTAATTGGATTAGATGAGGTCCATTATGTCTATGAATCTATGATCTTATTTTTCATGAAACTTGGTCTAATTTCCATCATATTGCTGTGAAGACAGCTCTATTTTTTCAGATAAGGTCACTGAGACTATAGGAAGTTAAATTGACTTGTCCAGGTTCACAAACATACATCTAGTGAATGTTTTAGAAAGGATTTTAATTTGGGTTTAATCCCAAGGATTCTACTGTATTATCTATATTTTTTTTCCGACAGGCATAAATTCACAATTTTAATGCCAAAATGAACCTTACAGGTAAATGGTACTTATGAGGAAAGTATGTCACAAAAATGTTATTTTACCCAAGATCCCATAAGTAGCCATTCAGTCCATAAGCATTTATTAAGGATTACTATGTGCCAGGTACTGTGCTAAGTGCTGGGGATACAAAGAAAAGTACCTGACCTCAAGGATTTAATTGACTACTAGTGGAGACATCATGTAAATAACAAGTACATAGTGAGTGATAGAAATGGGTTTTGAACCCGGGTTCCCTAAGAGAAACTCTAGAGTCTCATCCCTGGCACTGAAGCACTATTTAATATGAAACGGAATTGTTTGGAACAACCAAGATAGCTTTCAGTTGGAGACATATAGCAGTGGATAAGTCAGAACTGACCCCCAAGCTATCCATTTTGATCATCTTTCTCTAGAAACTTGCCAATCAAAACATTCTCTCCCAGCTCTTAGATTCTACAATTCTAGGGCAATGTACTCAGATTTGATTCATTAAATATGTATTTGGTCCAGCGGCCTGAATTTCAGAACAAAACACACTAACTCCTTTGAGGGAGAGGTGGCACAGCAGAAAGAATATTGGTCTAAGTATCAAGAAGCTGTGATTTGATTTCCAGCTGTATCTGTATCACCCTCTGTTCCCTTACCAGCTTTATAACTAAGAATTAGTTAATGAACCTTGAGTGAGCCTCAGTTTCCCATTTGGTAAAATGAAAGACATTTATGCTTCTGCTGCCTGAAAGATCACATGAGAATGATCACAGTAGGATTTTGTTCAAATAAAATCTTCAGTGAATCTGTGCTCCTATACAGAATGTTAGCTATTTCTAGTCATATCTTAAACCCAGGTATTTTACACACAGATAACATTGTAGCTGATGATGGAGGGTTAACCCATTTTTGTGATTAATCAGAAAAAGGGATTTCCTCAGCAGCAGCAGTATCATTATACACATATGCAGGGGATAAGAACAGATTTTGACATCAGAAGACCTCATGAACTAAAAGGAAGATTCTTGAATTTAGAGTGTGAACTCCAGGGGGTAGAATTCTACTTGGATTCTACTTCTGGAATGTGTGACTTTGGGTTAACCATTTTATTTCTCTGAGACTCAATGAGTAAAATGAGGAGGCTGGAGGAGGTCCCTTCCTGTTCTAAAGGTATGATCCTGGCTTTGAATCCTGGCCCTTTTATTTATGAATAATCATGTGTGT
>JAJPUD010000042.1:1196964-1237556 GCA_023553655.1 Myrmecobius fasciatus | reverse complement strand
AAGGAAAAAAAAGATGGGATGACCTGATTTCCAAGATTATTTCTGTCCTGGATTTCACCATTTTCCAAATCCCTCACTGTCTTAAATTAAGCTACATTTGACTTTTTTAAAATGGTATTTAAAAATATGTTTACATTTGGTCCTCACAGCAACTGTGGGAGGGAAAGGTTATTGTTCTTCTTATCTAACCGATAAGGTGAAACAGTGCACAAAACACTGAATCTGGAATTAGGAAGACTTGAGTTCAAATCCATATTCAAATACTCCCTAGTTATATGATCCTGAATATTCCACTTAAGCTCTGTTTGCTTCAGTTTCCTCATCTGTAAAATGGGGTTGATAACAATAGCACCTATCTCCCCAAACTGTTATGATAATCAAATGAGATAATATTTGTAAAGTACTTAGCATGGTACCTGACACACAGTATGTTCAATATCAATATTAGTTATTATTATTAGTGTCAAACCAGAAATCAGTTCCTAATACTCTGCAAATCTTTGTTGTTATTCGGTCATTTCAGACATGTCTAATTTTTCATGATCCCATTTGGGGATTTTTTTGGCAGGCATACTAGAGTGGCAAGCCATTTCCTTCTCCAGCTCATTTGACAGATGAGAAAACTGAGAAACAGGGTTAATTGAATTGCTCAGAATCACTTAGATAGTAAGTATCTGAGGCTGGATTTGAACTCCAGGTGTTCTTGACTCCAGAGGCACTATTTCCATTGCACCACCTATCTGGAAATCTTAAAGGGATTTAATCTATTATAAAAATTAGGAATGAAGCAGCTAAATGGCAAATGGGAGAGATTACTAGATCTGGAGTCAGGAACATTTCAGATTTGTTTTGTTCACGTTAGAGGAAATCTTTTCATTTGAAGTATTTTTATAAAAATTGATGAAATATACAAAGCAATGAAGTGTACAAGCTATTTCATGGACAATGGATGATTTCATTGACAAGATTATTTGGAACGAAAACATGGGAACACCTTCCAACATCCTTATCAATTTTACATATTTCTCTTCTGCTTTTTCTTTTCTCAAAGTACATGAAGAGAATGCTTAAGTTTAAATCCCATTTTGAGCAATTGCTCACTAGCTAAGTGACCTTCCGAAAGTTATTTTAAAAAAAACTCCATTTGCCTCAGTTTCCTCATCTGTAAAATAAGAATAGTCCCTAACTCCCAGAGTCATTGTGAGGAATCAACAAGATAATATTTTTAAAGTACTATATTAACACCAGTTATTATTATTATTAGTTGTAATACATTATTTAGTCCTTTTCTCCTTCCCTCTCATCCTAGGTCCTAATTTGTGAAGACTACCAAGGAGAGAATTCTGATCCCAGGTGGTTATAATGAAGTTCTGCCCAGTGAGTCATATCCATTATGTCCTTAAATAAACAACATCTGGAATCTTCTCCCCACCTGCAACATGATAAATATCATGGGGAGACCTCCAGGTATGTAAATAATACAATCTCTGCCATCTCCTTCCACAATTCATTATGAGCTCTGGTTTTTTAATTGCTCTGGCATCAATAGGTGGAGCAGAGTTATCAGAAAAACACCCCCACTGCTGGTCATTAATTATCCTTTTATCACAAGGAGGAAAGGAAGTGTTAAGGATAGACATGTAACAGAGTCTATATTAAGTTGTCCATCCAACCCAGGCCTGGAGCAGAGGTGAGAAATCACCATCATTAGGTAGCCAAGCACAACCAGTATCTTGGCACCTCAGTGCTATTAACAGTTACATCAGATTTAGAATTACACAATCTCAGAACTGCAGAAAGGGATGATTACCAAAGATCACTCAATAATCATCCAGAAATGACTGAAAATCCCTCTATATCACTGATTAGTGCTCATTTACCCTCTACTTGAAGATGTCTAGTGGCCTATTCAACTTTGATATAACTTGAATAAATGAATATGCATTTATTAAGAACCTCTATGTACTAAGCATTGATGATACAAACAGAAGCAAAGCTGACCATGTCCTGAAGTATCTTACATTCTAATTGGGGAAACAATTATATAAATGAGAATGATGGCCAAGTTTTTGTTCACTTTTTTTTTCCTGAGGCAATTGTGGTTAAGTGACTTGCCCAGGGTCACACAGCTAGGAAGTGTTAAGTATCTGAGACCAGATTTGAACTCAAGTCCTCCTGACTTCAGGGCTGGTGCTCTATCCCCTGCGCCACCTAGCTGCCCCTTTTTGTTCACTTTTGAAAAGAAAAGTTACAGGATAGTAAGTAGAGCCACAGGGGAAATTGATAGACTAGCAACAATGATGCAGTAGATTTGATCCAAAGTCACAGCTACAGAACTTTTAAAAGAATAGGGGAGGAAAGGGATGGCCAGGAGGTTGGAAAAGAAGAGGAGATGGCCAGAGGGAAAGAATGAAGACAAGGGGCTTTTCTGAAATAATGATCAGAGAAGCAGTCACCAATAGGGAAAGCAGGGACCCAGAGTAGAAATCAGGCCAAAGCATCAAAGCAATTGACGAAAAAGAATTGCCTGAAGAATAAATTAGGAGTTTTTCCTAATTTGTAGGTAATATCTAGTCCTCTTATACCTTCCACTGATTTATCCTAGTTTTGAATTCTGTGACCAAGCAGAACATCTAGTTCCTCTTGAAGATAATAATTATGCATCCACTGTATCTTCTCTTCTCTACATTAAACTTCCCCAACTTCATAAGACAGTCTTGTAAAATGAGCTGGAGAAGAAAATGGCAAACCACTCCAGTATCTTTGCCAACAAAACTCCAACTGGGGTCACAAAATGGCAGACACAACTGAAAACAACTGAACAACACAAAGGATGTATTCTCCAGCCCCTTCACCCTTAGCTTATTCTCCTTTGGACACTGGTTTGTCAATGTCCATTCTAAAATGATTCTCATAAATGAACACGAAACTCCAGCTGTGGTGTGACTGAAGCAGAGGATAACAAGCCTATTGACAGTTTTTTATGGATATGTTATTAATCCTATCTCTTGTTCTTTCACTAAAGTACCCCCAATTTGTTATCAATTATAGGGAGTCATATAGATAGCATGTTCATAAATTCAAGAGAATAGATTTAAAATTTTCATTTTGGAAATCAGCAAATGCTATGAATCAGGGCTTTACTGATGATTTCATTGGTAGTCTAGACTTAAGAAAATGATAGAGAAAAATGAAAAAAGTTTTCAACTATTATTCAGGTTAAACTTAAAAGTGCATTAATTTTTCCCTGGAAAGTGACTTGTAAAACATTTACTAAATATATCCCTGCCTCTCCCTCTCTAGTCCCAACCCTGGAATTACAAAGCCATCTCTGTCCTGAGCTCACTGAGTCTCCCTCTTCTTTATCTTGGATTAAAACAAGGCACCAAACCAGGTATCTTGTCAATTGATTGCAAACGAAGCTATTCTAAAAGTCTAGCATAAACTTGAATTGGGTATATTAATTGACATATTTTTTCTTTCACTTTATTCTTTGATTCTCTGTCATGGCATGGAGGTCACTCAAGGGTTTTCCAAAGCTCTGTCAAATCCTACCAAACCAGAAAAAGTCTTCAAGTAGAGGGCCAAAGATATATCTTGTTCTGATTTTCCAAGGAACAGATTACAGATTGGGGGGAAGATGGCAACCAGAAATTTATTCATTTATTTGTTTGTTCTTTATACAACCTCAACTACTCACAAAGCTCTGTCAAATCCTACCAAACTGGAAAAAGTCTTCAAGAATAGGGCCAAAGATGTATCTTGTACTGATTTTCCAAGGAACAGCTTACAGGTAGGGGGAGGGAGAAGATGACAACCAGAAATTCATTCATTTATTTGTTTATTTGTTTGTTATTTTTACAGGCTCAACTATTCACAATCATGTAGCAGGGTATTGGGGGACTGTAACCTTCAAGGGTAAATCCACACCAATAAAAGAAAAAAATCCTTGAACTAGTGAAGTAAGATCAAGTTGGCCATTTTGTGGCTGCCATGTCCCAATATTCATTTCCACTAATCTTACAGTAAAGACCTCAGTTCTTTTTTGCATCAGTTTTCTTCTATAAGCTCCATCTTGCCCATGTTCACAATCCTGTGAGTCAAAAGACCAGGCCTTTTTTTTTTACAGTTGTGTAGTAGACTGTTTGTAACAGTAAATTCCTCCTTTAATTTCAGTTCTATATTGGGAAAGTTATCTTTTAGGAAAACAAATAATGAAAAGGCCCCCTGGCTCCTGAGGTCCAAGGCTGAATGTACACCTCCCCGAGCAATGGGAAACAGCTGTGGAACTCCAGCTGCCATTCAGAGGAGGGAAATAACATTCCAGGGGTGGAAGCCCATTAGCAGCAGCCACCCCCTTTCTTCTACCACTCCCCCCCAACCCAAATCCTTTAGATTCTGAGCTGTTTCTTTTCTATTTATGAAAAATTAGTCTCTTTCTTGATACATATTTTATGATGTCCTGGTGGTGTTTACTATCTAAATTTAGGGAACCAGCGCACCCTGGAATGAGAGTCTGGTCCCTGGAGAGCTGGCTCTGAAGGCTTTTCTCCAGCCCTCTGTAAGGAGTTTTTCAGTGTGTGGGTGGAAGTTGAAAAATCGAGGTAATTTAAATTAATTATGGGGACAACGAAAAGGAAGGCTGTTGAATTCCAGGGAAGTTTAGATCCCTGATTAGATTTTGCATTTTTTAAAAAAGGAAACTTAAGAAAAGAACATGCTTGATTTCTACTGAGAAGAGATATTTATACACTCAAAATATAGAAGAAATCATGCCCTTATTTTCTTGACTTGTTACTCCAAATCAGGCTAGTGCAGCAAGAGGAAGGAAGATAAAATGCACTGGTGAACTTTGTTTTGTTTTTCCTGTGGGTTAGTTTGCTTTGAAAGATCTTCACTAAAGCCGCCTTCTCTAATACCTCACCAAGGTGGATGTGTGGATGTGACTCTGTGTTCTCTAAGGCGATATGCCAGTAGAGCAAGAGTTCTAGCAACTTATATAAACTGGGGAAAAAAAAAAAAAAACTTCTGATGAGGATCTGCTGATGGATGAGAGATCTGGCCTCTGAGGACCAATCCAGGGAAGCCTAAAAATGTTGGTCCAAAGGGACAGCTACTGGGCATCTTGGGATTTGGTTTTGATTTGTCTTCTGATCATAGCAACTGATGAAACTACCAATTGTTCAATCAATCAACAAGCATTTCTCAAGGACCTATAATGTACCATGCATTTTGGACATGAATAAAAAGAATGACACAATCACTCTCAAAGAACTTGTATTCTTTGAATGGAGATAATGTGCACAAAATAATATCTAACATTTATATTATACATAATATGTGCTAGACACTTTATAATTAGTATTTCATTTAGTCTTCACACCAACCTAATGAACTAAGTGCTATTATTACCCTGATTTTAGATCCAAGGAAACAAAGGCAGTTAAGTGATTTGACTGAGGGAACTCCAAACCAAGTGTTCTATACAATGTGCCACCTAGCTGCCTTTTACATATATGTCATATATATTACATTTATCATGCCTCATACATATATGAAGAATAAACACAAAATTTAAAATAAGGCAATTTGAGGGAGAGCTCCAGAACTTGGAAGAATCAGAAAGGGTTTCTTATAGAACATGGGTGTTTAATCTAGGATGTGTGAACTCATTTTTTATTTTATTTTTTAAAATTTTGGGAAGTATATTTCAACATAATGGGTTTTCTTTGTAATCCTATATATTTTGCCTTATGCATTTGAAACTATTATTGGGAGAAAGGTCTCTTGGGTTTCACCAGACTACAAATGCAGTTCATGACATGAAAAGTTTAAAAATTCTTGAGATAGGGGATGATATATGAATTGTATCTTGAAAGAAGAGAGGAAAGCACAAGTTCTGGCACATTTTAAGTTCTTGATAAATTATCAATAATAATAATGACAACACTTCATTAACTGCTGAGAGCACAGAGTTGGCACATTGGATTGAGCACTGGGCTTAGAATTAGGAAGAATCGGGGCAGCTAGGTAGTGCAGTGGATAGAGTACCAGCCCTTAAGTCAGGAGGACCTGAGTTCAAATCTGGCCTCAGACACTCAACACTTCCTAGCTGTGTGACCCTGGGCAAGTCACTTAACCCCAATTGCCTCAACAAAAAGCAAAAAAAAAAATAATAATTAGGAAGAATCATCTTCATAAATTCAGATCTAGTCTCAGACACTTAATAGGCATGACCCTGAGCTGGTCACTTGACCCTATTTGTCTTAGTTTCCTTATCTGTAAAATGAGCTGGAAAAGGAAATGGCAAAACCACTCTGATATAGTGGCCAAGAAAATTCCAAAATGGGGTCACAGAACAACAAAAACTACAATAATAATAACTAATATAACATTTTAAGCTTTATAAATAATTTTATAGTTATCTGATTTGATCCTCACAACAACTCTGAGGGGGTGAGTGCTTGAATTATCTCCATTTTATAGATAAGGAAACTGAGGCATTCTGTGTTTAAGTAACATACAAGGCTTGCATAGCTAATAAGTAACAGAAGCCTGTTTTGAACTTAAGGCTTTCCAACTCTAGATCTAGCCCTCTAGTCTGTATGTGTCTCCATAGTCTGGGATTGTCTTTTGCCTCTTGGTGTATTCTCATCATTTAGCATAATACCTAGAATATAGTAGGTACTTAAGAAATGCTTAATGACTGTGATTTATTGTTTATATATTGATTCCCCTATTAGACTGAAAACTCCATATAGATATAAATTGGTTTTTGCTTTTTTAACTTCAGTGATTAGGATAGTGCTTAGCACATAGTAGGTCTTTAATAAATGGATGTTAATAAGTGTCTATTGATTAATTGATTATGAATCCTAAGAATTAGAGGCATTACAATCTATAATGTGAATAGTCACTATCTCAGTGCAATCAGAGATCTCTAAAATGTGAAAGCTTATACCTATACCATTTCATTTCTTTAGCAGCACAAATAACTTTAGGGCCTTTGATATTATTCCTAGGGAAAAAAATACTACTTTTATGCCCTTTCCTTTTTTTTGAAAAACCCATGATTTATCCATTTGATATCATTCTTCCACATTGTTAATGATTATCTGGCTGAAAAGACCATCCCTTGGTAGCCAGCTCTCCTGTAGAAGAGTCTCTGTAAACACTGCTAGGCTGGTTTCCAATCCACCATCATGTCCCATACTGAAAGCTTTGGTAGACGTTTATGTTTCATTAGCTTGGAGAATCCAGGCCATCCCCATTCCGTAAGAGAATATTAGGGGATGATTTTATTATTTTCCATTATTGTTAGTGTGAGTTCCTTGAGGTAAGGACTATTTCAATTTCATTTTTCACTTTGTAGCTTCAATGCCCACCACATAGTAAGTACTTAATAAATATATGTGGAATGAATTTATTAAAGCATTTTGTGCCTGGAAGCAACCTAAATGTAGTCAGAAAAAAGAAAGAAGCAGCATATAAAGTCCTCCTTCCCATTTACTTCTTTTTTACTTGAACTTCATTTCACTTGATTTCTCCTGGGGGTGTGCTAGAGTCATTTCCAACCAGCTTAAGAAAGCTGTTTGTTAAATTATCAGTATGAATATTTACACCTTGGAAACTGACAAACTCTACAAATCAGTATTTGGAGTATTTGGTTTACTTTTTGTTGATTGCTTAGACTTAAGAAAGTGATGAAGAGAAATCTTAATAATTCAAATTATACTTTAAAAATGTGTCCTGCATACATTTTTGTCAGGGAGCCACTTGTTAAATATTTGCTTCTCTTACTTTTCTCTCTTCAGCTCCGACCTTGGTGTTCACAAAGCCTTCCTTATCTCCATCTTATAGGGATGTTTTTTTTCTAGTTTTGAAAAAAATAATTTCTAAAGACACAAAACAAGTAGTCCCTTGATGATTGTTCCCAGAGGGAGATACTTTAAATGTCTTTCCTGAATAGCTTTTGAAGAAACTGGATTATAAACCCTGTATTTGATGTCACCCCCCACTCTAAAGGTATCATGGTGGATAGGGTTTTCCAAATTGCTGTTCTTTCATAACTATGTAAGCTGCTGTCTCTCTGTCCCTGGGGAATTAGAAGAAAGGTTGGGGCATGTTTGCTGATGCACATACTTCTGCATTCTTTTACTGGTGGCAGTAATAATGATAATTATATATTCCTTTTTTTTCCCTTGTACTACCTGGCCAAAAGGCACTCTCTGCATAAGAGCAGCCTGGCCAGTCATAAAACTCAAAATCAAGTCTCCCATTCCCATGAAATTCCAATGAAAGAGTGACCCATGCCTCTTTGAAATAAATTTTATTGATATCTTATGTTTTTATATAAGCTATATTTCCCAATGCATTTCTCTCCTTTCCTCTCTTATAATAAAGAATTTAAAAGAGGAAGAAAAGTAGTTCAATAGTCCTAACCTACTTATTGAAAATGTCTTCCTTCATAGCAGAAATTCTTAACCTGGGGTCATTCCACGAAATGATTTAAGAGGGTAAACTTGGATGTGGACAAAAAAAGCCATATCTTTATTGCAATTTAATTGGTTTCCTTTGTAATCCTATGTGTTTTACTTTATATATTTAAAAGCATTATTTAGAATTAGGATCCATGGGTTTCACCAGACTGCCAAAGAGGTTCATGATCCCAGAAAGGTTAAGAATCCCTGCCTTAAAGGCATTATTCCACAATCATAGTCTGCAACCTCCCTAATGATGTTCTTATATTGCTTTTTGGATCCAAGTTTGGTCTTCGAAATTTCATGGCATCCATTTTTAACTTGTTTGAATGAAAGTATATATGTCAATTACAAAACCAAAGGTACTACTCTAAAGGAGAATTACAGTTGAATCAGGAAACAATACACAGAGAAGAAAAGTGTCCTGAAAGAGGTACTAGCCAAATTCGTGAGTGGTATCATATGGATTCCTTTTGGGAGCAATGGTAAAGCTAATTTGATCATGAATCTAGATGTAGGAGAGAAGGTATGAGCATGAATTGTTGAGAAGATGGTCAAGGAGTTTGGAAAGGTTTTCACACTATTTTAGATGTTATGCATATTGTTTTCTGCTTTCTCCACTTGGCATCAGTTTTTTCAAGTCTTCCCATCCTTCTCTGTATTCATCATATTCATAATCTTACAGCATAATAATATATCATTATAACGATATGCTAAAATTTATTCCATTTCCCCAAATGATCATGCCTTATGCCTTTTAACTATCCATGAAAATTGTTTGTTTGCTTGTTTATTGTTTCTTTGTTTTTCATCGGAGAAGACAGGAACCATATACCAACAAAGTTGTTTGAACAGACTTCTGGAATATTGGAAGCAACCTTAGGTTCTTAGACTGCAAAAGTTGGATGGGATCTTAGAGAACACTGTGTTCAATTCCCTTATCTTATAGCTGTAATTAAAGTCCAGAGCACTGATGTTGTTTCCCCTGGGTCACAAAACTGGTTGGTGACAGGTCTGGGATCCCAAACCAGTTTCCCCTTCAGTCTTATGTTTTTCTCATTAAACAACTGCTGCTTTCATACTGAATGTTTGATGAAGTGGTTGGGCAAGGTGACTCCTCAGCCCCATCTAGGGCTAACAACTTAGTTACTATCCATGCGACTTTGGGCAAATTGTTTCATCTCATTTAGATGAAACTTTATTTCCTCGTGTGTAAAATCATGGTGCTACTTTTATCATACTGCCTTGCAAGTAGTGTGGTATGGTGGAAAAAACCCTGGATGTTAAGTCTCAGGAAATGAGTTCAAATCCTGATTCTGTCACTAACTAGCTGTGTGACCTGAGGCAAGTCTTCTAAATGTTCTAACCTTCAGTAGCTTACTTCCAAAGCGAAGTGAACTAGATCAGGATCATTTAACATTTTTTTGTATCATGCTACCCTTTTAATTTTAGTGATGCCTCTAGACCCCTTCTTAGAATATTTTTGAATAAATAAAATGAAATCTACATGATTACAAGGGAAATCCGTGTGTGTCTGTGTGTGTGTGTGTCTGTGCGTGTGTGTGTGTGTGTGTGTGTGTCTGTGTGTGTGTGTGTGTATGATTTCTAAAAGAAGTTCATGAACTTCAGGTTAAGATATGCTGAATAAGATGATCTATCTGGCTCTTTCCAACTCCAAATCATATGGTCCTAATCAGATCATCATTTTTGTAAAAATTCCTATCATGAAACCCAGAGGATTTAACTCACCCTAAATCATATAGTTATGAAAGAGCTAAGACTAAATGCCAGGTCTCCTAACTCCTAGTCCAAGTTTTTCCCCATTGTATCTTGATTATCTTTTGAGATAATGTAATCTTCCAAAGTACCTGATCCTCATCTATAACAATCAAAAACAAATAAATCAAAAACAAAACAAAACCAAAACACTCCTCTGTCCATTTTGTCTTTAAGGAACACCGTGGTTATTTTAAGAGATGAAAGATCTTTCAGTTCCCTCAATTGAATCTTTCTTTCTGTCATCCAAAAGTCCTGGTTCACCATGGAACAGGATTGGTGTAACAGAATCCACGGCTTAGCCCACTGTGGGGGAAGGAAGAAGAAGCTGCCATCTTATTGCATGCTCCTAGAATGCATAAAATGAAGTCATGGGGCTACTAGCACCCAGGAATGGGCAAGAAGGCCACGTGGTAGGCTGCCAAGGGTTCCGCAGGCTTCTCTATGCAAAATGATTTGCAATCAGTTCCAAGTGATTACACATTGTCTCCCATCGATTGGCACAAGGCATCCTTGACAGAATAATGAGCTGCAGCTGATGACAATCACAGTCTACTGTCTCCCTGTAAGTTTGATTGCACAGCCTTCCACTTTGTGATTGAGCCCCCATCACCACTACAAAGTACTGCAAGCAAGGTGGGAACTTTAACACTGAAGAAATTCAGAGGGGAGAGACAGATGAATTCCCTGCCAATGACTTAATATTTGTAAAACAGACTGATCAGTTTCTTTGCTTTGGATTAACAGGACAATTTTCTGTCTTCATAGTCCCAAACACATCCCCTCAAAAAGAAAAAAAAAGAAAAGAAAAAGGAAGAAAGCAAGAAAAAAGAAAAAGAAAAACATGAGAGGGGAAGAAGCTTGGGAGACATCTGAAGACAAAAGATGTCTACCCTCTCATTCAAGGTCATTCAACAAATATTTTGAAACCCCAGGTGATTTGGGTATAAAATGAAGTGGATCTCTAAAATCCACTTCTAGTTTTAAATCCTGTGATCAGATGACACAGGACCAGCTGGGAAGCTCCATAATGGAATGGGGACAGGAAGGGGAAAATAAACATACAGATGGCTAGAAAGTGAAGGTTCCATGGAGGAAGCATGACTGAGCTGAGCCTTGGAAGAAAGGGATAATTTAAACAAATAAAGATTGAGATGAAAAAAGGAAAGTTCTTTAGAAACCTGGAGGATGTGACCAAAGCATGGGGAAAGAAGAATTTTAGGATGAAAACTGTAGAGAATAGTAATCCCATTTGGCAAGAGGATTGAATCTGTGAAAGGGAATGAGCTAAGGTTGAACGGGCAAATTGGAACCACACCGCCCTTCACTTAGAATAGAAAGTTTATATTTTCTTAGGTAGACAAAAAAGGAACTACTGAAAGGGTTTGGTGTTTTGTTTTGTTTAATTTTTATTGTTTTTAGTACAGGAGTGAGTACAGGAATAATCATAAATTAGAGACTGATAACTGGTATGGAAATTTAGAGTTCATTTAGTACAAACCTTACAGATGAGGAAAGGTGGGAACCATGGAGGTTAACTGATTTTTCTTAAGATGACCTGGGGCAAATGGAAGAGCCAGGTCCTCTGTCTCCAAATCCAACAAGATTTCACCTGCACTGGAGAGAATATTTAGCATATTTTTATTCACTCAATAAACATTTAGATTCTCCAATGAAACATGGGAGGAGAAATGAGGCCAATGAAATAGAACATATCATGGAGGTTTAGGACTTGAAAATATGAAGGAAGAATATCTGTCCAGAAATTTCTGTCCACTCTATCTATGAACTAAGAGCCAGTTTCAGTTAAGGGTCTAAAACAAGAATTAGTAGATTCTTTCACCCAAGCCTGATTGCTCTCCTGTTGTCAAGGGAAAACATCTGTTTATTTAAATTGAGATTGCATTTTATCATAGCCAGGAATGCCTCTCAATAAGAGATGATGTGTTTAAATTTCACGAATTGTGCAAGTCTTAAATTTCCTAGTTGGGATCTGCCTTCTGTCCCTATATTTGTAGACTACCATCTCCCAGAAAGATACAGAGTCTTACTGAAAGCTAATAAAAGAGTTATACTGCAAATAAGACCCTAATTTATGAATCTGATAATAGCTGGTCTTGTTGCCAGACATTTAACTATTTCTTAGACCTATTTATGAAGTAAGTCTGAATGTAAAGTCATAAGCCCAACCAAACAAATAACCAAGCAGTCAACCTAGGGTAAAATCTGTTTTTTTGTTTTTTTGTTTTTTCTGAATAACTTTTTATTGAGTAGTAGTTATCAAAGTAGTATAACTTAGTTTTAAAAACAATAACAAAAAATGGTTGCCTTCTGTCATCAGTTATGGTACAGTGAATGGAAAATTATAAAAATCAATGGATTTGACATCAGAGGACCTGGATTCTTACCCAGCTCTCATCCCCAAATGAAGTCACTGACTTCTGGGTCTAATTTTCTTCCTCTGTAATAGTAAATGATATAGATAATGAAGTCGGTAAAGATTACTTGTCCTGTACATCTATAATCCTGGGAAAAATCCTCCCTTTCTCCCCCCATCTGTTAAATTCACTACTTTCACCTTTTCAGCTTTCTCTTTTTTCAGCTAGCATTTATGTGGTTTTTTAAAGTTTGCAAATCATCTCATGAATATTTTCTCCTCACATTCTCACAATAGCCTTGGGAGGAACTCTATTATCTTCCCCATTTTATAGATGGAGAAATTAAGGCAAACAGAGGTTAGGTATCTAGCCCAGCTCACAGAAAATTTGAACTTAAAACTTCCTGAGTCTGGGTTCAGCACTCTATCAACTATGCCACTTAGCTGTTCCATGTATTCTCTGACTAGGCTACCCTCTGTCCTCTGTAATTTCCTACCTCCATTAATTGCTTTGACAGTTCCTTTTGACTGAAAGGTTCTTTTCCCCCATCTTTTCCTACTGTATTCCCACTCAATCATTAAAACTCAATTGAAATGCTACCCCTTCCATGAAACAACCCTCCTACCTCCTATCAGGAACAACCATTTCCCCCCTTGATCCTCACTTAATACTATTTTTTGACACTTCTTCAAGTGAAATGTTTGTAAAGCACCTAGTGAACCTAAACTCATTATATATAAATTCTCTATTATGGTGATCTGTCCTGGGACAGCTAGGTGGTGAAGTAGATAGAGCACGAGCCCTGAAGTCAGGAAGACCTGAGTTCGAATCTAGTCTCAGACACTCAACACTTCCTAGCTTTGTGACCCTGAGCAAGTCACTTAACTCTAATTGACTCAGCAAAAAAAAAAAATACAATACAATAAAATAATGATCTGTCCTTGTTTACTCTCCTGTTCAACTATGATCTCCATGATGTCAAGTCACTATGAAGTGCTTTCTGTGATGAGGTCAGGAACAGTCCCTTTCTAAACTGTACTCCATCTAGCTCAGGTGCCTAACATAATGTCCTGACCATAAAAAGGCATTTAACATGTGTCTGTTGAATTGAATAAAATGTACTAAAAATCATCATTCTCCAAAATAAAGCCATGAAGATACATTAAAGCATTCTTTAATTAAAATGTAAAACTTTTTGCTGATTTTACAAAAATACACCTGCAATGGAGGAAAAGTGAATACTTTAACCAAAATTACCAAGAAGAATAAGACTGTTGAGCCAGGTCACTGGGAAAGAGCTAGGAAATCCAAGAGCTAATTGGAAATCAGGAAGCTTAGAATTAGGTCCTAGTTCTGACATTTATTCAATATATTTTAATTCAGCTGAATCCAAAGCCTACCTATTGTGGGACTTTGGGCAAATTACTTTCTCCATTCCATATCTCAGTTTCCAAATCTGTTAGATAAAAATAACAGCATTTGTATAGCATTTTGAAGCTTACAAAGTGCTTTATAAATATCTCATTTTATCTTCATGGCTATTTTAAGAAGCATTATTAACTCCATTTACATATGAGAAAACTGAGGAAGACAGAGATGAAGTGGTTTGCTGAAAGTCACACAACTAGGAAATGTCCAGTTGGGTAATAATGCCCAAGGAACTTTCCAACTCCAAGTACAGATGATCCTATGAAGTATTTTCTGTAATAAAGGGGAAAAGGAAGGAAGAAAGTAGAATGCTTCTCAGTAAGACAGATTTCCCTACCCTTAGGAAGCTTACAGTCTAAGAGAGGGACAAGGCACAGAAAACTATATTCTACCACTTTCAGACTGATCAAGAGATGTAAATACCTGTGTATTATGAGGTCAAGGAATAGGAAGGAATGAGAATGTGAGAAGGCTTTTTAGAGAAAGTGATATCCAAGTGAAATTTTAAAGATAGTTGAGAAATCAGTAGGCAAAGAAAGAAAAGGATAGGATTCTATAGGCACAGTATAATTAAAGACAGGGAAACAGGAATAGGCAAGGAATATCTAATAAAATAAACTACTATAGAGAGGGAAACAATATGAGGTAAATATCTAAAAGTTGAGAAATAGGAAAGTATCAGATTGTGGAGAACATTGAATGCCAGGCAGATGATTTCAAACTTTACTTGTTAGGCAAAGGAAACCTTTGACATTTTTTTTAAAGCAAAAGGTTGATTTTAACAGATTAATTTGTATTGTAGATACAGAAATTTGAAAGATGGAGAAGAAGGAGGAGAAGATGGAAGAAAAACCTATTCTACAATTACTAACAGTATTGCAAGCAGGTAGTATGTGGTCCTATGCCAAAACATTGGCATTAATTTACTATGAGAGTTTGAGTGGATTGCCTCTTTTTGTTTCTTTTCCCAATAGTATTGCAATTTTCCAAATACATATAAAGATAGTTTTCAACATTCATTTTATAAACTTTGTTCTAAATTTTTCTCCCTCTTTCCCTTAGTTACTTCCTTCTTCCCAAGACAGTAAGCAATCTGATATAGATTAAATATGCACAATCCTTTTAAACATATTTCCATGTCTCATATTGTACAAGAAAAATCAGACCAAAAGGGGAAGAAACATGGGAAAGAAAAAAGTAAACAAACAAAAAAGGTGAAAATGTTATGCTTTGAACCACATTCAATCTCCACAGTTTTCTCTCTGGATGTAATTGACATTTTCCATCCCAAGTCTATTGGTATTAGCTTGAATCATTGCATTGTTGAGAATAGCCAACTCCATCACAGTTCATCATTGCAAAATCTTGTTGTTGCTGTGTACAGTGTTTTCCTGGTTCTGTTCACTTCACTCAGCCTCAGTTCAGGTAAGTTTTTCCAGGCTTTTCTGAAATCAGACTGTTTACCATTTTTACATGACAACAATATTCCATTACATTCATATACCATAATATATTCAGTCATTCCCCAACTGAGGGGAATCCACTCAATCCAGTTCTTTGGCACTACAGAAAGGCACCACATTTTGCTGATGGGAAGACTTAAGTTTAGAGAGTTCATATGATTTGCCTAAAATATACAGTCTGAGGGCAGCTAGATGGCATAGTGGATAGAACATAGGACCTGGAGTCGGAAAGATTCTTCTTAAGTTCAAATCTGGCCTCAGCTGAGAAAATCACTTAATTGCCTCAGTTTACTTTTCTATAAAATCAGCTAGAAAAGGAAATGACAAACCTCTTCGTTATCTTTACCAGGGAAACCCCAAATGGAATCATGAAGACTGAGACACAACTGAAGTCACTGAATAACACAGGTTCATGGTTTGTTCCCAGGTCTTCCTGACACCCACTCTTGCACACTACCTCCTATACCACCATGAACTGTAAGGCTCTTCCTCCTTCTGATAGTCCTGGAATCTTGACATTACCTTATTAACTTTTTTGGGGGGAGGGGCATTCCAAAAGAAGCCACCTTTAGTAATGAGCAGATGGCCTCGAGGAAGCCTCGAAAGGAGACCTTTGTGTGGCTTCCTGTCAGGAACAAGCAATTTACCCAACAATCCAGGAATCTGCAAATGAGGAAAGAGCAAGAAAGATTCCTTGTAAAAGGAAAGCCTTGGTGGAGAGCAATAGGAATTACCAGATAAGTTTCCTGCTTTTCATTCACTTCCTCAGTGTCCTCTGGAAGAATATGCTTCCCTTTCTCACTCAGAAAGTCAATGCTCATCTCCTAGGTGGGAATTCAGAGAAAAGTGCCTTCACAAGAAAATAGTCTGAACAACAAGTAGTAGTATTTCCCCTAAGAAACACAGCCTGGGTTTCACTCCTCTGGATTTCTTTATGAGTCCAGTCTTTGGTTCTGACTATCATTTGATTTGGTGCAGTCCGATGAGACATAAACCAAGCAAAAATTTTATTCAGGTTCTGTGGCCCATGGCTGCCATGTTCCCTTTAGGGAAACAAAGACTTACTGAAATGAAAGACAAAAAAGTCCAGTCTATCATCTCTCACCCAGACATTCTTCCTTGAACATTTGAGTACTTGGTCTATTTAATATTAAACATCTCAAGACTTCTATATTTAGTAAAAATGTCATTGAGACATCATTTTTGCCACAAAATGGGAGGCACATTCAATTTGAGGAAACAGCATGACCTTAGGCTGTATCTGGAATTGGCCAGTACCAGCAAGGTTTGAATGCCAGTTCTGACAAGTTCAACCCTCTGATGCCTCAGTCTGCTCATCTGTGAAATGGGGATACAATACCTGTACTAACTAGCTCAGAGTGAGCTTGCCAGGTTCAAATGAGACAGTATATATAAACAAAGTGGTTCATAAATCTCAATATGATGTTTAAATTTCAACTCTTTTATTTTGGGGTGGGGGGAGTGACCTGCCCAACTTGTGATTTCATTACTCTAGGGAATTCCCAATGAGTAGACTCCTTCTTTTTTGCTATTTCAAATCTCAGAGAAATACCTGGAATTCTAAGTATCAAGTGACTTGCTGAGGATCATTCAACTAGTTTGATTCTGAGGCAGGACTCAAAATTTGGAGCCAGCCTTGATCCTCTTCTCCATGTTAGTATTAATGTTTACATTTTTGACTTTGTAATTAATGAGGTATTATGTATAAAGGGCTTTGTAAAGCTTAACATTCCACATAAATACTAATATTATTAGCTAGTGAGTTTACAAGTAAAGTGCTCTGGAAACCTTAAGGTACTACTGTTTATTAATTATTGTTATTGTTATTAATGATAATAATAAATAACATGAAAAATACATTAAATAATTTAAAGTTCTATGTAAATAATAATAATAATAATAATAATAATTTGCAAATAAGATTACATGTCAAGTGCTTTGGAAACCTTAAGACATTATGAAAATGCTTATTATTATTATTAATAATAAATAGCATGAAAAGGTCTATTATAAACTTTAAAATTCTATATAAATATTATTATTAATAATAGCAAATAAGATTACATGTCAAGTGCTTTGGAAACCTTAAGATATGAAAATACTTATTATTATTAATAAATAGTATGAAAAAGACCTTATAAACTTTAAAATTCTATATAAATATTATTAATGATAGCAAATAAGATTACATGTCAAATGCTTGGGAAACCTTAAACAACTATGCAAATGATTATCATCATTATTATTGATAAATGAGATATATAAAACACCTTGTAAAATTCAAAGTTTTATATAAATACTAATTACCATTAATATTAGAAAATGAGATGGCATATAAAGTGCTTTGGAAACCTTAAGGCACTCTATAAATATTTATTATTATTCATTGTAAATGAAATAATAGTAAATGCCTTATAAACCTTAAGCTTCTATAGAAATGCTAATTATTATTGTTTTTGATAAATGAGGAACATATGTTAAGCATTTAAAGTTCCATGGAAATATTATCATTGTTGTTGTTAGCAAATGAGGTGACATACATAATACTTTGGAAACTTTTAGGTACTATATTAATAATAATAATAAATGAGATAACACCAGATATTGCACAATCATTGAAGTGCTTTATAAAAGTTAGTTATTATTTGTGTTTTGTTATTATTATTTCTATTACTTGATTTCTATTACATGATCACTGGCTAGCTTATGGGGACAATTCTAGACGGGCAGGCAATAAGACAATATGTGTAATTTGGTCTGAAATGCTCATCTATGTCAGCTTTTAAATAACCTAGAGGGGCATAGCTCAGGGGTACTTTCTCCCCTTAGAAGGTCAGAAGAGTAGCCCCAACTCCCTAGCCCCTGCTGCTCTTGCTTCCATTTCTTCTCTACTTTTTCTTCAATTCTTGGCACCAAGAATACAAGTCAATGGGAAACCATTAAGTATATAAAAAGAAATGCTACCTTCCGACAAATGATACCACCCCTGCCTGACTTCTCCCTCTCCTTCAGGAGACAAGCTGGGGACGCTCAGAGCTTCCTGTTTTGTTCAGGCAGAATGCTGTGTACTTGGGATATGACTGTAAATCAATAGCTCTATCTGAAAGGTGACATTTCCCCAACAGGGGCATCCTGGAGCCTCTCTGGAGCATTCTTCTGGTGTCAAATGTCCAGCTTCCTAAATAAATTATGAGCACCCATCTATCAACCTCACCCAGATCATGTCAGCGTCTCCTTGCATGAACATACTCACACATACATGTGTCTATCTGGCTATACATAAGCATCATAGATAGGGCAAGGCAAAAGTTCCTGTTTCCCAATTTCCAATTCTCATTATTTTTCAGTTGTGTCTGTCTGACTCTTTGTGACTCATTTTGGGATTTTCTTGGCAAAGATACTGGAATAGTTTGCCATTTTCTTCTCCAGATCATTTTATAGACGAGGAAACTGAGGCAAATAGGGTGAGGTGACTGGCCCAGGGTCACATAGCTCGTAAGTGTTTGAAGCCAGGTTTGAACTCAAGAAAATGACTGCAGACTGCAGACATGACTCTACTATGCAACTTAGCTGGCATTCAGGTCCAAACATGACCTAAATTCTATATATACACTAGGAATAAATGTTGATTGAGGATAAATATCACTGTTTTCATTCATTCATTAAAAAACAAAACAAAAACAAAACAAAACAAAACAAACAAACAAAATACATTTAAGCCCAGCCCAGTGTACTAGATATTGGGACAATGCAAAGTGTAGATAAGATACCTAGCCTCCCTGATGGGTAGGAAATCATGGGTTCTCCTAGCCCAGGAGGATAAGACCCAAGATAACCTCTATGTGCAACATTGTATATTAGAGAGCCCTGAAGCAAAAGTCCTTGTTAACTCAGTTAAGAAGGAACGTTTTAAATGATAGGACTCACTCAGATGAAGGAGAAAGAAAAAGAGAGACAGTGTGTGTGTGTGTGTGTGTGTGTGTGTGTGTGTGTGTATGAGAGAGAGAGACAGAGATAGAGACAGAGAGACAGAGAGGAAGAGAGACAGTGTGTGTGTGTGAGAGAGAGAGACAGAGACAGAGACAGAGACAGAGAAAGATACAGAAAAAAAAGACAGAGAGGAGACTGAGACAAAGAGAGAGACACAAAGAGACAGAGAGCAGAGAGACAGAGACAGATAGATAGAGATAGAGAGAGAGAGAGACAAAGACAGAAACAGTGATAGGAGCTGGCCCCAGGTAGACTAATTACTTCCCTTTCTGGTTCATATGGTCTCCTCTACCTCCATAGTGGATGATTTGCCCCCATATAGACATCTTCCTTCCCCCATTGCCCTTTCCAGTTCCTCTTCATGTGTTATCACCCATTTGAATCTAAGGTGAAATCAGGAATTGTCTTATTCTCTTGGATTTATGCATTTGGCACATCCTGGCACATAATAAATGCTTAATTAACTTGCTAACTTACTAGTGAGCCTACACCATACTTAACTGAGAATCCCCTTTATAATATTCAAGATAAGACATTGTCTAGTCTTCACTTATAGAGTTCTAATGATGGGGAAATTTTTAGGGCAGCCCATTCATCTTTTCACTAGTTCTAATTATTAGGGAGTTTGTTTCTTTGCTTTTCTTCAATTGAGCTAAATTTTATATCTTCATAATTTTTGTCAATTGTTCCCTGAGGCAAAAAAAATGATTTTAACCTCACATCCACATGGCAAACTTTAAGATATTTTAAGACCATGATTTGTGTGTCTCTGCCCCCTTCCCAACTGCTCCACTCTCTGTCCCTCACAAGGCAGTTAGGTATCCTTGGACCTGAATTCAAATGTAGGCTGAGATACTTACTTTGTGGCCCAGCCTGTTTCTTCTGTAAACTGGGCTGATATTTGCAAAGCACTAAACATGATACTTGGCAAATAATAAATACTTAATAAATGTGTTTTTCCTTCTCAAGCATTTTCTTAACCAAGACTAGCATCACTATTTCCTTTAACCCAGCCTTGTATGAACTGGCCTCCAGTCACTTCATCACCCTCATTGTTCTTCTCTGAATAAGTTCAAATTTATCCAGGTCTTTGCTAAAATTGGTGACTAAACTTGGACACAATCATCTAGTTTTGGCCTGACCTAAGGCAGAAGATAGACAGTATCATCACTATTATCATCCTCCTCATTTACTTTTATAATGCTTCTATTCATGCAACTTAAAGTCATGTGAAAACTTTTTTGTTTAGGCCCATTATTCTCCCTGGAGTACTAGATAGCTATAAATCTACAACTAGACAGAATGATCTCAGAAAAATCAAAATTAAAAGAAACTCAAAGAAAAATGGAAAAATCTATGTTGGCTATAATCAATTATTGAACAGAAGAGTTGTAAAAGGCCCAAATTGATGAAAAGTATAACTAGAAAAAGGAGGTAAAATGGTAATATAGAGAAACAGATGACCAACCCTACTAATGCACTGATACCCTGAAATATGAAAATAAACAAAGGAAGGCATATAATAAATTGATCCTTTCTGGCAGTTCTATAGAGGTAGATTGGCACAGCGAAAACAATGCTAAAATTAGAGTGAGCAAATCTGGGTTCAAGTGCAAATTTGAATGTCACTTATAATTTGAATATAACTTAAATACCACTTATAATCTATGTATCTTTGGGAAAGTTATTCTCTGGGACTCAGTTTCTTCATAGGAAGTGAGACAGTCATAACAACCCAAAAGTCTCTTCTAACTCTGAATCCATCATCTTATCACATGAACAAGAATCGCACAGATGAAGATACATATATATGTACATATATATATATACACATATATATATATATATATATATATATATATATATATATATATATATATATATATATATGGATGATTTGTCATTTGCTCATCTGTACTGGTAAAGGGAGTACCATCTTGATGAGATCACTGATTTATTAAAGTAAGGTCATACTAGTTTTCTTGGCTGTCTTCATCATTGTCTCACACTGAACCTGCAATCCACTCAATCCCGCAGGTTGTTTTTTTGTTTTGTTTTGTTTTGTTTTTGAACAATCTCCCTCAACCTGACCTCATGCAATTGATTACTTGAACCAAAGTGCAGGACTTTACATTTGTCCTATAACTTATTCTGCTTTATAGGCGAGTTCACAATAGGTCATTGTGGACAGAAAATGGGGCAAAATGAGCTCAAGATCTAGGGCAAATAATATGTAGTTTCTTATGTTGCTGCCTATTCAAACTTAGGTACCTCCCAAAGAGAGAACGAAATGTTACTAAACATGTATTTAAAGTCAAACACTTTCAAACATGTAGCAGTATTCATTACTTAACAATTTCCAAATTCCTTGGGGGCAGATGTCATCTACTTAGTTCAGTTTTTTTTTTTTGCTTTACCTATAACTATGGTATAGACAAGAAAATTGCATTTTCAGAAAAAAAATCAAACAATAATTTAAAAGATAGAAAACAGGGTCATGGCTTGAAATGATCCTTAGGATAATTTACTCTAGTTATACTTGCAAATTATACATAGTTACCTAACAGTGGTATAAAATAGTGAACAGATAGCTGATGATCTCTTCTTGGGTAATTAAATGTAATTAATTTGTAGCTAATTCCAAATTCTGGAACCATTGGAAACTCTCCACAATTCTTGGCAGGGATGGGAGGAGAGGTTTGCTGGCCAATTCTAGGTGGGAAGGTTCAGTTCTGTGTAGGAGGGAGACAGATTGGGCAAGAACAAGCTTCCAGTATCAAGAAACAACATTTTCTTTCCCAAAATAAGAACTTAGAGAAACCACACCAGTTACCCGCAGGAGTTTGAAAGCTCTATGTTCAGAGTATGTAGAAGCTTAGAATATAGCAATGGTAGGAATAAGCCCCTTCAGGCTTGAGAATAAAGGAGTTTCCCCAGAGGACTCATAGAAAGAAAACTTAGTTTCTAATCATATAATTATTACCTTATCTCATATATCATTTTCAAATACAAATAATGTAAGTGTTACAACTCTTTAAAAAAAGTCTGCAAATTCTTTTCCTGTATTCCCTTTCGTAGGTTGTTTGATTAAATATTTCAGGGTATTCTGTAAATAGGAGCTAAATGGAATCATGTGGGATATAGAGTTAGGAAGCCTCAATTCAAATCATGCCTCAAGGATTTACTGGCTGTGTGGCTCTGGCCATAGCACTCAATCTCTGTTTGCCTAGGTTTCCTTATATGCAAAATTCCTATTTCTTGGAATTGTTGTGAGGACCAAATGAGACCACATATATAGGGCATATGTGAAATATACATGTGTACATATATATTTGAATTTATACACATGTATATGTATATATACATATGATACACACCTATATAATAGCTATTATTATTAAAATTATATTCAGTTTTAGTAGAATCTCAGTCTTAGAAAAAATCCTCTGGAGATGTCCAGTACCACAAGTATGGGATGAGGTTTTGTATCTTCAGCATCTCCAACAAAAGGTAATTCAGATCTCTCTTAAAGACCTCCACCTCCAAGATGTTGCCTACTGAGGTAGCTCACTCCACTTTGAGAGTGCCTAAAATGCTAAGAAATTTTTCTTTACATGAAATTGAAATATTTCTTCATATAACTATCATTTATTTATATTTCTCCTAATTCTGCCCTCTAGATTCAAGTAGAACAAATCTTATCCCTCTTCTATATAGAAGTCTTGAAATGCTTGAAGACTATGATAATATCCCTTCTAAATGTTTTCTCTGGGACAGATATCCTCAGCTCTTATAACCAATTTCTGCATTGACATGCATGGTTTGAAATGTTATCAATATATGAATATACATATGTATGCTCTTACCATGGAGGAAAGTGGAATTATCACCTCCTTCATTCTTCCTATTCTGCATGTATACCCTTCCTCTATATAGTTGTGTACAGGGTCTCAAAAATATTAGTGCAGCATTAAGCTATTTAATTGTATGGATGCATTACATAGCTATAGCTATATATATATATAGATATAGATATAGATATAGATATATTGATTATATGTATATATACACATATATACATATAATGAAATACATGTGAGCATCCATATCTTTGTGTGACATTAGACAAATGGTTCCAAGTATCACTTCATCTACATCTTACTTGACAACCACTAGGCCCACAATAGAGATCATGATTCAGAATAACTTCCACTCTAAGGTCACTCTCCTGATTTATAATTGCCTGTCTTGACCACTATTTCAGGAAAGTCCTAGCTCTGGTTTATCTTACTCCCTCCTCTCAAGCCACTTCCTCCTTGTTTCCTGCCTTACTGCTCTGGCCCACTGCATGAGATCCCTTTGCTCAGATCTCCTTCTTTTCTCACCACCACTACCTTCAGTTTTGGAATCATAAACCATGATCAAATCATCTCTGCCATTGTTCCTGGTTGGGGTGTGTCAATCTACACCCCTATGGCCTCACTCACCATCCCTGTAACTTTAAGACTAAATTTTTCTTCCTTGGCAACCATTATGCTATGCATATTGTTTTCCCAATTGCTTCTAGAGGGCAGGGACCCATCTTTGATTTCATGTTCATATCCTCAGTAATTAACCAAATGTTTTGGCATATAGTACTTAATAAAATCTTGTAAATTCATTCATTCATATGTCAGGAGGAGGGCGTTATCCCAGATATTTCTCTAAGACTAGCATTTTATGTGCTATATACATCATATATATATATATATACATATATTCATGAAGCTTGCAAATCATAGACAGACAAAATGCTATTCTGATTGGTGAAAGCAATTTCAACATTTCTACATTTGGATTTCTACACACTGATGAAATCACAAGTCCAAAACTGGAGATATATTTGAATGTGACTCTGAGTGTACACATATACACCTATACAGGGGTGCATATGCATGTATATATAATATGTATTATTATGATGCTCTCTTTTACCTGTACATGAATATACATGTATGTGAGCACATGCATTTGTATTATCATGTATGTGCCTATGATGTACTTTTTTGTAATGCTGTGGATCATGTTACAAATCTGGGATGACGAAATCTCAAATTGGGTAATGGAAAAACTGGAGAAGCAAAGGCAGGAAAGAAGGCCAAGAAAGTCTGACAAAAACACAGTCATCCCCCCAACAAAACTAGAGGATTTGCTTTAATCTTCTAGTAAGATCTATGCTGCTTAAAACCAGGCAGTGATGCAATGTTAGTCTCCACATAGCACAAGCTAAAGACCTGTCTTACTCTGCGGTAGGCCAGCCAACAATTGTAGAGCAAAGGGACATGAGCTGTATTTAATTCAGGTAAATCCTTGGAGTCTTGTATCTGACAACATGTATTCACTGATTCGGTGGAAAACATATATTAAATTAATTATTTCCAAGGTTCCTCTTGTTATTCAACACCTGGGATCTTAATAGCAAGGACTTTGTTTATTTAGGAGATTATATGAAGTGTTAAAAGAATTGGAATTTCTCAAGACTTATACAGATATAGCTTCTTGGATTTCACTAAATTTGGAGAATGAAACTTTCTTCTTGAGACTGAGAGAAGAGATTATGAGGTCATATACCTTCACTAGGAGCCATTTTGGGCTAGAGACCAAAAGGCAAATTTGTATTTAATTCCAGAAGTAAAGAAAGGTTCAGCACAATTCATTTTTCATTCATTAACCTGGGTTGAAGTTCCTTTGTCCACTAGATTCAGGACAAGACTGTAGAAATTTGGCCAGTCCAAAAATCAGTCTCTCCCTACTACAATACACAATACACAATACACATACATACCACACACACACACACACACACACACATACATATCATATATCCCATCCCCTCTCCCAAAGAAAGTATCAACATAGTTTTACCCCACATAAAGGCTATGGTTTTAAGGTCCACTGACAGATTTTTACTTGCCCTGTAACTTATGAGATTTGACTTACTATAAAATAAATACTCACATGTTCTATAGTGGGTATGAAATTGGATTTAATTCAATAATCATCTACTAAGGACCTAATATGTGCAAGACTGAGCAAGGCACTGAGGAAATGGGATACAAAAAAAAATGAAACAATTTGTACCCTCAAAGGCTTTACATTGTACTTGGGGATGGGAGGAATTAGGAATAGGAATTTAGGATTTCTCAATGAGGAAAAATTAAGTCAATAAGCATTAATTAAACACCTTCTATGTTCTAGGCACCTTGCTATATAGTAGGAATCCAAAAAAAAAAGCAAGAACATGATTCTTGCAGTCAAGTAGCTTACACTCTAATAAAACTCAAGTCTATCAATACAGGTCAGTACCTTCTTTGTGACATAGAGTCTTAGTCCCCCAGAGTTCTAAGAGGGAACCTAACCACTATGTGTCAGAGGTAGGCTTTGAACTAGGTTTTCTTGGATCTAAGTTGGCTCTTTATTCACTATATCATCATCATCATGCCTTGGATGGCACACTATGGCAGTGAACAGACGTGCATATATTGAACCACATGAAAAGTATTTTTATTTGTGTTCTCTGCCTTTCCATGTTGTGCTTTAGACTGCCCACATTTAGTCTGCCTTTGCTATAAATCTCCAACACACACATACCCCTACCCAAGGCCAACAGTTCTCTACACCATTCCTAAAGGTGACATAAGTCAAAAAAGATAATACAATTGTAGATTTAGAATTGGAATGTTCCTTAGAAGTATTCTATTCTCTCTTCCCTCCCCAATGATAACAATGAGAAAACTGTGACCCAAAAACATCTCACTACTTACTCCAAAGCAGAGGGAGTAAATGGCAGCAGTAGAATTTGAACCCACTTCCTCAAATACAACTTTCTTTCTATTTCTCAGACTAAGAGAATGATAATAAGATTTTTGAACTGGAAAAGGCTTTAAAGCTCATCTAGGCTAAAATCTCTCATTTAACATCTGGGAAAACTGACACCCAGATGGGATGAAGTATCTTGCCAACCTGTCTATGGTAACATGGAATAAAGTTATTTCAAGTAAATTTTACATTTGTAATGTGAATCTCACCCACTCCAGTTCAAAATGCAGCAGCATCATTGTGAATAAAGAACACAGCAGAGGAAACAAAACTCCCAGAAGCGGGGGAGAAGAGTTTGGTGACAGGTTTGTGCCATACATACATATACACAGATACAAACATACTGAGACACAGACAATTAGCTTTCCTCCCACTGTACTCTGAGGCTGAGATTATGGGCTATGGAATTTAGGAGACTGATTGAATCACATTTTCTTGAGAATAACCAAGCAATGCATAGTGGAAAAAAAAAACACTCTCTTTGGAATCAGAGGACCTGGGTTCAAATATATTTATTAATCCAATGCCTCTGGGTCTTACCTTCAGGGAATTAGATTCAATAACCTCTGATATGCATTTCAAGTATAAATCTATTTATCCTTTGTTTAAAAAAGTGATAGCAGCATCAGGAAGAACTTTGTCAGCTACTGGTCTGCTATGGGCATTATATAGTCATCTGCTGGGCTTGGGGAGATGAGAACACAGTTTTTAAAGGAGGGAGCAGACCAAATCACTGTTGATCAGAGAAATGCAAATCAAGACAACCCTGAGGTACCACTTCACACCTGTCAGATTGGCTAAAATGACAGGAAAAGTTAATGATGAATGTTGGAGGGGTTGTGGGAGGGCTGGGACACTGATGCATTGTTGGTGGAGCTGTGAACGGATACAGCCATTCTGGAGAACAATTTGGAGCTATGCTCAAAAAGTTATCAAACTGTGCATACCCTTTGACCCAGCAGCATTTCTATTGGGCTTATATCCCAAAGAAATCATAAAGAAAGGAAAAGGCCCCACATGTGCAAGAATGTTTGTGGCAGCCCTTTTTGTAGTGGCTAGAAACTGGAAATTGAATAGATGCCCTTCAATTGGAGAATGGCTGAATAAATTATGGTATATGAACATTATGGAATATTATTGTTCTGTAAGAAATGACCAGCAAGATGATTTCAGAGAGGCCTGGAGAGACTTACATGAACCGATGCTGAGTGAAATGAGCAGAACCAGGAGATCATTATACACGGCAACAACAGTACTATATGACAATTAATTCTGATGGACATGGCTCTCTTCAACAATGATATGTTTCAAACCACCTCCAATTGTTCACTGAAGAAAGCCATATACACCCAGAGAGAGGGATGCGAAATGTGGACCACAACATAACATTCTCATACTCCTTGATTGATGTTTGCTTACATTGTGTTTCCTTTATCTGATATATCGTTTGTGTAGATAAGATTTTTCTTGCACAACAATGATAAGTTTGGAAATATGTATACATATATTCGATTTGCCAATATTTTAACATAATTAACATGTAGTGGATATCCTGCCATCTAGGGAAGGGGTGGGGAAGTTGGGGGGAAAAATTTGTAATGGAAAGCTATGTAAGGGTTATTGTTGAAGAATTACCCACACATATGTTATGCAAATAAAATAAAATTAAAAAAAAATAAAATAAAGGAGGGAGCAGAGGCTGCGCCAAGGATGGGAAAAGTCAGCTTTCTAGGGCACAAAGGTTAAGTGCATAGGACTCAACAGGGAGGGTTTTTATTTGGCAAGTTACTCTCTGTTCCTCAGTTTTCTCATCTGTAAAACAGGAGGATCGATCCTTCTGGGTGACTTGCAAGATGCCTTTTAGCTCTAATTTATATGGTGTTATATTCAATTCAACAAAAAATATCTGAGACATTTGCGACCCTGTGCTCTATATTCTAGGGATAAAAATATGAAAGTCACCCAGTCCCCTTACCTCAAGGGGCTTATAATATAAAAGGATAAAAGCCATGCATATAAGCAATATACAAGAGGAGAGTGAGGTGAGGTTTAAGTGCAAAGAGGAGAGCTAAACAAAGTATTATGAGAAATATGAGAAAAGAGAGATCATATTCATCTTCCTGGAAGCAATGGCCCTGGTACTAAAAGGCATTGCACTATAATGGAAGTACCAAAATCTTTGGAGTCAGGATCTATGCATAAATTCTAGCTCTGCTGCTAATAATTTTTGTACTTGTAGCCTCTCTGAGCCCTAGCTTCTTCCTCTAGAATAATGAAGGTTTGTTGTCCCAGGTTCTCTCTAAACCCCCATTCATATCCAAATTCAGATTCTATGTCATGACCCTTGAAGGAAAGGAGAGGTAGAAATATGTGGGAGACTGTATGATATAGGGGGAAAACTAATGGATTTTAAATAAAAGGATCTGGATCCTAGGACTGCATAGAACTTGGGTTGGATGGTCTATAAGTAACTGGAACAGCCTAGGAAGATCATTGTTTTAGCCCTTCCTGAAGGAGAATATTCTTTCTAGAGAGTTCTAGGACACCCTTTCCCACCTGGCTCATAACCTATGTACAATCGTGATATGAGTTCAAATTCAGGCTCCACCATCTTTGTTTCTTTGGATAAGTTGATGAACTATCTGTGCCTCTCTTTCTTCACTTGGTAGAACTATCCCAAATAGATCTCATCTGAAGAATTTTTCTCTTGTTGAGTAGAACCCTTAAGGAAGAGTATTTGACAACCTGAAGTATGTATGTCCAAAGGAGTGAAACTGGAATGGTGGAGAAATCAAAGACCATGCCATGGGAGAATGGGTTGAAGAAACTATATGTGTTTAACCCTTAGAAGAAGAGTATGGAGGAATGTGATTGCTGAATTCAAGTATTCAAAAAACTGTCATAGAGGGAGGGATTTAGATTACTTTGTTTTCTGTTAAAGGAAGAACTAGTAATAATTAGTGGAACTAAGAATCTTGTGTCGTTGATGGGAAGGAATTTTTTAAAAATTCCTAATGCTTAATTTAGTGTCTGACACTTAGTAGATGCCCAAATGCTGGCTGATTGATTATTCTTTAGAAAAGAAGTAGAAGTCTCCAAATATAGCAAGTACCAATACAGGAATCCAATGGAAGAAAGATATGTAGACAATATACAAAGAGACAAAAGAAAGTGATATAAATGCAAAGGACAGTCATGGTCAAAAGAAGACAGTATTTCTAGTATCTACTTACTGCCACAGTTGAGAGCTGCCTCTTAAGTAGAATAGCAACATATAGTAACATAGTTGCTATATATACTTAAGTAGAATACATATATACTTAAGTAGAATAGCAACAATAGTAACATAGCAACAAAGACGTATTGTTAGATCAACATTGCAAAGAAAATTCAAATTATATATCACATCTGTGAAAGAATATGAAATGGATAAGTTCCATGAAAAGGTTGACATAATACTCCAAATCAAAGTAACACTTAGTATAATATAAATTGTTGCTTGTGGACCTCAGTATAAATATTGATGGAAGGGAAGATGATAAAAATTATGGTGAAAACTATGGAATGAGATTAAAGAGTAAATGAAATCAAATACCTGTAAACCACCAAAAAATTCACATAAATAAAAGGGAATTCTTGTGAACACATGAATAACTAATTATTATGTCATGGGTTTCACTCTTAGAAAGCCATTCACTTTTTCTCTTAGTCATCAGAGATGAAGAGTTAGAAATAAACATCCAAATTTCTAGAGAGAAACCAAGGTTGGGGAGTGGGTCTTGTGAAAGAGGTGTAGGGAGAGAAGAGTCTGTGGTTCCCTCTTTGCAGAGGTGGGCACTTAAGAATGTGAAATACTTTTTATTCTGCCAGGCACAATTGGTATGTCCATTGTTTTAGTGAATGACTTTTTCATTCTCTAAATAAGATAAATATTAAAGTTTCATTTTTATACTTCTTTTCAAGATCTTTGTTACAAGAGATGACATAGGATGGTGGAGAGAGGAGGAATATATTTGGAAATAATGATGATGCAAAACAAAAGACACAAACAAAAGTAAGTCTTAAAATGAAAAGAAAAAAATAAATAAAACTTTTAGTAGATGGCAACTCAGTTGAGGCAACAGAACAATGAAAAGGGCTCTGTTGGTCCAGAATGTGGAAGATCCTAATCTTTGTAGAAGACTATGGAGGAATGTGATTGTTGAATTCAAGTATTCAAAAAACTGTCATAGAGGGAGGGATTTAGATTACTTTATTTTCTGTTAAAGGAAGAATTAGTAATAATTGGTAGGACTAAGAATCTTGTGTACTTGATGGGAAGGAATTTTTTATTTTTTATTTTTTATTTATTTATTTATTTATTTTTTTGCTGAGGCAATTGGGGTTAAGTGACTTGCTCAGGGTCACACAGCTAGGGAATGTTAAGTGTCTGAGACCAGATTTGAACTCAGGTCTTCCTGACTTCAGGGCTGGTGCTCTATCCACTGTGCCACCTAGCTGCCCCAGGGAAGGAATTTTTTAAAAACTCCTAATGCTTAATTTAATGTCTGACACTTAGCAGGTGCCTAAATGCTGGCTGATTGATTATTCTTTAGAAAAGAAGTAGAAGTCTCCAAATATAGCAAGTACCAACATAGGAATCTGATAGAAGAAAGATATGTAAATAGACAATACACAAAGAGACAAAAGAAAGTGATATAACTGCAAATAACAGTCATAGTCAAAATAAGACAGTATTTCTAGTATTTACTTACTGCCCCATGAGAAAGCACTTGAATAAGGTCAGAACAGCAAGGCCAGGACTCTGTCAAACCATCGGAAGTCACACCACCTTCTCATGGGCTGTCCAGGTCATGTTCTCAGAGACAGTCTTCTCATCTGAACCAAACTTCCTGTGGTTTCTCTTGGGTTAAAAACCACTCAACCAGGTGACAGACCCACTCACCTTTCCTTCTGCTCAGTATTGACCTCCCTTCTAACCAACCCCTCTAGTGTGTCAGGACATGGTATAGTCTTGCCAAATCATTGCATGGATTTATTAAGTGGGACTGCATATGGATTACTGTAGCCTAAGGAAGAAGGCCTTTGGACAATACTTAAATACTCTGACATATCTAGAATTTCATCAATGTGGATTCTTTTTCCAAGGGTGCAGATCTTAACCCAACCATCCTTTTCATTCTAAAACATGTAGAACCTCTATCCTCACATAGATATTCTAAGGGGACTCTGCCCAATCATGCAAAGGCTTTTTCCTCTGTGGGACTCTCTGAACACAGTTGGCACTTCATAAATAGGTACTGATTGCACTGATTTGGTAAGACCCTAGTGTATACTAACACTTTGGAAAGTTGGTTGGAAGGATGGTCAATAATGAGCGATTGGTGAAATGAATAGGGTCTGTCAACCACTGGGTGATTTTTAACTCAAGGAATATCACAGAGAGTTGGGTTCAGTTCTGGTGAGGACACTGGGCTCTGTCTCCATGACCTGGGATGCTGGTGAGATTTCTCTGACTTTATAGAGGTCTACATCCATTTCTATGACCTTCTGTAAGTGCCTTTCTATCTCTGGCCCTCAATTCCCTGCTTTGTAAAAAGTTTTAGTACCTGATCCCTAAAGTACCTTTGAGTTCTAAAATACTCTGATAAATCTATGAAGGGCAAAAATATTATCTTCTTTGACAATGATATCTTTTGCAGCTCCAAAACCTATGATCCTCTGCTCCTAAGAGCAAATTTCTAATTCTGGCACTGATGATGTTCTACACTATAACTGGCTCCAAACTGCTGATCTAATCTCAATTTCCCCTGATAGAAAATTAGGTCCTTGAGGGCATAGATTGTTTAATTTGTGTCTTTGTGTCCCCAATACAGTACATCATATACAATATGGATTCAATAAATGTTTATTAATTTATGGGATATATATGTATGTGCATATTTATGTGAAGCCAGATCTCCAAAGAGAGGTATTAGAGTTTTTGTTGTATTTCTTTGAATCTCAGTCCCCAGAGGGCCAGAGGAAAAATGACTAAACCTTAATTTTGGTTTATGTCTTATGAGGTTTATGTCTACCTCAAAGGAAAGATGAGAAAGTTATTCAATATATAATATAAATCAGGTATGGAACAGCTCTTTATCTCTTCTACACAAAAGAAACACTAAACACAAAAGACTTTCATAACCATGCATTGTAAAGACTTAGAATAGAATAACTTATTCTACTTCCCTGGGAATTTGGGATTTAAACATTAGAACATGAAACAGCTTATAGAACTATTAAGTAGCTATTTCACATTTCACCTCTGCTTTGCACTTTCCAAACCAGCTATCTCCAGGTTCATGTCTTCTAGCAAACCAGACTAAGAGTAATATGCTTTCCCTTATTAGAGGTCACTCCTTCCAAAGCATAAACTCCCTTCCCTTCATTGATCTTTGAACAACAGATTCAGTTTCCGTGATTTCTTAAATTCACAAGCCTGCCTCTGAGATAGGACACAACCATCTCAGGATTACTTATCTTGTCACTCTTTCTCAATAAATAAAGGAGAAGGCACAGCCAGAGTCCTAAAATCCTAAAAGTGCAGACTCATCCAATCCCACATATATGGCTCATAGTTTGCCATTTATTCTGTGCTAAGGGGAAAGACATTAATGCCCTCCATCACTCCTTCAAGAATGTATAGTTTTGTCAAATGGGTAGAGGAGAGAGCAACAGAGAATAAGACACTTCCTTTCAAAATTTCATTGATCCATTAGCTCTTCCTGCTCAGTTCCCAATGAAGAGAAGGTTTAGACATCTTAAAGCAAAAGGATCTTCAGTATTTAGACGTATGTGTCCCTGGGGCTCCCCAGAAGTATCAAAGGAGCTCTGGTACATGCTTCCTGAGATAGTGCCTACAGAGAATTGGGCTGTAATCCAGTCCAGTGCTGATGGGTGTTTAGATGATAGATGATAGGTTTAGGGTGTTTAGGTGATAGATGGCCAAAGCCAAGCATCTCATAATGTTTCTTGCTTTGTTTAGTAGTAATATGAAAACAAATCCACCAACTAATTTGCTTTCTTTTTTTTCTTCCTAGGAAAACCCTTTTCCATTTAGCCACAGCACCATTAGCTTTCTAGTTTCATTAATTCTGAGCATGTTAATATTGATGTGGTTCATTCCTTCCAATAACACGGAAACTCATTGGTCATTTGATAAGGATCTCACATCTAAACCCTAACAGCTAAATTAGTGTGTATAGATGATCTGACAGCTTTGTAATAGTTGGCACCCCCTTCCCTCTCTTCCACTGCATTGCCACTCTCCCTACAGAAACAGATCGGTCTAAAGACCATTTTGCACTTTTTTGTTTCAAGAGTTGCCTTGGCCAAATAATTCATCATCTGTAGCCAATCAGCTGCTGCTGAACCTCTCTGTACTTGGCTAGGCTGGTCCTCAGACAGCAGACACATTCTGATGCCAGGACCATATATTAAGCCTTTCTGGCTTGTTAGGACCTGCCAGAGTGCTTGATATGTTGGCATAGTCTTGGAGAATCTAGAGTAACCATCAGGCCAGAATCAGCTTTCAGAGTAGGACTTTGAAATACAGGAGATACATACAGTAAAATTAAAATTATACTATGCAATCATCATCAACATCAACATCAACATCAACAACAATGAACATTTATTAAGTGCCTACTATATGTCAAACACTAAGAATATAAAAAAAAGGCAAAAATACAGTTCCTGTTCTCAATGATATCACAGTATTGTGAGGGCAACAACATGTAAACACATGTATACATAAGGTATCATATTGCCCTATGCTATGTCATATTATATGTAAATATGTGTATGCATATATACATGTTTGTGTATTATATAAATTGGGTATGGTTTCAGAAGGGAGACACTGACACTAAGATTAAAGAATTCTAGGAAAGGCTATTTGCAGAAGGTGGCACCTTGGGTGAGTATCAAAGGATGGGAGGGAATCTGGGAGATGGAGATCAGGAGGCAGAGTATTCAGGTATGAGATACAGCCAGTGAAAAGGTAGAGTAGGAATGACAGCAAGACAAGTACACTGGATCATAGAAAATATGTGAAGAATAAAAAGACTGGAAATGTAGAAAGGAGTCATGCTGTGAAAGATTTTAAAAAGGCAAAAGACACTGTATTTGTCCCTGGAGATAAAAGGAGCCACTGAGTAACAGATTTGTGCTTTGGGAAAATCATTTTGGCACCTGGATGTAGTATATATGCTGGCACTAGGAAGACTAAGCAATAGGCCATTGCAATACTCTAAGCATGAGCTGAGGAGAGCCTATAACACGGTATATATATGAGTGGAAGAAAGGGAATATGAGGGACAATCATGTCCTGTGGCCTCCAGACAGCCTAGAAAGATAAGTAACATCAGTGGAGCTCTGAGATCCCAAGCAATGATGGAACTTTCTCATGACCCAGTGGGAAAAAGCTTCTGAACCAATTTTCCCTGACAACAAGAATACTCCTAATAACATAAACTCCTGTAAGAACTTGCTATATTTGGAGTCACGTGACTAGCTAGTCCATCATATGCACAGAACTTCTCCCAGTCCACAGAGTGATGGGAATGTTGTCTGGAACTTGTCTAGAGAAAGGTGTGGATTGAAACAGATCCCACTGGCCACCCTTATTACAAGGTCAATAAAGGCAGATGCCCATTTGGGATGGCACCAAACTGTGGATCATAGCTCTCACTAGGTGGATTTAACTACATTTTAACATGTAAAATTCTTTCTTAATACTTTCTCTTCAGGGGCAACTCCTTGAGAAAAGGTACCTGCTGCCAACATTTCCTGTTTCTCCCTTTCCCAATATGGCACAAACAACCAGACAGCACCCATTTTACAAGGTTGTTCTCAAAAGGTGATGATTAGATCGCAATGCAGAGTAAGTTTGGATGCCAAGGAGCCTGACAACACAATGTTTCTGGATCTGGCTTGGTTCCAAATCCCACATTTTTGAATATAGATTGATAATTCCCAATGTACCACCATTTAAAAAAATGTAAAAATCTAGATTAATCAAAAAGAAAAATTAAGAAATAATCATCTATATTACCAAAAGTTAAATGAAGATTGTCTACAAGAACTGGACTAGAAATCAGGAAGATCTACTTTTTTTTTTTAACTTACTGGCTATGTAACCTAGTATAACATATATATATATACGTATATATATATATATATATATAAAATGTGTATGAGTGTGTATATATTTATACACACATATGTGTATATATAGAGAGAGAGAAATCAATCAATACATAGATACTTAGATACAGATAGAAATATACACATAGATATGTGTGTGTTTGTATGTCTCTGTGTGTTACTTTTTCTGCTCTCTGCGCCTTGATAGTCTCATCTACCAAATGAGAAGATTGGATTGATAGATCACTAAAGTCTCTTCCAGATCTAATATTTCTATGATGCTTTTGTGAAGCTTTATGAACTAGATAGCATCCAAGTGGAACCTTTTTAGGAGAGAAGATTCCCTTGTTCTAGCCCACAAAAATTTTATCCCTTAATCAAGTTCTTGAGAACTTATTCTTACTCAAAAAAACTTTTCCTATTCTACAAATAGGTGAATGTCATAAATGTGTTCATTCTTATAATGATCCATTCACTGTTATCATCTGAAGCCTGGTTCTTATATTCTGGGTTGTAATTTGGCCAACAAATCACTACAATTCTTGTTGCTGGGGAGGACTTGACTAGTTACTATTTAATAACTATCTACTGAGATCATCAGCATTCTTCTCCTATTTGGTCAAATTCTGAAGTACTCTATAACTCAAGTAATTCCTCCTACAAGTTAGGTTCATACAGATTCTACGAGGGAAGGGGAGGAAATCTATTGACCAAAACTAACCGACATATTTAAAAAGTTGGAAATTATTTGTGGTATACTCCAGCCATGGTTTCCCATTTCTGCAAAGAATCGTGCAGAAATGTTCCTGTATATCTCTTCTCTGGGGCCAAATTATAATTTTACAGCATTCTGCTTTGATTGATTTGTCATTGTTCTTTTTCATTTATGTTGTTTGCTTTTGCCTTCGATCCATTCATGCTAGTGCTGCTGCTATTTATGTCTAATATATCCTGTCTACAACTTGTTTGCGCACAGTCATTTGGATTTTTTCTCCCATATTAAACCAGTAGCTCTTTGAAAGAAGGGATTTTTTTTTGGCCTTTCTTTGTATTCCTAGTATTTACCAAAGTACCTGATACAATTAGGAGTTTAATAAATATTATTGACTGACTAGCTGGCAGTTAATATGTCTTCCCATCTGTATGTATCATATTTACTAGTTCTTATATTCTATTCAGGCACACAACTTCTTTAGTCATTCCCCAGACACCATTCCCATCACTCTATGGACTGGGAGAACTTCTATGCATCATACCATGGACTAGCTGGTCACGTGACTCCAAGGCATTCTATTTTGCCTTAATTCTTTACTTCAAAAAGTGCTACAATAAATATTTTGATGCATATTGTTTCTTTCTTTTTGACCTCTTGTAATATCTAAATACCTCTAAAAGCTTACCAATTGTTCCTACTATACATTATAATTACCCACAATGTTTTAGATAGTTACATAGAGACAGTTCCTTTCTTTTAGCCATTTATATTATTATTATATTATGTATAATATAAATATATGTGGATAATTATATTTTATTTATGTATATTTATTTTATTTATATCATATTTATATTATAAGGCAACTCAAAATAATATTGGAAAAGGTTCTGAGATGTTTAGGCAAATGACAGCCTCTTTAGAGCTCCTGTAACACAAGAGTCAGTGTGTTTTGTGTACTTTTAAGGACTCCATGGGTTTCTTAGTTGCAGAATTGAATGACTCAATTAGTCAATAAATTCTATTAAGTATCTGCTGTGTGTTGGCATGATATTAAGGACTGGGAATGCCAAGAAAAGTAAAGAGAATCCTTGCTCTTAAGGAGCTCACAATCTAATGAGAGGAGACAATAAGCAAATAATATGTACAAACAAGCTATATACAAGATTTTGAACTTGAACTAATCACAGTGAAGATTCTGTAACTGAGAAAAAACTCTCCATAAATGGTAAGATTTTATCTGGGATTTGAAACTAGTGAGGGAAACCAGAAGGTGGAGAAGAGTAGAGAGAGAATCCAAGCATGATGGGCAGCCAATGAAAATGCAGAAATGTATTGTTTAAGGAAGAGTATGATCAGTGTTACTGCATCAAAGGGTACATAGAGAGAGGGGTGTGAGGTCTAAGAAGACTGAAAAGAGTTGAGGAATCCATGGTCTAAGGTGCATTGATGCATCCAATAGGATGTAGAAAGGCCTTGACTCAGAAAGCTTGGCAACTTTTTTCTATATAAACATATTGGTAGGCAAGAAATCAGCAAGTATGGAGAGAAAGAGAGAGGTTAAGCAGATTCTCTCAAATGCAGGGGAGCAGTCAACTAAGAAGCATAAACTGAGGACCACATCCTCTCCATTTCTGTTCAGATGGTGACTAAGGCCTGTCAATTTTACCCTTTCAGTGCTTTTCACATCCATTCCTTCCTTCTCCTTCTAATTTTCCTCACCTTAGTTTAAGCTCATTACTTCCACTCTTATTATTTTCCCTTCATTCATTCATCCCCCTGAACAATACACCCACTTGTGATTGCCTAAGTAGTCCACCTAATGCACAAGCCTATTCTGAAATTCCCCAAGACAGAAATGATTTCCCTTCCTCTTGGCTCTCACACAATGTTATTGGTCCCCTTCTCTGATGCTCATAAAATAGTGCGTATTTTGTCATTTGTATACATCACTCCCTACTAGCTTATAAGCTACTTGAAGTTAGGGACCATAGGAAGTCATCTCACTCACTAGCTTTTATTGAGACTGAAAATCTCCCCCTTTTCCACTCCTCGTCCTCTGGTTTAACTTGTTGTGGATCTTGGTGTTCCCTTCAAGTACTGCTCCGTGGAAACCCTTAGGGAAAACTATCTATGTGGGTTGTGGCTTTGCAAGTGCCAGGCATTTGGGGTTTGAGGCACCCTGACAGAAGCATCCTCTGCCAATGGCAGAGACGCTGGGATAGGCAAATGCCAAGAAGCAAGATTGGCGCCACCTTGACCTAGTTCACACCTCCTCCCAGGATTGCATTCAGAATGGGAAGGCAAGGTGATCCAGTCACACTTTTACTGAAAGAAGAGAAAGAAGGATCTTATGAACAGAATATTTCTCAGAGCTCAATCATTAAACCTGGAGTTCAGAGAGATCGTGGAGTCTATCCAGTCTAAACTACTGTCTGCATGGAGGGATAAACTTTAAATTTATGTAGAACCTACTGTGTGCCAGGCACTACTAAGTGAAGGAGATACAAAAAAGGCAAAAAGCAATTCCTGTCCTCAAGAAGCTCCCAGTCTGGTGGGGAAACAACATGCATAGATACAGATAGAATTGTTTGAGGGAGAGGGTGGTCTCAAGGGGAGAGCAGTAAAGTTAAGGAAGGCTGGAAAAGCCTAAACTGGGACTTTAGCTGAGACTTCTGGGAACTAGGAGGCAGAGAGGAAGAGGGAAAGCATTCTAGACATGGGGAACTGAAATCCAAAGAGGAAAAGAGGTTTGTTCTGGTTCTCAGAGGAAGTTGACAATGTAGTCTGGATTGGAATTCAGGTCATCTGACCCCACATCAAGCATTCTTTCACAGTATATCTCAAATGACTCCTAAATGTTTTCATTCCACTTGTACAAGCAAATGAAATTCAAATGCTCATCTGAATCTTAGGGATTTTTCATTTGTTTTTAAAGGAGATAGTATGGGAGTATGGAGATGTGAGACCGAAGTTTTTGTCCTGGCTCCTGCACTTGCTATTTGACCTTCAGAAAGCCGTTTCTCTGAACCTCAGCTTCCTCCTCTGTCAAGTATGTAAATTTCTCCTCTATTATTAAACCCTGTAAAATGGGCATAGTAATACACTATGTAACTCAGAGGGATGGTGAGTAGAAAGAGCTTTCATAATTTTGATAGCTATTTTTTTATCATTCTTAGCAAGGTACTTGGCATATAGTAAGTGTTTAATAAATTCCCGTTGCCTCCCTGTGTCCTAACTTCTGGTCACTGCATGGTACATCTAGATCCCAATTAATATGAATGATTAAACCTGTGATGTAATTGCATGTATTCAGATTGGTACTTTTAAAAAATATGATATTTGGTTCTAATGGAAATATGTAGTAAGAATTCAAATGATGAGACCACTTTAGGGGATTTATCATTCATACTAATCAGGAAGAAATGGAGATTCAGAGTGAAGAAGGTTTGGAAAAAAGTGACCTATCAGTATATTTGACTTTCTCAAGTATAATCATGAAGACAGAAGGGATATAGGAAAATAGCCAATGGGGATGGTGGCTCAAGTAAGGGATTTTTTGTTTGTTCATTTTTTTAAGCATGGGGAAGATGAGCATGTTTATAGGCAGTAGAGTGTGATTGTTAGTGGAAAGATCTTGCTGGAGAAGGTGGGAAGGATGGAATAAGGAACATGAAGAAGGGCTCCAAAATTCCTTTATCTGATCATTATATTTTCTTTTCCCATCTTTACTTACATCTCATGCCTTGAAAATCTATTCTCTATTTTTAATACCTTTATTTCTATTCCTCAGTTCCTTAGTACCATTCTGGGCCAACTCTCCTTCCTAACTTATAGCTGAAGTTAATAGAGTACTAATAGAGTAACAAAAAAAAATTCTGCATCCCATATGCTTCCCTCTATTTTTAATACATTCTCTTGAAATAAGCTGGGCAAAATATTTTAACATAATTAACATGTAGTGGATATCCTGCCATCTAGGGGAGGGGTGGTGAGTTGGGGGGAAAAATTTGTAACGGAAAGCTATGTAAGGGTTATTGTTGAAGAATTACCCACACATATGTTATGCAAATAAAATAAAAATTAAAAAAAAAGAAATAAGCTGGGCAAGATATATTAGTTGTATTAGCATTTAGGAGATAGTCAATTGTCAATAAAATAATAAATATTTAAGTGCTAGAAAATGTGTTAAGTAGTAAGCTTACAAATACACGCAAAAGCAGAGAGAGAGAGAGAGAGAGAGAGAGAGAGAAGAGAAGAGAAGAGAAGAGAAGAGAAGAGAAGAGAAGAGAAG
>JAJPUD010000042.1:1096978-1169349 GCA_023553655.1 Myrmecobius fasciatus | reverse complement strand
GAAGGCTCCACCAAACATTTGGACTACAACGTACTTCTATCAAAAATCTACCTGGAAAGAACTCCGGAGAAGGTTAGCCTCAGGGGAAATCGGCTGCTGGTCGAGATCAGACTCCAGCCGGGGCGGAAGTCAGGGCTACGATAGAGGGCCGGATTTAAGGCACCCAGGAAGCCCCTGGGAGACGCCTGGGCCACTTTGCTCTGCTTGCGAGCAAGTGCTTTGACAGATCTGCCTTTGGTAAAGGGTGGATCTAGAGAAACTGAAAACGTGGTCTAGCCCCACCAGCCTCAGACCGGAAGTCAACTCGGCAAACTGCCCCAGGGCAAATACAAATCATTGCAGTTTTCTCTGTTTTTGACCAATATCCCAACTTTAAACCATGAGCAAGAAGCAGAAGAGAGCTCTCACCATAGAAAGCTTTTACGCAGAAAAAATAGAACAGTCCCCAGATCCTGACATTATGAAAACAATCCCAGATGAAGCCACAAAGGCAGACTTAAGTTGGTCTCCCTTTCAGAAGGCTTACCTGGATGATTGCATTAAGAATCTCAAAAGAGAGCTAGAAGAAGAATGGGGAAATAAATTGAGATCAGGGCAACAGAAATATCAAAAACTGGAAAATAGGACTGGTGAATTGGAAAAAGAAAACAGTTCATTGAAAAACAAAATTGGTGAATTGGAAAAAATCACCAATTCACTGGAAAATAAAAATGGTGAACTGAAAAACAAAATTGGTGAATTGGAAAAAGACAACAATTCACTGAAAAACAAAATTGGTGAATTGGAAAAAGACAACAATTCACTGAAAAATAAAACTGGCAAAATGGAAAAAGAATGCATTGAATCAAGAAACTCAATTGGCCAGCTACAAAAGGAGCTAAAAAAGATAACTGAAGGAAATAATACTTTAAAAATTAAAATTGAACAAATAGAAGTAAATGACTCAATAAGACTTCAAGAATCAGTTAAACAAAAACAAAAAAATGAAAAAATAGAAGAAAATATGAAATATCTCCTAGGAAAAACAACTGACTTGGAAAACAGATCCAGGAGAGACAATTTAAGGATTATCGGACTCCCTGAAAGCCACAATGAAAAAAAGAACCTGGATGCTATCTTCCAGGAAATCATGAAAGAGAATTGCCCTCATGTTTTAGAATCAGAAGGCAAAATTGGCATTGAAAGAATTCACCGATCACCTCCAGAAAGAGACCCCAAAATTAAAACCCCAAGGAATATCGTGGCCAAATTTCAGGACTATCGCACCAAGGAAAAGATATTGCAAGCAGCTAGAAAGAAACAGTTCAAATACCGAGGAACTGTCATTAGAATTACACAGGATCTGTCAGCTTCCACTTTAAAGGATCAAAGGGCCTGGAACCAGATATTCCGAAAGGCAAAAGAACTTGGATTACAGCCAAGAATAAGTTATCCAGCTAGAATGAGCATCATCTTCCAGGGAAGAAGATGGTCATTCAATGATACAGGAGAATTTCACCTATTTCCAATGAAAAGACCTGATCTGAACAAAAAATTTGACCTCCAAGTAGAGAACTCAAGAGAAGCATAAAAAGTAAAAAGGAAGACTCTTGAGAACTATATTTCTACTATAGATAAGATTTTTCTTGCACAACAATGATAAGTTTGGAAATATGTATACATATATTCGATTTGCCAATATTTTAACATAATTAACATGTAGTGGATATCCTGCCATCTAGGGGAGGGGTGGGGAAGTTGGGGGGAAAAATTTCTAACGGAAAGCTATGTAAGTGTTATTGTTGAAGAATTACCCACACATATGTTATGCAAATAAAATAAAATTAAAAAAGAAAAAAAAAAGAAAAAAAAATTGGAAAATGAGTAGATACCCATCAATTGGAGAACGCCTAAACAAGTTGTGGTATGGGAAAGTAACGGAATATTATTGTTCTATAAAAAGTGATAAACAAGCTGATTTTAGGAAAGCTTGGAAAGATTTACATGAATTGATGCTAAGCAAAACAAGCCAAACCAAGAATATATTATATAAAATAACAGTAAGAATATGCGATGATCAACTATGAAAGATTTGGTTCTTCTCAGTGTTCAGTGATCTAAAGCAATCCCAGACTTTGGACAGAAAATGCCATCTGCATCCAGAAAAAGAACTAAGGAAACTGAATGTAAATCAACACAAGTTATGTTCACTTCTTTTTTTCTGGGTTTTTTTTTATCTCTCTCATGGTTTTTCTCTTTTGCTCAATTTTTCTCTCAACATGATTCATAAAGCAATGTGTATTAAAAATAAATGAATTTTTTAAGAGATTAAAAAAATACAAAGTGCCTTCCCTCTGATGATTATCATCAATTTATTCTTTACATATCTTGTTTGTAAATAATTGTTGCATGCGTATCTCCCATTAGACTGCAAACCCCTTGCCATTAGGAATTATCTTTTGCCTTTCTTTGTATCCCCAGTGTTTAGCATGATGCCTGATGTGTAGGAGGCTTTTAAATAAATCTCTGTTATTAAATAAATCTGTGTTTCATAGTATTTCCCTTCACAATTCTCTATTTCAGTCAAAATGTTGTGCTAATAGCTCCCTGTGGGGAGGATCATCTACCTCTGCGTCTATGTACAAATAATCCCTCATATCTAGATTGGCCTTCCCATTTAGGAATTTGTGAACATGGGTTCAGAAAGCTTACATTAAAAAAATTATAAGACTTAATTCTGGAAGAGATCTTAGTAAGATGCAAGCTCAAGTGTCTTTAACTTTATTTGTGACATGGATCTATTTGGCATTTTGATGAAGTCTATGGAGCCCTTCTCAAAACAATGTTTTATTTTGTTTTGTTTTTTTTTGTTTTCTGTTTTTTTTTTTCCGAATTGAAAGAAAGTCTAAATTTTATTTAGAATGTGTAAAAATTAAAGACTCTGCACCCATCCCAAAATATCCTGTACAACCAGGATAAGAATCCTTGATCTAGAGTGCAACCCCTCCTGTGACAGATGATGAAACTGAGACCCCAGACAGGGAAGGCTTTTCTGAAATCATCCAGGCAATGTCTTCATCCCCTAAACTGAAATGCAGTGTGACTGGATTTTTTTTCTATACATAATTTGCGAAGTCAACTAATAAGATAAACAAGATTTTAGAGGTGAATGTTTAACCTACTGAAAAGGAAAAGCACATAATGATAACTCATATTTGCATAGTCCTTTCAGGTGTATAAGGTGCTATATACATGTGTCACTACCTTTTTGTTGTTACTGTTGTTTTCTTTTTTCCAAACCAGACAAATCAAGCTCAGAACGGCTAAATGATTTCCCCTGTTCATTCAGCTAATAAGTGTCAAAGCCGGAGTTTGAACTTGAGTTTTCCAAATGCAGCATTTTTCCCCTCCTAGTGCCTCAGCATGGCTTATAAGCACTTTTGCAAATAAACAATTAGTGTGCCAATTATAAAACATATTTTTCTGTTTGTTAAAGCAAATACCTCCTCTCCCAGAATATTACATTTGAAAATGCTTCATCCACCTTTGTTTCAAAACATTGAACATCTCACTGTGACATAGGAACATGAATTATTATTATCTTAATGACTTCTCTTTCCTCCCCAAAATAAGCATAAAATTGAAACAATCCTGCTGAATTTCTGGTTCTTTGAGTTCTTTTAGCAGATTTGAGACTTCATAGTATAATCAATGGAAAGTTTGGGAACCAAAATAAATAGTGGTAGGCTGTCTACCTACTGAATCAAGACAACAAGTCAGTGACTTACCTCAGTGGGAACTTTCAGCGTTTTATAAGTGACCCTCCTCCATTACCAAAAAACAAAACAAAGCAAATAAAAACTCAAGTACTCTATGTTGGCTTCATGAGAAATGTCTTCATAAACATTCCTATTTCAAATTAAGTAAAACAGATTTTGTCTTACTGTTCTTGTAGATTTGGTAAATAGCTTTCATAATCATTGGAAACATCCCACTATGTTCCTGTATCAATTCACATTTCTCTATCATCTTGTAATTTATAAAGATTTTTCTCAACAACCCTGTGAGGTGAACATAAAACCCATTTTACAAATGAGAATTAGGCTTAGGAAATTAGAAATGCTGATGGATTTGGTGTATCTGGATTCAAATATTGGAGAAGTGACTTACCATGTAGTGAATGAAGAGCATTGAGAAAAACTGTGATTATACAACTAATAAGTATTAGAAAATGTAAGAGTTGTGACTCAAACCCAGTTTTCCTGGGAGTGAATGGAGTAGAAGAGAACTAGTCAGGAAGTCCTGTATTCAAATTCCATCTCAAACTCTTACCAGATAAGTGACACTGAAATAAATCAGTTAACCTTTCTGAGTCTTTAGCTCCTTAGCTATAAAAATGATCAATTTTGTTTTGATGACTTCTACAATCCCTTTTACCTTTAACATAATATCTTCTGATGCTATTACATTAATTCCCAATGTGACTTTTAGAGCTAGGCTATCTAGGTTGATCATTTTAGCAAACCACTTGCAAACCATAGTGTACAAGTAAATGTTTAACAACTAGCTCTCCAGGGGGGAAAATAAACATAACATACTTTTAAACTTAATCTGCATTATTAATATTTTCTCCTTCACTTTCTTAAGTCTAGACAATCAACAAGCCAATAAATCAAGGCTTGATTTGTAACCTTTGCTGACTTCTAAGGTATAACATTGCCAAGAAAATTCATATGGAATCATGTAAAGTCAGACAACTGAAAAATGACTGAATAATAACAACATGGTATCCATTTACAGGTTATTGTGGTATACAGCGTAAGTTGTTTATACAAAGTTCTACCAGATGCTTTCCAGTTTTCCCAGCAGCTTTTGCTGTATAGTAAACTACCCCAGCAGTTGAGGTTTGATACTCTTTGTTATTATGTTTATTTGCTTCTGAATCTTGCATTTTCTATTCCACTAATCAACTTTTCTATTTTTCAACCTGTGAAAAATAGAATTGACAATTATTGCTTTGCAATGCAGTTTGAGATCTGGGACAACTAGATTCTCTTCTTTCTGCTTTTTTTTTTTTTCATGATTTCCTTTGATATTGTTTTCCTTTCATTGGGTTAGTTAATTTTCTTTCTAGCTCTCTAAAATAACTTTGTTAGTTTGATTGGTATAGCATCAAACAAGCAAATTAATTTATATAGAACTGTCATTTTCATTATTTTCACAGATTTTAACATGAGCAATTAGTGTCTCTTCAAGTATCTAAAATAGTTTTTGGTTCAGTAGCTATTCCTTATATTCATACAATTCTTAGGTGTGTTGATAGACTATTTTTTTATTTTATTGTTATTTTAAATGAAATTTTTCTTTTTATTTCTTTTGAGTTTTGTTGACAATAAATTCAAGGGTTTTTAAATTTTTTTATTAGTATTTTGAATGAATTTTCTCTTTTTATTTCTTTTGAGTTTTATTGACAATACATTCAAGGGTTGATCATGGATTTATTTCATGTCCTCTTTCTTCAATGATCATTAATTATTTCAATGAATTAATTTTTAATTAACTCTTGAGAGTTCTCCAAATAGAGCATCATATTATCTGCAAAAAAGTAGTAATAATTATATATTTTTGCCTATGCTTATTTGCTCTTTTTTTTTCTTGTCTATATTCCTAGTGCTACATCAAATAGCAGTGGTGATAATAGACATCCTTGCTTTATCCCTGATCTTATTAGACATGCCTCTGGTGTTTCTCTATTATAGATAATGTTGATTCTTGGATTTAGTTAGATACTACTTAACATACTAAAAAAATCCATCTAATTCTATGCTTTTTAATTTTTTAACATAATGGGTATTGTATTTAGTTAAGAGCTTTTCCCTGCATACATTAATGTGATTAATTAGTCCTATTGTTTTTCTTATTAATGTGGTCTATTGGGTTTTTAGTTTTCCTAGTTTTTACAGCCTGGTGATAATGTATAATTTTTTGCTATATTGCCATAGTCTCTTTGCTAAAACATGATCTAATATTTTTGTCTATGTTTATTACATTTATCAGTCTATTGTTTACTTTCTATGTTTTCTGTAGAACCCCTTCTTGTCCTGTTTTGCAAACAGGTTATACAATATTGCAATGTATTGATATTTGATAGATTTGCTAGAATCCAATTGTAAATTCATCTGATTCTATACATTTTTCTCCTTGGTATTCATTTGCAATTTGTTCAATATCTTTTTATCTAAGATTAGTTTATTTAAATTATCTATTTTTGTCAATCTAGGTATTTTGTATTTTTGAAAATGTAATGCAAATGGGTATGAGTATCATTCTGAAGAGTGTAATTTGTCAGTTGGGACTTGATCCTTTCTGCTATATCCTCTCCACTAGATAGGAACAACATTGAAACCCCTCCAAGCTTTTCCTGTCTTCACGGGCAGGTGTTTTATGGTGTGACCTTTTTTTCCAGTCATTTTACTCTCCTCTCAATCTGCTTCCTCTCTTTCATGCTCTTTCAACTATTAGCTTTCTTTCTAGTTTCTGTTGCTCAATGGAGTTTACATAAAAATGAAAAAAGTAGTAGTAAATCATAATAACTTAGAGTCCCCAGTAAGAAAAAAAAATCTTAACATTCAATCAAAGATTGGGCAGCCTGCTCTAACAACATTATGTTTATCTTTAACCCTTGGACTCTGTGTCAAGAGCAAAAATCAGGATATAGGAAATGTTTGGGTAAAAGGAGTTAGCAGAGTATGTTATAGTATATGTTATTAGGCAGGCACAAAAAGGAGAAGATAAGGAAAGAAACGAACTTAAAGCTTCTTTCAGAATTGGTACACTGGATACCTTCTTCTGCTCGGAGATGCCTATAGAAGCCATATCTTCTCTCTCTACCACAACTCAACTCTCCTTTCAGTTTCTCTCTTATCCTGTTGCCTCTGTTCTAAACTGTTCTCTTTTGATTTTTTTTCCTTCTGAGTTATCTTTTTCCTCTGTTGATTTGCTTCATATAAATACTCCTGTAATTCTTGTGGCTTGAACTTTTTAATATGACACTCTTCTTATAGTTTTTATAGGGTTACTTTCTTCTGAGTTTAGCCCTTGGGTATCTTTTGAACCTAATATTTCTTCAATATGTTCTGTTTTCTTCTGTTTTCTCATATCCTTAGTCCCAGTTCCTGATTTGGAATTTTATGAGAGGGTCAGCCTCCAAACACTCCTGCCCTCTTAGATGGGGTAGTCAAACACTTTGGTTCAGACATCAGTTTCCTAAGCTCTTGCTGCTGTTTTTCATTTTTGCTGGTACTTTTGCATTCCAAGTCCTGGAAAATTTCATCCCTCCTAGACTTTTCTAGATTAGAAAAGTATAATCTTTGAGCTCTCCTGCATATTTTACACCACAATTTTGTGCTTGTCAGGCCCCAAAGGATAGATCATCCTTGACATAGCTTCTGGCCCCATTAATTAACTTCTTGATCAGAGCATTCTGACTTTCTATTGCTCTAGGAATAAAGCACTGAATGTTTCAGTTATCACTGGGGTACCCCTTGTCAGAACGTTGGAAGGCTTCTAACCTCCATACCTTCCATCTGTTTCTATGGGTTTCTTAAGTGGGAGCTCTCCCTGAATATTCTGGCTATCTTGGACAGCTCTAGGCAGGACAAAGACACTTATTACTGTTTCTCTTTGAATATCTTAATAATGATTGGATCCGGTACCCTTTTAAGGTGTTTGCTAAAGTATATGTGATAGATCTAAGCTCTTCTATGTCTCTTCTAGGTGATGCAATGGATAGAATACTAGCCTAGAATCAGATCTTCTTAGTACGTATCTGGCTTTAGACTCGTACTAGTTGTATAAGTCTGGGTAATTAACCTCAATCTGCCTGTTTTCTCAACTGTAAAATGGGAATAACTACATCTGCCTCAAATTAGATAGTTTGCAAAGTTCTTAGCATAATAGTTGACATAAAACAGGTTGTTAATAAATGCTTGCATCCTTCATGCTTACCTGCCCTTCATGCTACTGCCTTAGCCAGAAGTTCAAACACAGATCCTCTAAGATGAATGCTTCCCATACAAAATCATACCTTTTTTTTCTTTCTTTTTTTCCTATCTAGGAGTATTTATCCTAGTTGAATGCAGTGACTTCCCCCAAGATAACTAGGGTCAGAGGTCAAAGACACTAGACTCACCATGGCTCCATGTAAGACTTCTTTAAATCCCTGACAACCTAAAGCATAAACAGGACATGTATTTTATCAGATGACATGCTCACATAGCTCTCAGGCCTTCCCTGTGTTTGTTTTTTTCTAAGTTACTCATTCCTTGTTAACCACTAATTTCCTCAAAACAGGGGTTAGATTGTGAGTTCTCTGCCTTCTCTATTCACATGCCTCTATGTAGTTCCCACTAAAGGATTTCATGCTCATCCCTTGTATTGGTGTCAACCAGCAGGTTCCAAGGAGGGTCTCTGGATAACCTTCACACAGTACAATCCCTTTAGGGAAGAACAAATCATCCCAAATATTGACTGAGCCAAAGGTCTCCTTGGGGACAATAGGAATAGATTTTTGGCTTTCTTCCTCCTGTCATCCCAAGATTGACTTATTTATTTATTTATTTTTAAAGAATCACTAGGAAAATATACAAGTAACACTTCAGCCATTTCAAAAGAATGGATCTGAAACTTTGCCAGTGTAGGGAGCTCTCCTCTATGGCCTAGGAGGAGGAAGAAGGAAGGGAACAAGCATTTACTAAGCACCTACTATTTGCCATATAAGCACTTGGAATATTAGCTTATTTGATCTTTACAATAGCCCTGAAAGGTAGGTACAGATTTTACAGATGAATAAAATGAGACAAATTGAGATTAAGTACTTTGCCCAAGGTCACATAGCTAGTAGTTGTCTAAAACTGGATTTGAATTCAGTTCTTTCTGATTCCAGAACCAAAATTGTGTCCCCTGTGCCAACTATTTTACCAAAGAAGGAAAGGAGGAATAAGCATTTATTAATGTCAGACAACATGCTAAACACAAATAAATAGGAAAGTCTTAGAAGTAATATAAAGTGACTTATTCAGAATCACACCGTTAAAACAAGGATTTGAACCCAGAGCTTTCTGAACCCTATCCTATTTCTACCATAAATCAAACACAATAACCACAATCCACAAGTATAGAATTGTAGGCTTCAAATGGTAGGATATTGAGGTACATTTGTCTATTCCCCAGAGAGATAGCAGGCAAAGAGTAATGGACTTGGATTCAGGAGCTCTGGGGTAGAGTCTTGGCTTTTCTCCTTACTCTCTCTATATTTTTGGTCAAGCCCCTTTCTCTCTTTAAGCCTCAACTTCCATCGATGCAAAACTTGATAGTAATACTTGCCACCATTGACTATTATAAAGTGACCAATGGATAAATGCAAGTTATTATTAATTAATCTTGTTTCATAAAAAAAAACCTTCAACATCTACTCTGAGTTAATTTTCAGTATTTTCCAAATCACCTGACATATAAAGTACATGAGATGGTATCCTTGATATCTCTCTTCCTAACAGTGTCAATAAAGTTATCGAATTTAACCAAAGTGTCACTGATTTCATCCAGAGGGCTAATAGTAGTAATAGCAGCAGCAGTAGGAAGAATAATAATAGGAGTAGGAGTAGTAATGGTAGTAATAGTAGTAATGGTAGCAGTAGTAACAGTAACGATAGTAGCAGTAGCAGAAATAGTAGTAGCAGCAACAGCAGCATAATAGTAGTAGTTGTGGTGATGGTATTTAGTAGTCGTGATAGTAGTAGTATCTAACATTTATAAAGTATTTTAAGACTTGCAAAGTACTTTAAAGATAACAAGCCATTTGATCTTCACCATAAGCCTGTCAGATAAATGCTATTTTAACTGCAAAATACTCATTTTATAGTTGAGCAAACTGAGGTAGATATTGCTTAAGTGATTTGCACAGAGTTATGCGATCAGTAACTGTCATGAAGGATTTGAACTCAGATTCTCCTGACTCCAAATCTAGGCTTAGATAGTAGCCCTTGAATAGAATAGAACTAATGTAACATATAAGTAAGAAGAGTTTGTTCTGACAAGAATATTAAAAATAATCCACACCTTAACATCTTCCAATTTTTTCCTTTCTTTTTTTCCCTTTCCTTTCCTTTCCTTTCCTTTCCTTTCCTTTCTTTTCTTCCTTTCTCCTTTTATTTCCTCTATTTCTTTTTCTTCCTTTGTTCCTTGCTTTCTTCTTTTCCTTCCTTCTTTCTTTCTTTTTTTCTTCTGTACTTCCTTCCCTCCTCTTCTTTCCTCTGTTTATTTTTCTCTCTTTCTTTCTCTTTTGTCCTTCTCTTCTTCCCTTTATTTATTTTTCCTCCCTTCCTTCTCTTCTTTCTTTTTTCCTTTTTTCTTTCTTCCTTCCCTTTTCCCTTCCTTTCTTCTTTCCCTCATTTCTGCCTTTCTTCCTTCCTTTTTCCCCTTCTCTCCTTTCTTTCTTTATTTTTGCAAAATACACGTTATAATCATTTAGCATAGGGCTTTGTGGAAAGTATATTTTTGTTTTTTAAAATGTACATTTTAGCTAATCCTTCCAGGATCCTCTAAATGGAATGTCCTTTTTTTCTGTCTCTCATGCAGATACCTCCTGTCATGATTTATATCTGACCTGAGAAAACATACTCTCAATTCCCTATTTATTATAGAAAGTCAGAGCAAGTAAAGAGCTTAGATGTCATCTAGTATAATGCAGTCATTTTATACACTAAGAGACTGTGGCTGGGAAGGAATCATAGATTTTGTGGTGAAAAGGACCTTAGAGAACATCTAGTCCAATTACAGAAGAAACTGAGCCCCACATGAGTGAAATGAATTAGCCAAGCTCAAAAAATTAGCTGTGTCAAAGGTAGGCTTTGAAGCCAGATGTTCTAACTCTGAGTTGATTGATCTTTCCACTACATTACCCTGCTTCCCAAGTAAGGGATTCACCCAAAGTCACACAAGAACATGTAGCCAGACTAGTTTTGAATCCAGGTACTCTTCCTCCAAGTTCAAATGCTCTATAACAACACTTCCTTTGAAGTGCCTGTGCTAGCACCATTCCAGAGATCTTTAAAATTTAAATCAAGCTAAAGAATGATGAGATCTATTATGCACAAAGGCCTTTCACAGCCCAGTCAATTTTAGCTATGAACTTAGCTTCATGAACTAAATCTATTTAAAAAAAAAAAAAAGGAACAAGTATCCCTTGGAGCACAAAACCCCTTCAGTAAATGCTACTAATCTCATTTTAAGTGTATTTTGTAAATACAAAGGTTGGGTCAATAGTCCCAGAGAGACCACATTTCCCAATAATGAGAGAAAGAGCCTATCCAGTAGAACCTAAAACTTTTCCTTGGTAGTTTATGTCAGATTTCTAAGTCCTGGATGAAACCTTAATGTATAGATGACTAATGAATTCACCTAATTAAGTTTCTACAGCATTCCAGGGGTAGAGTGTCAAATGTTTGTTTCCAGTTTTCTCCTTGCAACCCTGCCAAAAAGTCTTCCCTCCCACCCCCCGGCTCCTCCTCACACCTTCTTTAGGGTCTGTCTGCTACATTCCAATGTGGTAAGAAACCATGGCTTTTTGATGAGGGTGAAAAATTCATTTCCCAAATGTTTTTTTCAAGGCTGACAACCACTCCCACCTCACCTCTCCAAATAAGACCTAAAATGGGGAAGCAAGCAAACAAAAATTATTACGCCCCCACCCCATTTACGGGACCCTCAAAGTGATAAATAAAATGTCATTTTCAAAGGACAAAAACCTACTTTCCACAAAGCTCTATGCTAAATGATTGTAATGTGTATTTAAGAAAAGTGGGCTTTTTATGTTTAATATACCTCTAATTAAATTTAATACAATATAAGCCTTGCATCGAGTAGGAGGAGATTAGGCTGGATGTCATTTGGGAACCCTACATAATATGTTCAATGACCCCAAGCTGTTGCAAAAGCTCATCTTTTTAACATCAATATTCTCCTGGTGATGCTTTGTGACTGCAAACCATGAAATACCAGAATATCAAAAGAATCTCAGTGGCAGGTCAATGGAAAGATTCATTGTGGGTTTAAGCAGGTTATAGCACATTACCAATGATTACATTGTACACCAAGGACATATATGATCAGAAAAGGAAGTAAGCCAGCCAGTCAGCTAGTAAGACAACGCAAAGAGAATCTGAGGGCTACATTCATACCCCAGAGATTCATTATATACATATATATATATATATATATATATATATATATACACACATATATATATGTGTGTGTGTGTGTATGTGTATGTGTGTGTGTATGTATACACACTTTTCCCAGTGATAATTATTTATTTTATTTTCTACCACTTCCCATCAAAGATAGAAAGGAAAAAGAAAAATCTTATAACAAATATACAAACAGAGCAAATTCCCACATTGGCCATGTCCAAAACATCTCATTTTACACCCTGAGAGTGATTATATCTGTAAGGAGATAGGTATCATACTTTATCATTCATTGGTCCACTAGAATTATCGTTGGGCATTGCATTGATTAGAGTTCCTAATTCATTCAAATATGCCTGTCTTTACAATATTATTTGATTCTGCTTATTTATTTGACATCAGTTCATACAAGTCTTCTCTAATATTATTCCTTTCATTATTTCTTATAACACAATATTATTCCATTATATTCATGTCAAAATTTGTTGAGTAATTCCCCAATGAAGGATTAAATCACCTGCTAATTTTCTAGTTGTTAAAAAAAAGGTTGCTATAAATATTTTTGTATATGTAGGTCCTTTCCCTCTTTCATTTTTTATGTACATATTCCTAAGATCTGAAGAGTGCCAGAAGAAGGAATGTTTTCAATATGTTGGGTCTATTCTCCATGAAGGATGTATGGAAGGAAGATGGACACAAACTTAACAAGTAAGTATAAAATTTCTATTTACAGTACTCCAGTAGGATAGATTCTATGTCAGTGGACTGAATAACTTCCCTAATGAGACACATTATTGTTGTTGTTTAGGAGTATTTGACTCTTCATGACCCCATCTGGGGTTTTTCTTGCCACATATACTAAAATGGTTTACTACTTCCCTTTCCAGCTCATTTTACAGATGAGGAAACTGAGGCAAACAGAATTAAATGATTTGCCTAGGGTCACATAGTCAGGAAGTGTCTGAGGCCAGATTTGAACTCAGGAAGATGAGTCTTTTGACTGTAGGTCCATCCAGTGTTCTATGCACTATGGCATCACCGAGAAGTCAGGAAAATTTCCTACCAATTAAAACCATTCAAAAAGTGGAATATACTGCTCAAGAAGGTAGCAATTTCCCCCAAACCAGAGGAATGAGGTGAAGTATAAATGATACTTGTTGGAAAAATTCTAGAGGGAACCATCTGTATGGGTACAGGAGGACTAGATGGCCATCCATATTCACAGCCTTCCTCTGGTCCCTGAATTAACTCACAGGGACAAGAGCAGCTCTCAGGCTAGCTAATTGTTTAATCTTTCAGTTTGACAAAATGGTTGACCCATCTCCTTTTCTCATCACACACACATGTCCTTAGACACAGCCTGAATAATGCAATCCCAAACATTATTCTTTTTTGGTTTTTTTGCAATGCCATTATTATATTATAATCCACTCTCCCTTGCCTCAGAAAATCATGAAACATTTTGGAAATATCATTCAATTCATCATCTATTTTGAAATCATCATTTCTATGGAAATCACTGTCCTTAACAATATTATTTGAACTAATATTCACAGAAGTGAACAGTGTCACACAGGGTGTGCCTCTCTAGAAAGACACACACTAATAATTGATATTAATTGTTAGTGGTATGCTGGGAAATGTTTAACCATCAGCTCTCTGGATTTAGTTTAATCTGCATTATTAACCATTTTCTTTACTACTTTCTAAAGTCTAGACAATCAACAAAACCACAAAAATCCTAATTTGTAATATTTGCTTATTTTCAAGGTGTAAATGTGTTTATTGATTCCCATTATTCTTTTTTTTTCCTCTTTCTTATTTTTGTTTCCTATTTCTTCATTTCCGAATTGTTTCCTATTTTTGTTTCCTGTTGTTCCTTTATTTCACATTTTTCCCTTTTATTCTTGTATTTCCTATTTATTTTCTATACAAAGTTGAATGTTTTTCATAAAGCTTACAGGCATGGCCAAAAAGTAAGCCTAAAACCAAAGTTAAATCTGAGCAAACATCAGAGTTGGGTGAAAATGAAGAGGTCCATGAAAGGCTGGTTCTCAACAGTACCAGAATCTGAACATCAAAGACTCCTATGATACTGAAAACTCCAGAGGTTGTCATTGTGGTCTGAACATGGAAGGACTATGAGGTAACATTATTCAAAGTGCAAAGGGATCTCAGATATCACCCAGCCCTTTAATTCTTACTCTTTGGGGGCATCATTCATGGATCCCTTTGACAGTCTAATAATGTTTATAAAATGAAATAAATAAGATTGCCAAAAACCCAATTATACTGAAATATAGTTATCATTTTTTTAAAGTGCAAGACAGGATAATACAAAGAAGGAAATTGAGTCACAGAGAAGTAAGATGCTTTATCTAAAGTCATTCAGCTGGTAAATGGCAAAACTACGATTTAAACCCATGTCCTCAAATATCTGACCTGTCCATCTGGCCTGACCTGGTAGTCATTACCAATCACCACAATCCAGTGAGTAACTAAGACCATGAAGGGAACAGAAATGCAGAAAACTCTGGAGCAGATGTAGTGGGGTCGAGGAGAGACAAAAACCAAGTCAGAAGTCCCTGGGAAGGAGCTGTTTTTCAACAGTCAGAAAGTGACCATTAATTATATCTGTCTTTCCTCACCTGGCATACCCCAGGAAACTAGGAAGAGCCAAGGAAGCATTTCTTAAACCTGGGGTTCGATTGCTAGGCCTTCAGAAATGAGCACAGCTTGAGAAATTCCCTTGCAAAGGCCACCATTGAACTCCCCTCCCTCCCTAGCAAGTGAAGTATAAGCCTCCAGTCTGGACAGACTGTCCTCTCGATCCCTCTCTTAACAATCATTAGCCATAAGGGCTTCCGAAAGCAATCTTCTTCCAGACCTTTGGTTTGGTGGGGTGGGGCCTGGCCAGCTGATGTTACTTACCCATTGGTTTGCAAGGCTCTCCATATAAACATGTCTTGTCTCAAGTTGATAGCTCAACCAGGCAAGATCCTACAGAGTTTAAATCTTAACAGAGCCCCATTCCACATAGCCCTCAAACAAGAAGTCATGTGGGTAGACGTCCTGATCAGGGAAAGAATGTTGAATTTTGAGCCAAAAGACCTAGTTTCAAATCCTAGTTCTGTCACTTATTCCCTGTTTGAGTTAGGACAAATCATTTTATCTTACCAGGCCTCAGTTTACCCATCTGTAAAATAAATGGGTTGCATTAGCTGACTTCTCAATTTCCTTCTCAATCTATAATTCTGTGATCCAAGACAGTACAGACTAGATATCTCACCAAATAGAAATTCTAGCTTTCTCCCAAGAACATCTGGGGAGGAAGAAATTCCAAAGGCAGGAGCCAGAGGTAGCTAAAGAGGGAAATATTGGGTCAGTGGTATTCTGTGGCTGTATCTCCTTGAGTTCTTTTGGGGGATTTGTATCTGTCAGAAAAGATCTGCCCAATAAAAACAAGTCACTAAAACGGACTTTAAGAAAAGAAAGCACATTCATTTACAATGTACCTTGGACTTAAGGAAAAGATTCTGCTCTGAAAGATTTCCCTGCAGTAGTTAAATCTTAATGAGGGACAGGCAGGCTGGCCCCACTCACTCAGCTGGGGAAGATCTTCTTGAATGGAATTACTTGAATAAGGACTGGCCCGGTCTACTTTGCAGAAAAATTTGTTTGAGTGGAGCATTATGAATTGGGTCATCAGCCAATCTGGGAGTCCTGCAAGGATAAGGACCAGAACACATCTCTGAACACCATGCACCTAGTCCAGTGGTCTGCTCACAGAAGCAGCGACACTTATTCATATTTCTGAGTGCTTTAAGGTTAACAAAGCCCTTTCCTCCAGCACAACCCAGTTAAATGAGAGTGCTCCAGCTCTCATACATGAGGAAAAGGAGGACTTAAGAGTGACTTACCTAATATGTCAGAGCTAGAATATATTACTCACTTCCCCTGAACCAGTAAGTATTTGTTGAATTAGATTGCATGTAATCATTCAAATCTATGTCTCTTTCTATGATGGAGAGATAAGGACTTAACTCTGAGTTGTCTTCAGCACTTCAAAGATAGGACAGTGGATCTCAGGAAAAGATCCTTTCCTTCAAGGAGTTTTCAGTTCTTCCTCCCAGAACCCTCATGTGATGGATTCCTTGGGAACCAGGGGATCATGGAATGTTATGGGTTATGGAAAGCTCCTTAGATTAATTTCATATGTGTGTGTATATATATACATATATATATATACACACATATATATATATATACATATGTATATATATGTGTGTGTGTGTCTATGTATGAATATATAATTTATTTATTTTTGCTGAGGCAATTGGGGTTAAGTGACTTGCCCAGGATTCCACAACTAGGAAGCGTTAAGTGTCTGATAACAGACTTGAACTCAGGTCCTCCTAACTTCAGGGCTGGTGCTCTATCCACTGCATCACCTAGCTGCCCCAATTTCCCATACTTTTCAGAGAATGATAACATCAATATATGAAGTTACATGATTCAAATCCAGGTCTTCCGATTTTGGGGACCACTTATTAAAGGCTGAATCATTTCAGTTTTCCCAAGCAGGGAGAGGAGATTTTTCCAGGCAATGGTGAGAGGATCTGGGGCACGGGGTGAAGCGGAGGAAACAAAAGGCAGTGATTGTGCAGATGATGATTACAAATTCGCAGTAAGAAGGCAGCGCTGACCTGACCCGGCTCCCTATCATGTGACTGGGAAAGCCCCAATCACAGGCGAGCCCATCTCTGTGACCCATCTAGGAGGACTGGCCACCGGGAACTGGTAAGTCCAGTTAACTGGTTAAGGCTGCAAACTACGCCGGATTCTCTGCTGCCGGCGGCCCTGGGTCCTCTTTACCAGCTCTCTTCCTTGGCACGCTTCCTGCTTTCTGAGTAGCAGCTGTGCACAGTTGAATAGTAAATCAAACACCCTAAAAAACTGTTGTTTTAAAACAATGTCTCAGATTTCCCATATATTTTATTTCTATTTTTCTTCACAACCACCACTGCCTCCGGGGCCTCGGTAGTAAACTCATTCAGGTAGTAAGTAAACCAAGATCCTTGTTTCAGTGGAAATTAACGAGTGGGTTAGTTACCATTGAAAAGTGGTTTTGGGGGTGGAATTTACAGGCAGTGAAAATGATAGGCCCGCATGCTGTTATGAAACATAGTCTTAAAATGCTTTCCAGCAGGACGTGGCTTTGGTTGGCAGGGTTTCCTGGGGACACACGTCACCAGGGATGGTCATAGAGAGCCTCAGATCTTAGGAGACCCCATTTAAAATTTAGGAGACTGACCCCCTTCCTCTAAGCAGCAGAACTATTCCCAGATTTTCTACTTTTTGATACCCTGCCAATACACACCCACTCAAACATCCTGCTGCACTCCTACCCCTACCCCATAGCCACTGGCATAGACATTGTGGCAGTGTCCCCTCAACGATCACCCCATAGGTATCAAAGTTCAGCCTGGTTAACTGACAGTCCTCCTGTCCCAGTGTCTGTCCTTCCCTGCGCGCTCGCACACACACACACACACACACACGACCCATTCTTCAGGGTACTCAATCAAGCCTGAGGTGTTTGAGAAATCCCTAACTACTAACCCAGTGGCCTTCCCTCTCCCTTCAAAAGGGAACTTTGAAAAGGCGTCATCAAAGGGATAGGAATACCACAAAACAAGAAGAAGACAAGGTAATTAAAACATTAAACTCGATAAATGGTCTTTTAATATAATCTTCAGGCAGTAAAGCATGGGCACCTGGCGTACCATTAGTGTGTCCATGCCAAGAAAGCAGGTATCATGAGTTTCAGCAAAGCCATGTGTGCCTACTACTATCTGTCACTTTGATTTCTCTCTCTCTCTCTCTCTCTCTCTCTCTCTCTCTCTTTCTCTCTCTCTCTCTCTCTCTCTCTCTCTCTTTTTCTTTCTCTCTCTCTCTCTCTTCCTCTCTCCTTCTTTTCTCTTCCTTCTTTTTCTTTCCTTCCTTTCCTCTCTTTGTCTCATTATCTCTCTGTTCTCTCCTTTCTCTCTCTCGCTCTCACTATTCTTCTTTTCTCCTCTTCTTCCTCCCTCCTTTTTCTTCCCTTTGTTTCCTCTATCTCTTTGTCTCTTATCTCTGTGTTCCTCTCTCTTCTCTAACACTCTTCTCCTCTTCCTCCTCCCTCCTTCTTTCTCTTCCCTTCCTTTCCTCTCTGTCTCTTATTATCTCTCTGTTCTCCTCTCCTCTCTTTCACTATTCTCCCTTTCTCCTCTTCCTCCTCCCTCCTTCTTTTACTTTCCTTTCTTTTCTCTCTCTGTTTCTTATTATCTCTCTGTGTTCTCCTCTCCTCTCTCACTATTCTTTTTTTCTCCTCTTTCTCCTCCCTCCTTTCTCTTCCCTTGCTTTCCTCTTTCTCTTTGTCTCTTATTACCTCTCTGCATTCCCTCTCCTTTCTCTCTTTCTCTCTCTCTTGCTGTTCTCCCTTTGTACACACACACACACACACACACACACACACACACACTCTCTCACACACCCTGATCCCTTTCACAAAGGCAAAGATATGTCAGGAAATTCAAAGATAAAACCAAAAACATGTCCTTGACTCGAACCATTCTGAAAAAAAAAAGAAAGAAAAGAAAAGAAACACATATACACACATCCAGCAGTGACATAGATTATGCAGGAAATAATAAGTCTGAGCTTGAGGCCCACAGCTTTTGTTGATTTCTGTTATAACTGTAGTTCTAGATATGCCCACCCTCAACGAGGTCAACAGAAGTTCTGTGTTCAGATCAAGAGACTATGTGACCCTTCCCATTCTCACTAAAGCCCTGTATTGGTTTCATTTGAGGAGAAAAATAACATTTAAGAAGCAAAAGAGGGGGAAGCTCAAATGTGTGGTTATGAAGCTCATATAAAGTTGTTCCAGTGTTTTGGCAAAGACACTCAAAAGCTGGCTGATTTGGCAGAGGCAGTTCTGAAAACATAACATTTTATTTACCCAGATAAATATGATACTCACTACATCAATTCAAGGTACTTTGTTACATGGCTTACATGCCGTACCCAAAAGACCAGAACAACTCCTTTAGAGTTATGTCAGTGACTGGAAAATAAGACCCATAGCAGAACATGCTAATAGATTTTTAAATATGCTTTCCGGACATACCAAAAGGCCTCCTTTAAATAACGCCCACTCAGGCATCTTTAAAATAAAAAAATGTGAACCTTTGACCTGAGAGAAAACCAGGCTCCTTGACATATCTCTCTCATTCCAGGAGCTGGAAACTCTTCAGCCATTGTCCATGGAGGAGGGAGAACTCCTGGCTAAGTGGCCCCATCCTTCCCTCAAACAATGACTGCGTTGACCCTTTGCCTCTTCCCTTCCCCACATAATTACTAATTCAGAGCCAAAGGCCTGAAAATGTTGAGTTTCAAACCCAAACTCTGAGAGTTGTCAGATAATTTGAAAAAGCTATGTTGAATTCAACAAACAATTGGTAAATGCCTTCTCTATGCAGAGCACAAACCCAGATAAGGCTGTACATTATCACATTTAAGTGTAAAACTATTACATACAATGCCAGGGGATCTTCTCACCATCTAAAGAGCTCCAGGAAGAGTTCTTCTTCATTGAACTTTAGAAAATGGTAGGAAATTCATCAGTTAACAAAAGAGGGTCATAGATCATAGATTTAGGGATTTAGGGACCTTAAAGATCTTCTAGTTTGAGTTCTGCATTTATGAGGAAATTGAAACGCAAGGTTAACTAGGTTTGAGTGAGAACATTTTAGAAATGGAAAACAGACCGAGCAGAAGTAGGAAAGTATAAGGTTAATTTGGAACACAGAAAGTTGGACTAGAGCCTTTAATATCCAAAAGAGAGACGTGAGATATAAGGCTGGAAAGACAGGCAGGGGCCAAGTGTAGATAGAAGAATTCATAACATTTGTACTCAGCAGGCATTTGGGAGCCATTGATTATTCTGAGAAACCAAAGGGAAAGCAAGAGATAAAGGAGAATCTGATACTCCTGGAATACTGCTCTCCTTAGGTAAGATATAATTTCATCTAGTTCAAGTTTATTTGTAAACAATGGCCTGAGCTAAGACTTCACCCTTCAAGTCTGAGCCCAGAGCAAATGCTTATTCCTGAGGTACAGAACATGAGCATAAGGAGTTATGGAAATTCTAAAAGAAAATGAAACATTTGATTAACCATATACTTATAAACAGAAAAAGGGAAAGGAAACAAAAAGCAGAATTGGTTTCAAATGCCAACTGGATATAGGATCAAATCACTTCACCTTTCTGAACCCCAGTTTTTGCATCTATAAAATTGAGATGATGATAATACTTACGCTTCCCAGAAGTATTGTTAATAGGAAAGTGCCCTGGACAATTCAGAATATTCTACAAATTTGAATTTGGATGATAACAGTGTTCACAAAAATAGAGGAATGATTCCAGTGGGTTGTATGACTCTTATACCCAGGACTTTGGGAGTGGTAAGCATGGTATAGTGGTTAGAGCAGTGGACTTAAATTCTGGCGTCCTGAGTTCAAATCCCACCTGATATAGCTATGTGACCCTTTACTTTGTAAAATGAGGATATAGCAACTAACTCTCAAGGTTCTTTCAAATCCAGCATCAGACATTTACTGGCTATGTGACCTTGAGCAAATAATATAACTGATGATTGTCTCCGTTTCTTGATCTATAAAATGGAAATAATAGCCCTGAAGTCAGGAGGACTTGAGTTCAAATGTGATCTCAGACACTTAACACTTCCTAATTGTATTACCTTGGGCAAGTCACTTAACCCCAATGGCCTCAGCAAAATAAATAAAATGGGAATAATAATAGCATTACTCCCAGAGCTATTGTGCAGATCAAATGAGATATTTGTAAAACTCTTCATTGAACTTAAAGAGCTATAAATGCTAACTACCATTATTTCATTTGATCCTCACAACAATGCATCAGGGATTACTATTTCCATATGAGGAAACTGAGGCAGCTTCAATTAAGCAGCTAGTGGTTATCTGAGCTGAAACTTGAATCACTACATGTGGTTACCTTTCTATATATTTCTTTGATAAGCTTTGATCTAACAAGCTATAAAATTAAGGCCTTGAGTAGGAGGACCTTGGAGTTAACCCTTTTCTAGAAGATAGTGTGAGATGGTGGGTGGAGCCCTGGATTTGGATTCAAGGGATCTAAGTTCATTTACTGGTTGGTTCTGCTATTTACTATCTTTGAAATTATGGGAAAGTCCCCCTAATTTTTCTGAGCCTCAGTTTTAAAGGTAAGAGGTTTACTAGACTTATGGTTCTTACAAACTGACTTCTTTCTAGGTCTGTGGAGGAATAGATTTTAAGGAGTTCATGAACTTGGAGGGTATCTTTTTTTTTTCACTTTATCTTTGGCTTTCTTTGTTGTCTCAGGCATTTTATATGCTGCATTTAAAAACATTCTTCTAAGACACAGTCCATAGGTTTCCAGATTATCACCAAAACAATCCAGAACCCCAAGGCATCTGAACTGTAAGGACTCCTGAAGCACCAGTCCTGTCCTGAAACTTGAGGACCAAGATAATGGTAGATGTTTTGGGTTATTTTTACTGTTGTATTTATTTTCCTTGAAAACTCCTTTCATTAAGGGCTAATAATGAGACATAAAGACCCCCTTTGGTACAACAGACATATCCCCACATGCTTCTCACTGACCTCCCAGCCATCAGGCTCACACTAACTATTGAATGACTAGGTCAGTGTGACCCCACAGCCCAGATTTTCTGTGAAAGTTCTCATTTCAAGGAGGAAAATGTCCTTTTCAAATGGCTTTGCAAAAGAAGAAAAACAAAACCTTTTAACTTGGGAGATGTATGAGGAAGTGGAAGAAGTAGTGTGTCCTGATGGAACCTCTGAGCAGGTATTAAATATCCCCAACATCCTGGAAAAGCTCTGGGCAGAATGAAGGTAGGACTGGCCCAGGAGACATCAGGGCTTTTGTCTGGTGTCTGAATCCCAACTTTGCCATTTTGTAATTCTGACACACCCTGACCTTAGTTGCTTCTGCATATTGAGAAGATCGAATTATATCCTTTCCTTAGGGCAGCAAGGCACAGTGGATAGAGTACCAAGCCTAGAGACTTGAAGAGTCATCTTCCTGAAACCTAGCCTCTGACACTCTAGCTGTGTGACCTTGAGCCTCAGTTTCCTTCTCTGTAAAATGACCTAGAAAAGAAAATGGCAAATGCCTTGAGTATCTTTGCCAACACCACCCTAAATGGTGTCACAAAGATGTAGACAGGAGTGAAAAACAACTGAACAATGACAACAACAAGACCCTTTCCAGTTCTTGATCTTACATTTCTTTGGTTTGCTTTATCGATCCATGGTTATATTAGATTTGGGGAAAGGGGGAGCTTGGCCTTTTACCCCAGTTCAGTTTATCTCATACTCTCATAGTGTCGTCAGCCGTCTGCTCAGTAGAGTTAACTCTGCCCTGGAAAGATGTTATACATATGGTGGCCTAAGATTGTATTGTGGGTCCCGAGGGAGACAATTTCTTTTGTTAGCTGCCAATTATGTAGACCTCCTAGAAGAGGCAGGAACCTTCCTTTCCTGGGCCCTTTGCCAAGAGGTGGCTGTCAGGGCAGGACTTACATGCAAACAGTAACTACAAAATGGGCAGCCTTTCTGATAGTCTCTTCAGAGAAGCAGTGATGGGATTGACCAGGAAATTCAATAGTCCCATGGTTGCCAACAGAGATGGTTCAACTACAGTGCTTCCCTCTGAGAGGGAATGTCTCTCATTCCCATTGTATGTTTCTTGTAGGTCCACGGTTGTTTGGATATCAGAATGGGAGCTCTTTGAGGGCAGGGGCTGTGTTTTTACCTTTCTTTGTAGCACGATGCTGGGCACAAAATAGACCCTTTAGAGATACTTCTTGATGGTGATGATGATGATGATGATTGCTTTGAGGCAAGTTTCCTAGATGAGTTCTAAGACCTGCTCTAGAGAAAGATTCAACTGCAGTATTTCTGATTTGGGCCAGATTCATGACTGTGCCACTACTGACTGGGATCTTAACTAAGTCCATTAATGATTCTGGATCTTGGTTTCTTTTTATGTTAAATGAGATGATCTTTCCGTTCTAAATCTGATAGTCCTTTAGCATAGTGATTTGTGGTTTTGCTAGATGTTCCTTTGCTGGTCCTCGATTTCCCTATCTGCAAAATGAGGCATCTTGGGAGCAGGTGATCTTAATGGTCCCTTCTAACTAGAAATCCTAAAATGAATCAAGGAACTTGGCAGAATACAGAAACTTTCCAAAGTATAAGTGATTCCAGAAAGCCCTCTCTTCCTATGTCCCCACCTCTCAGCATCCCTCCCCATGGCCCCCTTCCCAGCAAGCAAAAGCTTCACTTTCAGGACAAGAGAAAAACAATTCTACTCAAAATTCTGGGTTTTCAGTTAGTCTCAGACAAACTTCAACAGTCACCTCCTCTCGATTGCCTTCCCCCACTCTCCCAAGACTCTGATACTACATTCTTGAGGTTTCACCCTCTCTGAAGGGGCCTCAGCATCATTCTGTACTTAACGTAATCTGTCATCTCTTAATCTGCTGAGGGCCTTAGAGAGGGCCATATTGGCAAGAATGTTCACAGGAAAGGAAGGCTAACTGGGACCAACCAAAGCTGAGCTTTTATCCTCTAGACGGCCCTGCCTGGGGACCCTCCATGAAAGCTGCCTTCAGAGGAAGGTGACCAGACCCTCCATTCTACTCCATAGGCTTCCTTGTTAGGGCGATGATGGATCCCCTTGTCTGTACCCCCTCCCTCCTTTTCCCCATATCAGCTGAGTAATCTCCCGGCGCATTCTGACACACAGCTGCGAGAGATGAAAACTGTACTGTTGATAGATGAAACTTTGGATAAGATTACATGGTTTTGAATATCTTGATGACATATTTGTCTGAAAAGTCTTTTAGAGGACAGCCTAATATAAATGCGAGGAAATGTTTCTAATGACTAGCATTTGTCTACATACTTAGTCTGAAAAATTAACATTCATGTGTCTTTGGCTGTCATTTGCATTTGTATGTGGGGACGAACTTTTGAATAATCATTTCTTCAAGCTGAGAAGAGTTAACTATTTATTCCAAACCCAGTAGGCTTCCTTACCAAGACAACACCAGGGAAAGAGTGTGCTTTAGAAACAGGTAGCTTAAAACGGGATGGCGGACACGCAGCCTGGGCTCGCTGCTGGCGTGCAAGCCGTGACTACGGCCTCACCATTTATTGTCCAGAATCATTGACTTGGGATAGAGGTTAATTGGTTACCACATCTGCACAGGGCATTCCCTCTGCCCTCACAATGAACTCCATCCCTTTTGCCTGTTTCTGGGCATTAAGAGACTGCAATTTAATAATATAAAAAAGGGGAAGGAACACTAGGCCTGAAGAACTGGTTTGTTCCAAGACCTGACTTTCATGCTCATTAGGTAAGTGACCATGGGCAATCCTGGTCCTGTTAAGCATTCACTCATTTCTCCTAAGTCACAGGTAACCTCCTGAAAGGTAGGGGTAGTTTCATTGCTGTCTCTGTATTAATAAAATTAGTGTAGCATCTGGAAATTAGTACTTAACATATGCATCTCAAATTTCTTTGTATTTCTGGAATGAAATCACAAAATGACAGAATCTAAAAAAAGAGAGAGACCTCAAAGGTCAATGGTCATCTGGTCCAAACCATTTCTGAAATGAAAATCTCTTCTATAGCTTTTTTTCCCCAAGGAGTGGTGGCCCAGTCTGAGATTTTATACACACGAGAGACACAGAAAGAGAGTGAGACAGAGAGAGACAGAGACAGAGAGACGAGAGAGGAAGAGAGAGAGAGACGAGAGAAAGGAAGAAAGAGACGAGAGAAAGGAAGAGAGAGACGAGAGAAAGGAAGAGAGAGATAAAGGAAGAGAGAGAGAGACAAAGGAAGAGAGGGGGGGGGAGGAGAGAGAGAGGAAGGAAGAGAGAGACAGAGGAAAAGAGAGAGACAGAGGGAGAAGGAGAGACACAGAGAGAGATAAAGAGAGACACAGAGAGAGTGAGATAGAGAGAGAGAGAAGGAGAGACAGACAGAGAGAGGAGAGACAGAGAGAAGAAAATAGAGAGGGATGGAAAAAGAGGGAGAGAGAGAAGGAAGGAAAGAGGGAGAGAGAAGAGGGAGAGACGGAGGGAAAGAGAAGGAAAGAGGGTAGGGAAGAAAGAGAGGGAAGAATAGAGATAGAAGGAGAGACAGAGAGAAAGAGAGAGAAGAGGAAGGGGGAGAGAAGGAAGGAAAAAGAAGGAGGAAGAGAGAGGAAGAGAGAAGGAGAAGGAGGGAGGGAGGGGAAGAAGGAGGGAAAGAGAGAGAGGGAGGGTAAGGAAGAAAGAAAGGAAGGGAGAAGACAGAGAGAGAAGGAGGGAGAAAGAGAGGGAAGGAGGGTAGAGGAGAGGGTGGGGACAAGAGAGAAGAGACAGACAACAGAGAATCTCTTTGCAACTCCACTTTCATTCCCTGTGACCAAGCACAAATAACCTAATCCTTTTTTTTTCTTCAAGAGTACTTTAGAAGATAGAGATCATGTCCTCCCTAAATGGTCTCTTCTCTAGTCTACCAGTCCTAGTTCATAGAATCACAAAATCCCAACTCTCAGATCTGGAAAAAATTTCAGAAGGCATCTATTTCTACCCATATCCAAGCCACAGGCATGCAGAGAGCCTGGCCCCGGTGTGCATACCTAGTCTACCCTCTGTTCATTTTTGTGTCACTTGCAGCCTCCTCAAGATCTGATCATCCAACTCACTCGATTACCTTAAGTGAGAAGAAGAATGAACGACCTCTAGAAACATCACATTCTGCTCTGGTACACTTATAAGCAGGAAGAAAAATGACCTTTGTTTTGACTTGTGCATAGTAGAACCCTTTGGAACTTAGCAAGACAAGTCAAATACAATTTTTTAGATAGCAATCCTTCAAATACAAGACACCTTATTTTTCTCCTCCAAGCTAACAATCCTAATTCAACTAAATATCAGATGTCTTGGTCTCCAGACTCCATACTGAGATAATCAGTCAAGACAGATTGGATTCACTCAGTCTTCTGGAAAGAATGATGCACAGTATTCATAAATTCTATGATTAATTCTAATGATAAGATCATTTTTGCTACATCCCCCCCATTTATTTATCATGGCCTAGGTTCCAATATTGTATGCCTCAGTTTTTAACCTACTCAAGGATATTGCTAAAATAGCCTTCCATTTCCTTTCAGGTAGATGACTTCATAAGTCTGTGCTTAAATTTGAAAGCATGTCCTATTTAATCTGGTGTCATTCTGCAAAAATTGCTCAAATGACCCTGCCACAGAGAAGTCCAAGTAGTCTCACTCTTACCTGAGTGCCACAGTGAACAGATCACAGGCAACCAGTTGTGTTCACTGTGGCACTCAGGTAAGAGTGAGACTACTCTGGGAATCAGGAAGATCTGAGTTCAAATATGATTTCTCACTCTTACTACCTGTGCAATGGAATTTGAACAAATCACTTAAAGTCTGCCTGCCTCAGTTTCTTCAGTTGTAAAATGGAGATGATAGTAGCCCCTACTCCATAGACATGTAGTGAGGATCAAACAAGATAAAAGCATTTAGCACAGTGCTTGACACTTAGTAATATGTACTTATTCCTTCCCTTCTTCTCCCTTTGAAGGAATTGGACTCAAGAAGATCTAAATTCAAATGTTTTGTCATATAATTGCTAGTTAAATGACCCTGGGCAAACACTCTAATCCACTTCAGTTTTCTCATCTTTAAAAGGGGATAGTAATAGCATGTATCTCCCAGAGTTGCTATGAGAATTACATGAGATATTATAGGTAAAGCACTTTGAAAATCTTAAGTCATTGACATTATTATTAGAATCATTTTCATTACTGTTGATTCATGTGACTTAATAAAGACCAGATAGAATGATTTCACCGTTAGGCCTACTGAGATCCTGAGAACTTTTTATGTCATTTGCCAATGCTGGTTCGTGTTGTAAATAAAAGCTTGATTTTAAAAAAAAGCCAAATTTTGATTAACCCAATACAAGAAACATTAAATAGCTGTCATGTCAAAACACTGAACATTGACATGTGGAAAATGCCTCAGCCCTTAAGGAGCTTAAAATCCAGTGAGATTGGGAAGGAACAAAACTGTATTAAGTATACATTGTACACCTAGGGAAAAGAGCCACAAAGTTCTCTAAGGAAATACAGTCTAGGGAAATACAGGCAAAAAAAGAAAGAAGGAATGAAACAAAAAGCACTTATTAAGTGCTTACTATGTACAAATCAATCAGCATATGAATAATAAAGTAAGATACTCCCAGAAACAAAACACATAGCGAAGGTTTCAGCTACAAGTCAGATGGGAAGGTTTCTTAGTCCATAGAAGGCAGTGACCAAGCAAATGGTTATGCATTTTCTTTAATCAATTTCCACTGATAACAATCATACAATTTTCTAATTTGAACTATTTGACAGTCTTAAGGTCTTTGAGGGTGAGAATTTACTCTTATGGCTCTTTAATAGCTGTGGTTATAGCACCCACAGAAGCAGTTGCCAGGCTATCTCTCTTTATAAAAGTTGCTTCCTGGGCTGGTAGTTGTGAGGACTGGGCTGGAAGCAGGACTAGTGAGTGGTGGAGGGAGCTGGTGGTGCTGCCATTCTAAGGCTCTTGGCCATACTTGATCAATGGTGACAGTTGGTCACCAATTGGTATTGGTAATAATGAGAAAAGTGGGTTTCTTCTTCACTGATTAATCTCTTTAATGATGATTGCTGAGCCCAAGCTGGAAGCAAGGATGGTGATCTGGGGATACTGCTATTCTTAAGGTACTTAGAGACTGGGGCTGGGCTAGGGACTTAGATCATCAGGATCAAATGGAAGTTGTTAGTCAAGATGGGAATGGTACAGATAATGGTTTGATCTGCCAAGTACAGACTGCCTCTTCTTCCCTCCTTCCTCCCCCCTCTCTCTTTCTTGCTCTCTATGTCATCTCTCTATCTGTCTTTCTCTGTCTCTCTCTTTCTGTCTCTGTCTCTCTCTTTCTTTCTGTCTCTGTCTCTCTGTTTCTCTCCCTTTCTCTCTCTTTCTCTCTCCCAGTCTCTCTTTCTGTCTCTCCCTTTTCTCTGTATCTCTCTGTCTTTTTGTTTGTCAATCTTCATCTGTCTCTATCTCCCTGTGTGTCTCTGTCTCTGTCCATCTCTCTCTGTGTCTGTGTCACTTTGTCTCTTCTCTCTCTGTCTCTCTGTCTCTCTTCATCTGTCTCTGTCTCTATCCATCTCTCTCTCTCCATCTGTGCCTGTCTCTCTCTTCTCTTTCTCTGTCTCTCTATGTTTCTGTCTCTGTCTCTGTCTCTCCTCTCTCATTGCTTTGGCTAATTGCTGGAGAGCCACATGCACAGAAGGCTTCATAGATCAGTGAGCAGTCATGCGGAACTTTAAATGAAGACTTTCAATAGGTGAAGATGAGAGGGAAGGGTATTAAAGATACAAGGGGCAGACAACATGAATACATGGGGGGAGGTTGGGCAGAATGGAAGTTTCCAATTCCTAATCTTGAAGAAATCTACTTGTAAAATGAATAATCTTTTTACATGCAAAACAGCATAATCTAGTGGAGATAGTACTGGATTTGTGTGAAGTCAGAAGGCTTGAGTTCAAATTCTGGCTCTTTCACTTAGCTCTTTGTGTCACTGAGCTAGGGAGTTCACTTTTCTGTGTCTCATTTTTCTGTTCATTAGTATAATCAAAAGAATAGTTGCACTCTATTCATCTTCACTGTCATTGTGAAGAAACAGCTTTGTAAACTTTCTAGTATTAAAGGGTGTCATTAAATCAAATTGTCCCCTAAATTCCTTTGTTTTGTAAGATTTTATGTCTAGCATGTCTTATTAAAGTGAAGTACACCTGTCCTGGCCAGCTCCACCCTACTCCGCCCTACCTAAGGCTGCCAACTTGCCAGGATTTGGCTGGCTTGGCTGGTATTTTATCACAGAAGCCAGTTGCTTCTCACAAATGTGCTTGTTGTGTTAATGGCCAGGTTTTGATTTTAGTAAGCCTGCCCCACCCTCTCTCATATCTCTCCTGTCCCCTTCGGACAGGGGCAACCACTGGTGCCACAAAGGAAGTAGTGAGAAAGTACCTTGGCAATTTCACAATTCTAGAGCTTCCTATAAGCTTTTTCAACCCTAACATTAAAAAGATGTCTCCTATCCAAGCATCTAAGAAAAAAAAAAACCTTCATAAACTTGCCAGAATCTGCTCTTGTTCAATATAAGAATGAACGTTAATGGGTGAAGTAACTGAACTAACCTGCTATGAGCTTAATTGTGTTATGGTGTGATACAGAGAAATTTAGAATGTGGCTCTTCTTTGCTCTCCTATTTGCATGCTGAACGGCTCCTGAAAGTTGCTATGGCGATTGATTTGACCCAAAATTTCCGCTGAATCATTCCAGCACGTACACAAAAACATAAGTGTGGTTTGGGGCCCCCGTGCACTGCAGACAAAGACGATGTCTCCATGTTTCACTTGTGACTCACCTGTGGTCATGCGTGGGCCTGGTTGGCACTGAAGCCAGACCCTCCCAGGACAGGAGTTGTTGGCCCCCAACCAGAGGGGCGGGGTACAACAGGTTAAGATGACCTTGGGTAAAGTGATTCCTAAGCTCCAAGTTATGTAGCATAGTGGAAAGGGTTTTGGTTTGGGGCAATGATTCAAAGATTGGCCTTATTACATATTAATCACATGATTTAGAGAAAGCCCTTTACCTTTACAAGTCTCAGTATCCTCCTATGTGAAATAAAAATACTAGGTTAGATGATCTTCAAGGTCCTCTTCAACTCTAAGTAGAGTGAATCTTAGAGTAGCCAATGGTGACCATACATTGCAAGAAATTGCTCCCTTTCTGTAGAAATCAAGGTTCATTGAAACCATTTTGACAGTCAAAAAAAAAAACATTCTGAATTCTTGATTAAAAGAATAAGATTTTCCAAAGCAAGGGAGGTGATATTTCTTCTGTATCCTATACTTTTCAGACCATGCTGAGAAAATTGAGTTCAATTCTAGATGCCTCATTTGAGGATGTGCATCAAATGAATTGTCATCAATCTGAAAAAGGCCAAGATGTGAAGCAGACCAAAGACCAGACCCAAAGGCATTGATCAAAGGACCTGAAGATGTTTAACCTGGAAAAGAGAAGAATTAGGGAAAAGGATTATTCTTTTCAAATATCTTGAAAGACATGAGGTGGATGAATGATTAGACTTAATGGATACACAACAAAGGTCCATGAAACACATGGCATAAAAATACATAATGTTGACATAATTGAGATAATGCAGATATTAGCACAAATTAAAATTATATAATGAAAATAATTAACCACAATTATGTGCCCCCACACCTGAGAATTTAAAAGAAGTAGGTTGATATATAAAAAGATACCCAAATTACCAAAACAAAAACTAAAGGTTATGAAACAACCTGATATCAGAAAAAGAAATCAAGAAGGCAAAAAAATTAATTGTCTAAAAGGTGAGGAAGGAAACACTGGTCTAGATGAATTCACAATTTTATCATATGTTTAAAGAGTAATTAATACTTACATTACCAAAATAAAAATATCCACAAAAATAGAGCACTATATGTGCTCCTTTTAGAAGAAAAATATGGTCCTAATACTGAAACCAAGGAGAGACACAGAAAAGAAAAAGAATCTTTTTATTTATGAGTATTGATGCAAGAATTTCATATAAAATCTTTGCAAGAAAACTATAGCAATGTAATAGGAAATAACCCACTGAGTTGTATGCATAACAGGGATGCAAAAAATGGTTCATCATTGGAAAAACAATTAGCATAATAAATCATTCAAACAAGAAAAATCACATTATTATTTCAAAAGATTTTAAAAGCCTAACACAAAACACAGTATCATTTATTTTAAAATTAAAAAAACTAAAAGGCAGAGGTATAGAAAGGTCTTTTTTAAAATATCATCGAAAGAAAAAATGTAAAACCAAAGGTAATCATTATTTGCAATGGAGAGACACTAGAAGTTTTCTCAGTGTGAATAGTAATAATATAAAAATTTCCTCTTTTCTTACTATTGTTTTAAATTTTTCTATCAATTCTAGCCATGGAAATAAAATGAGAATTAAATTAAACACAAAACCATCAAGAAAAAAGAGACAAAAATATTTATTGCTTGTTAAAAGTATGAGGTATACTTAGAAAACCCCAGAGAATAAACAAAGAAACTTTTTGGAATGATTAATAGCTTCAACAAAGTAGTTACAAAACAAATCTTAAAAGTCAGTAGCATTTCTATGAAGTACTAATAAAAATAGTAAGAGATTCCATTGAAAACAACTTTTAATAAGAGCTATATTCCAATTGATAAATGATCAAAAGATAAGATTTATGCCCAAAGGGTTATAAATTAATGCATATCCTTTGACATAACAACACCACTATTAGGCACGAATGTCAAAATTAATTCAAAAAAATGGCATATATGTCCAAAAATATTCATAGCAAATCTTTCTCAGAGCAAAAAAAAAATTGAAAACTGAAGGGATGACCATCAATTGGAGAATGGCTTAATAAACTGGGCTATTTGTTTATGATGGAATATTATTGTTCTATGGGAAATGATGAGCAGAATGCTCTCAAAAAAACCAACAACTACAACAACAATCTGGTAAGTCCTCCATGAACTCAAGCAAAGGGAAATGTACTGTATACAAACTAATAGCAATGTTCTAGTATGACAGCTGTAAATGACTTGGCAATCATTCATGACTATTCTGAAGATTTAATGTTGACAAATCCTATCTATATTCAAAGATGGAACTGATTATGTATGAACACAGATTGAAGTATACTCTCCTCTCTCTCTTTCTCTCTCCTCTCTCTCTCTCTCTCTCTTTTTAACTTAATTTTTCTTGAGGGCTTTTATTTTCATTATGGTGGTAAATCTGTTGGAGTTTTTTTTCACAATTTGACTTTTGTTGATATGTTTTGTGTAACTTCACATGTGGTTTCTTCCCAACCACATTGTGGGTGGGAATAAGGAAGAGAGCCTAGAACCCCAAAATTTTTAAAAAACAACTGTAAAAAATTGTTTCGAAAGTAACTAGAGAAAATAAATCTAAAAAACATATTCTATTTGTTCTCATTTCCCCATTTTAATATATGTTGTTCCTAGGAATAAGCTCAAGCCAGCTAGCAAGAATTAATTGTGACATTTTCAATGGAAAATGTTATTCCTCAGAAATCAACAAATGCTACAGGTTAAAGCTTGATTTATTGTCTTTTTATTTAGATCTAATAAAGCATTGAAGAAATTTTAAAAAAAAGAAAAAAAGAAAACTTTTTAAATGCATAGATACCTGAGAGTTCACCTACTGAGATATTCATAAAATATATGTAACTATAAAATAATTTTAAAAGAAATAAAGGGACACTAATAATTAGAAATTCTTTGTAATTATGGTTGACTCATGCTAATATTTTTAAATGACATTGCTTAAATTAATTGACAAATTTGGTGCTGGATCTATCAACTCATCAGGGGGATCTTTTGTAGATTGCTTTGTAAAATTATAATAAAATTCATTTGAAGAAGTAAAAGATCTAGAATCTCATGGGAAATATTTTTAAGGAAAGAACAAAGGGGACCTACAGGACCAAACACAAAACTATATTATAAAACAGCAATCATCAAAACTCTGTGACATTGGTTTAAGAATACAAAAATATCATTAGAACATATTAGGCAAAAATCAAGAACAACTTTTAAAATGTTCTAGTGTGGGTTAAAGACAAGAATAGAAATTATCTCCTATTTAATAAAGATGGTTAAGTAAATTAGAAAGCCATTAAGTAGAAACCAAATATAGATGAGCAACTTGAATCACATCACAATAAATTCCAAATGGACATGGGACCTAAACATAACAATTTGATCTAACTGTTCAGGGTAACAGTTTGGAATTATGCAAAAGAAATTAATAGTAATACTATTATAAGATTTGTGTTCTAAAGAAGTCAAAGGCAGAAACAAAGATTCAGTATGTAACATACACACAAAAAGTCACTGTGATAAAAAAAAACTGGAAACAAACTGCTTGTCAATGAATTGAGGGTTAGATAATAATGATAACAACTAGCATTTATATAGTACTGATAATGTGCCAGACATTGTGCTAAGCACTTCACAAACATTATTTCATTTGATGCCCACGATAATCCTAAAAGGCAGATATTATTATCTTCAGTTTTTAGGGTTACACTGCTAGTAAATAAATGTCTAAGCCCAGATTTAAATTTAAGTCTTTCTGACACTAATTCAAACTATGATGTATAAATAGAACAGAATCTTAATTTACAATAAGAAATTATAAATATGAGAAATTTAGAAACAGACTATAAAATGTGGATGAATTGGATATAAAGAAATAAGTAAAACTAGGCAAAACACACAAAAACAACAAAAATGTAAATTAAAATGTTAAGCCCTAAAAGGAAGCTAAAATCTATGTAACTGTTTAAAGAAAAATGGAACATTGCACCAACCCTGAAGTCAGGAGAACCTGAGTTCAAATATGGCTTCAGAAACTTAATACTTACTAGCTGAGGCCTGGGTAAGTCACTTAACCTTGACTCATTCAATAAAAAAAAAGAGAAGAGAAAAGAATAGAATAAAAAACAACAACAAAAAAGTAAAAGAAGAGAAAATAAAATAAGGGGGGAAGAAAAGAAGAAAAGAAAAAGAAGAGAAGAAAAGAAAAACAGAAAAAAGAAAAGAAAAAGAAAAACGGAACCAAAGAAGAGATCATACAATATCTATCTTCCCTTCTTTGCAGAGACAAGGTTATTTTGCATATATTACCTGACACTTTCATTATACCATTTGTTTTTGCTTAATGGGTGATCCCCAGAGGGGTTGTATAAATCCAGAAATGACAGTGATGTTAAAACAAAAGATATTCATAGAACATCATTTAAATTTTTTAATATATATATGTAAATATAAATATATATGCATAATTCATATACATATATATCATAACTAATGGTCAAATATCAACTAATACAATAAGAAATAACAGACAAATCATTGATTAAAATCTTGTATTTATTACTGTCATCAAGGTTTATCTTTTCTTTGATATAATAAAAATGTTCTGCCTTGAAACCTTCAATATCACTTAGAGTAAATTATAATGTATTTTAATTTACAAAAATATGAATGAAGTTCACACATTACATAGCAGTGATCTTCTTATGCTTCCATTTATTCAAAATTACAAACAAGAAATGGCCTCTTCCTTAAAGATAATAATACATTCTTGTTCACAAAACAGACATAAATAGAATACTTGTTAATGAATATTTTAATTTTTCTTCTCTGCAGTGGACATTAGTGTTCATTATTTATCTATGGCATGTCTACTGTCCATGCATAAATTGAGAGTTAGAGAAATAAAGACAGGGATAGATGGCTGGCTGGACAGAGATAGCTAGCTAGAGACCTGATTGTAAACTCTAATTGTTAATCTGGTATTCCTAGGCCTTAATAAAGTGCACTGACTATAGTAGAGTCTGGATAAATATTTGTTGGATTGCATTGGATTAAACTGAATTGAACTGAATTTTTGTTTTATTCTTCTTTTTCTGGTTGTCAGAGGGAGATTGCCTCTACAAACAAAAAAGTAAAGGGAGCTTTGTCAGGGGAGAAGCCAGGGAGGAAAGGAAAAGTGATATTAACTAACCCAGCTCAAGCAGTTTCTGGCATTTTTCCTTCCACATTTTCTTCAACATCTATGTGGTCAAAGCTAAGTGAAGTGAGGTCAGCAGGAAGGCAATAAAATTTCCACTGATGCTTGGCCTCTGCCCTCAGGGAAGGGGAAATAAAGCTGACAATCTTATACAGTTGGGGCAATCAGATCTATTGTCTTACTGAGTGACAGCTGTCAAAAAATGAAATGGAGAAATTTTGAGTATCCTGAGAAAATGGATTGGGTAGGTGGGATCTGGTTTTGACTGTGGCTTGCCAACTTGGAAGTCATTGGAAACCTATGTGACCTTGGTTCTCTTTACACTTCTCTTTTATCTTCTGAAAAATGAAGATAATAGAATCATCTGTGTAATAAATTTAGGACTCCTGGCAGATCCCACCTTAGAAAAGGATTTTGCAGTTCTCAAAAAAGCAAAAAGACCGAGTCTATTTGTGCAAATTGCCCCTGTGTGTGGACATACATCTTAATGCTTCATCAATCAGGACCTAATTGCCTGAATTGACTAGAACTCTCCTTTCTTATTCATTTTTTTTTTGGCTGAGGCAATTGGGGTTAAGTGACTTGCCCAGGGTCACACAACTAGAAAGTGTGAAATGTCTGAGGCCAGATTTGAACTCAGATTCTCCTGACTTCAGGGCTGGTGCTCTCTCCACTGCACTACCTAACTGCCCCTCTTATTCACTCTTGAGTCATGTCTTGAAGGTAAACTGTGCTTGCTTGATTTCTAGAACTATAAGTTCACTTGGTCTCAAAAACTTGTGCATTAGGAGCAGCTAGGAGATAGAATTGATAGAGCACTAGCACTAGAATCAGGAGGACCTGAATTCAAATCCAAACAGTATCAATTTATCCATCTCTAAAAATGAGACTAATAATCTCTGTCCTGTCTACTTTACATTATTGTTCTAAGGAAAAAAGGAGGGAAAGCATTTGGGAGCCTTTAAAGCACTATTAAAATAGGAAATGTTAATAAGAGGAGAAGCTTGAAAGCAGAAGGTACTACCTTGGGGAGTGGGAAATTCCCCATCACTGGAAATTTTTCAAGCTGAAACTGGATGATCAGTTGTCAGGGATTATATAAAGTGTTTCTGCTGAAATAAGAGCTAGATTGGAAGAGATTGCCTTTAAATTTCCTTCCAGCTCAAAGATAAATGGATGGATGGTACTATTATTGTAGTAACTGGAGCATTCTCATACTGAGATCCCTTCTATAAGCTCTCCTAGGTTCTTGGTGGGCTCACATCAAATCCAAAACCATAGCTCATCAATATGTTTATTTTATGAGTCAGAGGGCATAATCAATTCAAAAGCAAGATTGTCACACAATAGCAGAGTAAGAAAATAGCATATATGATGTTCAGGTAAGACGAGTAGACCTTCTCAGGGCTATTCACTCAGTTTTGGTCTCTACCTTTCACCCAATTCTTACCTGTGATTTCAAGAAGCCATAGAATGTACGGTGGAATATCTCAGTTAAACTTTGTAGGCAGATGGACTACACCAGGTTAAAGGTAATGGACAAGTGTCAACACTGAAGATGAGTTAGGGGATGTCTACCCCAAGCATGTGAAGACTTTACCTGGCAGAATAGGCAAATGAGAACAATTTTTTCCATGATAGTATTGAAGCAAGTGCTATGGAATGATTGGTCCAACATCAAAGATACCAAGGTCATCCACTGCATCTGGGGCCATCTTGACTTTTATCTTGCCTCTGGACTTTGATGACTAGAAATAAAAGTGAGATTGATATCTTTGAGCAAGTCGACCTCACTTAAATCCAATTCATGCACAAGTCATCAACTGTGATATCATTCGTCCTCTTCCAGACAAAGTACAAACAACAACAATAATGCAGATAGTGAGGAGGCCCTTTCATCTCTATTACTATCTCCTCCATTTTCTACCCATCTACCAGGTCATAGTCTTTGTACCTACCTAATATGTGCACATCATCAAACAGCCATAATAGCAAAGTAATAAAACAGTAACATAATTCAAGACATGCAAGTAATTAGCATGTTCATTAATAAACATATGCAATTACAGACAAGACATATTACCCAAGTAAACATTAGTATTATCATATATAACATGTGTAACAACTTCTGCAGTTTCATCTGCCTCCACATAGGTTAATTTTGAAGCAATTAGGCTGAATTTAGATCTTCCATAACCTGATTTATCAGCCCTTGTACATGAACTAGTCGAAATTATAAACTGATCATAGTCCTCATCAGATTTATGGTCCAACACGCCTGAGCTATGGAGTCCATGGATGTCTAGAATGTAGTAACCTTTTGGGAGCAACTTAAAAAAGGGAAGGTAGTGCCCATGTGTGATCCCTGCTACCTGAGTGGCTAAGGCTGGCAGATGCCCTGATATTGGGAATGCTAAGCTGCAGGGGGCTACATCAATTGGATGTCTGTGTTAAGTTTCCAGTGGCAAAGAACCACTAAGGTGCCACAGGAGGAACAAACTTGCCAGAGTCAGAGAAGGATAAACTCAAGGTTCTCATGCCAATCAGACTAGGACCATCTGGATAAGTAGTCCCTGCATTTCCAATCCAGGGGAGATAAGGAAATTATATATGTGCACATGTTTATGTATATGTAGATAGATATAGACATACACACAGATATGGGTTTATATTGTGTATATGGACTTGTACAGAGAAAGCGAGGAGTTCTAGTTCTAAAATTCCTTGGGTTTTCAGGGCAAAGAGGGCAAATTATAGTGATTTTTTGTTTGACCCTGACCTTGAAAGGAGAGAGGGATGAAGAAAAAAGCCAAATCAATGAGTGTCATAGAAGAAAGAAGGAATATAGCACTGTAATCTGGCAGATCGGTGGAAAACCCAAAATAAATCAAGATGGACATTGACTACATCCATTATTAATGGAATGGAACATTTTCTCCATAAACATGATGCTTTTTCTCCCATGATTTGTACATCAATGGAAAGAGTTAATCCACTTAGCAAACAGACACACAGACATGGAAAAGACACAGGTAGCCATGGCATGATTGTGGGAAAATGTACAATACTGGAAATGTCTGATTGGGCCACATAGATAAAACAACTCTATATACATAGGGAACTTCTATGATCACACATGATGCAGGAGCAATGCACAACTCCAAACCTTCAGAAATACCTTCCTCCTGGTCCCTACTGTCTGGCACAGCATGCAATCACGACCAGGCACATAATACCTATGTTGTTCTGCCTGACTGGTCTCATACTGCAAGAACAGGTTCCTTACATATTGCTCCTAATCATTGCCAGGGATGGCTGATGAGCATGGAATTATGAAACTTCTCTATTCATTTAGTTTGTAGAGTTCTTCTGAAGTCCTTAGTTGAAGGGTGAGTCACCATAAGGAAAAGAAAAATGAGACCTTTCTTATCTCTTTCAACTTGAAGCCCAAAGGCTTATGATCATCTCTTTCAGAAAAGCACTTTTCTGTGCTTTTATGTGTTATATACACATGCATATTATGTATGTGTATATAATATATAGCATATACATATATATTATGTGTATATTTGCAGATTTGTACTATATATATTATACATATATATAATATTCATGTGAAATATAATGTATATAACATGTTCCATGGATACACACATGCATATACACATGCATATATAGATGAATGTGGCACATATATATGTTCACAAACATATATACTTAGTGCTACATTTGTGTGTTATGTGTATATGTATGTATGTATGTATATGTGTATATTATAATATCCACTTACTATTGGGCTCTTTTCTATGAGAAAGGTTTATAAAATTCGCCTGATTCATATTAATTCTACACTTAGAAGAATAGTTATAAAATGATTTTTGTTTCTGATTGCCCTCAATCAGAAAGAAAAACTCTCTAATAATGGACTCTCTCCTTTCTTTCATTCTTATTTCAAATTATCTAGTAATTCTCTAATCTTTGGCTGCAATAGGATGTTTTTCCTCCAAAAAAGAGTCTTTTCCCCAAGATCCAAACTCTTTTAGAATACAGAAAAGCCAAGCCACTAAGTAGAGTCCACAGGGCATTATCTATTTTTTTAACACCAACTTTCTGTGGGGGTATTGCCCCTTGCCTTCAGTAGCTAGATTTAACTACCCATAGTGTTTTTTTTAATTTATTTATTTATTTATTTTGTTAAAGCTTTTTATTTTTATAACATATATATGGGTAGTTCCCCAGCATTGATCTTTACAAAGCTTTCTATTACAAATTTTACCCCCAGTCCCTTCCCCTCCCCTAGATGGCAGGAAGTCCACTACATGTTAATAATGTTGAAATGCTTGAGAAGTTATGCAAGAAAAATCCTATCTACAAGAAAAAAATAATCAGAGAAAGGCAACATAATGTAAGCAAATGTCAACAGAGATCATGAAAATGTTACATTGTGGTCCATGTTTCATATCCCTCTCTCGGGGTGTATATGGTTTTCTTCAGTGAACAATTGGAACTGGTTTGAGACAATTCTTTGTTGCAGAGAGCCATGTCCATCAGAATTGATCATCATGTAATATTGTTGTTGCTGTGTATGATGATCTCCTGGTTCTGCTCATTTCACTCAGCATCAGTTCATGCAAGTCCCTCCAGGCCTTTCTGAAATCGTCCTGCTGTTCGTTTCTTACACAGCAATAATATTCCATAACATTCATATACCATAATTTATTCAGCCACTCTCCAATTGATGGGCATCCACTCAGTTTCCAGTTTCTAGCCACTACAAAAAGGGCTGCCACAAACATTCTTGCACATGTAGGTCCCTTTCCCTCCTCTAAGATCTCTTTGGGATATAGGCCCAGTAGAAACACTGCTGGGTCAAAGGGTATGCAGAGTTTGACAACTTTTTGAGCATAGCTCCAAATTGCTCTCCAGAATGGTTGGATCCGTTCACAGTTCCACCAACAATGTATTAGTGTCCCAGTTTTCCCACATCCCCTCCAACATTCATCGCTATCTTTTCCTGTCATTTTAGCCAATCTGACAGGTGTGTAGTGGTACCTCAGAGTTGTCTTAATTTGCATTTCTCTGATCAATAGTGATTTGGAGCAACTTTTCATATGACTAGAGATGGTTTTAATTTCATCATCTGAAAATTGTCTGTTCATATCCCTTGACCACTTATCTATTGAAGAGTGGCTTGAATTCTTATATATATGAGACAATTCTCTCTATATTTTAGAAATGAGGCCTTTATCAGAACCATTAAATGTAAAGATGATTTCCCAATTTGATGCTTCCCTCCTAATCTTGTCTGCATTTCCTTTGTTTGTACAGAAACTTTTTAACTTAATATAATCAAAGTTATCTATCTGGTGTTCAATTAGGAGTTCCAGGTCTTCTTTGGACATAAATTTATTCCATCTCCACAGTTCTGAGAGATAAACTATATTACATTCCTCTAACTTGCTTACAAAGTCCCTCTTTATATCTAGATCATGAACCCATTTAGATCTTATCTTGGTATGTGGTGTTAGGTATGGGTCAAGCCCTAAATTCTTCCACATTAGTTTCCAATTTTCCCAGCAGTTTTTGCCGAATAGAGAGTATTTATCCCAAAAGCTGGGGTCTTTGGGTTTATCGAACACTAGATTGTTAAGGTTAATGCCTAGGTTGTCCTGATAACCTATCCTGCTCTATTTCTTAGCCAGTACCAAACGGTTTTGATGACCACTGCTTTATAATATAGTTTTAGATCTGGCACAGCAAGGCCACCTTCATCTGCCTTTTTTTTTCATTAATCCCCTTGAAATCCTTGACCTTTTGTTCTTCCAAATGAACTTTGCTACTATTTTTTCTAGATCTGTAAAATAATTTCTTGGGAGTTTGATTGGTATGGCACTAAATAAGTAGATTAGTTTGGGTAGTATTGTCATTTTTATTATGTTCACTCTGCCTACCCATGAGCACTTAATATTTTTCCAATTGATTAGGTCTGATTTTATTTGTGTGGAAAGTGTTTTGTAGTTTAGTTTATATAGTTTCTGACTTTTCCTTGGCAGATAGATTCCAAATATTTTATCCTATCATTTCATCTGCTATTTGGAATGGAATTTCTTTTTGTATTTCTTGCTGCTGAACTTTGTTGGTAATATATAAAAATGCTGATGATTTATGTGGATTAATTTTGAATCCTGCCACTTTGCTAAGGTTGTGAATTGTTTCTAGTAGTTTTTTTAGTTGAGTCTCTAGGGTTCTCTAAGTATGCCATCATGTCATCTGCAAAGAGTGATAATTTGGTTTCTTCATTACCTACTCTAATTCCTTTTATCTCTTTTTCTTCTCTTATTGCTAAAGCTAATATTTCTAATACAATATTAAATAGTAATGGTGACAGTGGGCAGCCTTGTTTCACTCCTGATCTGATTGGGAATGGTTTTAGTTTGTCTCCATTATATATAATGCTTGCTGATGGTTTTAAATAGATGCTACTGATCATTTTAAGGAAAAGCCCATTTATTCTTATACTCTCTAGTGTTTTTAATAGGAAAGGGTGTTGGATTTTATCAAAGGCTTTTTCTGCATCTATTGAGATAATCATATGGTTTTTGTTAGTTTGGTTATTAATATAATTAATTATGCTGATAGTTTTCCTAATATTGAACCAGCCCTGCATCCCTGGTATAAATCCTACTTGTTCATAGTGTACTATCCTGGGAATGACTTTCTGTAATCTCATTGCTAATATCTTATTTAAAATTTTTGCATCAATATTCATTAGGGAAATTGGTCTATAGTTTTCTTTCTCTGTTTTCACCCTACCTGGTTTAGCTATCAGTACCATATTGGTCTCATAGAAGGATTCTGGCAGTATACCTTCTGTCCCTATTTTCTCAAATAGTTTGTGTAGTATTGGAATTAATTGTTCTTTGAATGTTTGGTAGAATTCACATGTAAATGCATCTGGCCCTGGAGATTTTTTTCTTAGGGAGTTGGTTAATAGCTTGTTCTATTTCTTTTTCTGATATGGGGCTATTTAAATAATTTATATCCTCTTCTGTTAACCTCGGCAATCTATGTTTTTGTAGATATTCCTCCATTTCATTCAGATTTTCAAACTTACTGGCATAAAGTTGGGCAAAGTAACTCCTAATTATTGCTTTAATTTTCTCTTCATTGGAGGAAAGTTCTCCCTTATCATTCTTGAGACTAACAATTTGATTTTCTTCTTTCCTTTTTCTTATCAAATTAACTAAAGGATTATCTATTTTGTTGTTTTTTCATAGAACCAACTCTTAGTTTTATTTATTAACTCGATAGTTTTCTTATTTTCAATTTTATTAATTTCTCCTTTTACTTTTAGAATTTCCAATTTGGTATTTAATTGAGGGTTTTTAATTTGTTCTTTTTCTAGTTTTTTTAATAATAAGCCCAATTCGTTGATCTTTTCTTTCTCTATTTTATACAAGTAAGCATCTAGAGATATAAAATTGCCCCTTATAACCGCTTTGGCCGTATCCCACAAATTTTGGTATGTTGTCTCCTTATTGTCATTCTCCTGGATGAAATTATTGATTGTGTCTATGATTTGCTCTTTCACCCATTCATTCTTCAGGATTAGATTATTTAATTTCCAATTAACTTTTGGTTCATTTTCTCTTGGCCTTATATTGCACGTGATTTTTATTGCATCCTGATCTGAAAAGGATGCATTTACTATTTCTGCCTTTCTGCATTTGATTTTGAGGTTTTTATGCCCTAACATATGGTCAATTTTTGTCTAGGTTCCATGGACTGCTGAGAAAAAAGTAAACTCCCTATTGTCTCCATTCAACTTTCTCCATAGATCTATCATACCTAACTTTTCTAACAATTGGTTTATCTCCCTAGTTTCTTTCTTGTTTATTTTGTAGTTTGATTTAATTCTGAGAGAGCAAGGTTGAGATCCCCCACTAGTATCATTTGGCTGTCTATTTCTTCTTGCATCTCTCTTAATTTCTCTCCTAGGAATTTGTGTGCTATTGCATTTGGTGCATATATATTTAGTATAGATATTGCTACATTATCTATGGTACCCTTTAATAAAATATAGTTTCCTTCCTTATCTCTTTTGATTAGCTCTATCTTGGCTTTTACTTGATCTGAGATAAGGATTGCTACCCCTGCTTTTTTTTGGTTCACCTGAAGCATAATATTTTCTGCTCCAGCCGTTTACCTTCATCCTATATGTGTCACTATGTTTTAGATGTGTTTCTTATAGACAACATATTGTGGGATTCTGGTTTTTAATCCAGTCTGATATCCGCTTCCACTTTATGGGAGAGTTCATCCCATTCACATTCACAGTTAGAATAACTAATTTTAATTTCCTGCCATCTTATTTACCCAAGTTATGTTTTCCCCTTTCCTTTCCCCTTTTTCCCTTCCCCCCTCCTCAGTACTTTGCTTTTCATGACCCCCTCCCCCAAACAATACTCCACCCTTTAGATCCTCTCCCAGTTTTTACTCCTTTCCCCTGATTCTTCTATTTTCCCATCTATTAGTTTGTCGCTTACTTTTCCTCCTTTCCCTCCCACTTCCCTCTAGCAACAGACAAGTTTCTAGGTGAAATCAAATGTCTGATATACACTTTTAGAGCCCAACCTGATGAGAGTAAGATTTACACAATGCTAATCTCCCTCCCCTCTTTCTCTCAATTATATTAGGTTTTCTTTGCCTCTTTAAGTTATTTTACCTTGTTTTTACCTCCTTTTTTAGATCTTATTTTACTACTTTTTCCCTCTTTTCCCCAGTATGACAACCTTTTCCCCCCTAGTTCTTTTTCATATTATCAAAGTAATATCTAGTTAATTATACTCCCATACTTTAAGTATCACCCTAGTAAAAATAAAGTTCTCAAGAGTCCTTTCCTTTTTACCTTTTTATGCATCTCTTGAGTTCTGTGTTTGGGTGTCGAATTTTTTGTTCAGATCTGGTCTTTTCATTTGAAATAGGTGAAATTCACCTATATCATTGAATGACCATCTTCTTCCCTGTAGGATAATGCTCATTCTAGCTGGATAGGTTATTCTTGGCTGTAATCCAAGTTCCTTTGCCTTTCGGAATATATGGTTCCAGGCCCTTCGATCCTTCAGTGTGGAGGCTGACAGATCCTGGGTGATTCTAATTATTGATCCTCGGTATTTGAATTGTTTCTTTCTGGCTGCTAGCAGAATCTGTTCCTTGGTGCTATAGTCCTGAAATTTAGCCACGATATTCCTTGGGGTCTTAATTTTGGGGTCTCTTTCAGGAGGTAATCGGTGAATTCTTTCAGTGGTGATTTTGCCCTTTGATTCTACAATCTCAGGGCAGTTTTCTTTCAGGATTTCCTGGAAGATAGTGTTTAGATTCTTTTTTTCATCATGGCTTTCAGGAAGTCCTATAATCCTTAGATTGTCTCTCCTAGATCTATTTTCCAAGTCAGTTGTTTTTCCTAGGAGATATTTCATATTTCCTTCTAATTTTTCATTTTTTTGTTTTTGTTTGACTGATTCTTCAAGTCTTAGTGAGTCATTCACTTGCATTTGTTCAATTCTTATTTTTAAAGTGTTGTTTTCTTCAGTTACCTTTTTAAGCTCCTTTTGTAACTGGCCAATTTGTTCATTGCACTCTTTTTCCACTTCACTAATTTTATTTTTCAATAAATTGGTGTCTTTTTCATATCTCTTTTGCACGGCATCATATCCTTCTTGCAAGATATTGTATCCTTCTTGCACTGATTTCAGTTTATTTTCCCATTTATCCTCCAGCTCTCTTTTGAGGTTCTTTATGCAATCTTCCAGAAAGGCCTTTTGAAAAAATGACTAGTGATGGTCTTTAATACCTTCTTCTGGTATTTTGTCTAAAGGAAACTCAGGATCTGGGGTCAACACTTCTTTGCCTTGATAAAAGCTGTCTATGGTGAGAGCTCTCTTTTGCTTCTTCATTTTTTTTAGACAGTGTGGATATCTCTTTAAGGTAGGGGAAAAAAAACGGCGGCTGAAGAGCTTTGCCCTGGGGCACTTTGGTGAATTAACTTAAGGAGCTGGGCCGGTGGGGGCTAGGACTAAGTCCAAATTACTCCTTAAACAAGGCAAGTCTGCCAGAACACCTGCCCCCAATCAGGGCAGAGTGTCCCGAGTGCCTCAGATAAACTCCAGGTGTTTGGAATTTGGAGTTTGGAGTTTGGAATTTCTGCCACGATGAGCTGAGCTGAGTCCCACCCTCACTTCCGTTCTACACAGGAGTCCTCTATTTATCTCTCTGTCTGAGTCAGACAAACCTGATATGAAGTTCTCCAGAAAGCAGTGTCCAAATATTTCTGAGTTTGTTGACTTGAAGATCAGTTCAGAGGCTTATTTTATTGTTGATTTGAGAGAAGATTGGAGGAGAGGCAGAGAGTCACCTTTTCACTCTGCCATCTTGGCTCCGCCCTTAATTCTCCTACCCATAGTCTTTGAAAGCATCTATTTGACTTAGGGTAAGGAAGTCCTTGTTACTCACTAAATGTCTACTTGTCAAACTGTACCTTTAATAAATTTAATAAATTTTGCAGGGACTTCCCTTTTAATAAATCAGCAAAGGCTATCTGGTTCTAAGACCTCAGTTTTCTTAATCCTAAAATCTATTATGTTCTTCCATGAAAATGAATAAAAAGGAGGAAAAGAAAGAAAAAAAAATCTCAGGGGAACCATTTTTAAGACAGTACCCTCCATTTTAATTAAGTCAAGCCTTTGTTCTAAATTCCTTCCTTCATTGAGTATATGTGATCAGCAATAAGTTCTCAGCCTTCCTGCACAATTAATATTTAAATTCCAAATAATGTCTTGTAGTTCCTCTCTAATATTGCCCCTTACAACTATGAAAAAAGGTCTTCCTTCACAAATGACCCGCAGACCTTTGGAGTAAGAAGATTTCTTAGAACAAAGAATGTTCAAATCTCAAAAGAAGTGTTAGACATTAACTGTTTCAACTGCATTTTATAAAGGAAAAAATTGAGGGGAAGAGAGGAGTCATGTACCCAAGAAACTATATCTAAAGCTTTCTCTTAAAAATGTGTCTCTTATCTCTCAAATAGAAAATAAATTGAAGGACTAAATTGAATTACAAATCATCTCATGACACAATTTCACTGGATAGTACAATTGCTATAGAAGATGTTGACCCTGAATTCTCTTGCTGATCACCATTCACCAAACTCCCTTCTAGATGGCTTGTACCTTCCTTTATTTTGAAGAATAAAACAATGCTATTTGTTTTTTTAAACTACTAATCTACTAATCTAAAACTACTAATCTATTAATATAAAACACTTTGAAAGGCTTCCTGTCACTTGAAGGAAGCTAGTATCTTCAGAAAGGTCTTTTTTTTTATTTCCATGCATATTGCCAAAATGTCCACAAGACCATGTTGTCCATGTTTGAAAAAGTATATTAGAAAGAGTTTTAATCAGATGCTTTCTTTTTGTGAGTCTTTGGCCTGTCACTTTGTCTCTTTAAGTCTTGATTCCTTATTTAAAAATGGGATATTAATACTTGTACTACCTGATTCACAGGGTTGTTACAAGGAAAGTGCTTTGTAAACTCTAAAATATTTGATGGGACTGTTATCTCATTGATCTAGGCACTCCCTCCAATGGTGCAGATCATAATCTATACATGTTTTTTCATCTAATGGAACTCTTATTCATGTTCTCCTATAAATTCTTTTTTTCTCTCTCATAAATTCTTCACAGAGCACCCACCCAAAGTACAAGTGGCCTTCCTAAAGATCTCCTGATATTACATGAATACCAAAGTAGCTTATGGGCTCCTCCACTGATTACCCCTAGCTCTTGTAACATAGCTGGCCCACTTGCAGTTTCTCTTTCATTTAAAATTTTCTTCTTTTTTTTTTACTCTAAATTTAGTGACCATTGATCAACCCAAACATTTCAATATGCAATAAATACAGGACTGACTATTCATGAAACCATAAACTTGTTGCATGCAGTATTTTTTTTAAAAAGCATATTAAATTTAACAAAGCTGTTACAAAATTGCCCAGTTTGTGAAACTATATAAATTTGTGGGGATTTTTGTTTTTTTTCTCTTTTAAAAAATGTATTGAAGCTCCTTTCTTTCTTTTTGTATTTTATCCCTATCACTATCCATTAACACCTCCCTTTCCTGGATAGAACCTTTCTTTTGTAGTGAATAAAAATAAAAATAAAATAAAGAAAAATATATCAACATATTAACCATGTCTGCAAATGCATATCCTATTCTGTACCTCTAGCTCCTCATTTCTCTACTAAGAAGAGGTGAAAACAATACTACCCCATCAGTTTTTTGAAGTTACAATTCATCATTGTGTTAATTAGAGTTCTGAATGTTTTCTTTCTTTCTTTCTTTCTTTTTTGCTAAGGCAATTGGGGTTAAGTGACTTGCCCAGGGTCACACAACTAGGAAGTGTCTGAGACCAGATTTGAACTCAGGTCCTCCTGACTTCAGGGCTGGTGCTCTATCCACTGCGCCACCTAGCTGCCCCGAGAGTTCTGAATGTTTTCAAAGTTGCCTTCCAACTTCCTTTTCTAGTCTTATATTTCTTAGATGATAACCTTTATGCTACTTTTACATAAATCTTAATATTCTTAATTGGCAATATCATAGAACCCCCAAGTGCTCACAATGCACTTCTATTTTCCTTTGATCAACAAATTTAGGCCTTTGTTGATGCTGGCTTCCTTGAATTATAATCATGTAGGGTTAACAATTGAAAAATCATTACCAAAGCTACTTAAATGCAATCTACCATACTTATCCTATGACTCAATTCTGGACCCATTAAATGTTTATCCACTAGTGTCTGTCCAAGATGTTCTAGATAAGAGTATCGATAGACTAGCTCACTGGGTTGTTGATCAAATTGTATATTATTATCTGCCTAGAAGACATTCTCCATCTCCTTTTTTTCCCCTGGGTAAATAGATCAGAATCAAGAGATTATGGATATCATTTAGGAAGTTCTGTAATGTCCAAAACTTGATGAAATGAGCAGAATGACATTAAAAGGGGTTTCAGGCTAAGATGATTGTCTAATTGAAGGCAAACCATCCAGCTTCCACATACCTATTCCAGCAGAGACCTGAAATTCTGACTAGACAAAATGATAATTAATAAATCCAGTGAGAAGCAAAGTGTCTTCTACCACTCCAAAACCACACAAAGAGTTAGCCAGAAGCCCACGGGCAATAGGAAAGAGGGCTGCCAGCAAAGTCACAGCCAACACAACCAGCAGACTCCTAACATGGCAAGAGACCAGGCAGAGACACATGTAGCTTGTAAGACTGTGTCCAGAGGCAGTAAGAGCAGGAGACTCCCCGTAGAAAGTTCCAGGGTGATCAGAAAGTTACAGGGCAGGAAATTTTGAAGTTCTGGGAAGTGTCAGAGACCTTTAAGGAACAGTAGCACTCAGATTGAGACCACTCAGGCTCTCAGGGACCCCTTGGTCCTTCATATTCTGTCCTTAGTTGCAATAGAGAATTACAAAAACATTCAGGTCCTTGAACTTCAAAGACACAAGGAAGTCAAAACCCAACCAGTGAAAATCACTGCAAAAACCCAGAAGAAAATAAGGTCAATTCCCTCCCATACCCATGCACCCAAATTCAGGATAGGGGATAGAGCCTGGCCTTGGAAGGACCTGGGTCACTATATGACTTTAAGAACTAAGGCTGGAAATATGAATAAAACACAAAAAAATTATTGGAATCTAGAGTTTCTTCAAAAGAATGTGAGAGTAACTTTGTAACAACTACAAGCAGAGACTAAAAAAGGAAAAAAGGAATTTTTCAGGATTATATGACTAGAAGAAATGAAGCAAAAGATGGGGAAATGAAACAAAAACACTATGAAGAATATTTGGAAGGAGAAAAATAATTTAGAAGAGAAAGTTTCAAAGCTAATATAAGTAATAGACTTCATGAAAACTATAACCCAAATAGAAATGGATAATTCCATTTTATAACAGGAAATGCTGGAATGAAATCAAGTTTGAAAAAAAATTTAAATGAAAATATATAATATAAAAAATTGAATTGGAAAATAGGTCAAGAAAAGATCATTTAAGGATCAATGGGCTCCCTGAAAATTATGACTTTAAAAATTATAGACATTATCTTACAGGGAATAATAAATGAAAACTTCTCATATTTCTTAGAAATAAAGACAATATAAGATAGAATCTACTGATTATCACTTGAAAGAAACCCCAGGAAGAAAAATCCCAGGAATGATATAGCCAAAATCCAGAGCTCCTATAGGAAAAAAGTGCTATAAGCATACAGAATGAAATAGTTCACGACACATGGTCAGGATTATAAATTACTTGGAAGCTTCTATCATAATGGAAAGAAGATATAGGAATACAATATTCTAAAGGTTAAAATACAGGCTTACAATCAAGATTTATTAATCCTGCAAGTTGAGTTTAATTTTACAAGGAAAAAATGACTTTTAATGGAAGAGAATTTCAAACATTCTTAATGAAAATGCCAGAACTGAGAATTCAGACATGCTATGAAAAAATAAATGCACTTTCACTGAAGATGAAATTAAAACAATTATCAAAACCTATTCTATCCAATTACATGCCAATAAATAATCATTTACAAAAATGTAAATTGTCCAGATCAACAGAAGAGGAAATGGAAAACTTAAATAACCCTTTCTGAGGAAAAGGAATTGAACAAACCATAGATGAGATCCCTAAGAAAAAATCTTAAGGACCAGATGGATTTACAAGTAAATTCTAGTCAACATTAAAAAAAATTAATCTAAATACTGAATAAACTATTTGGAAAAATAGGTAAAGAAGTCCTTCCAAATTCCTTTCATGACACAAATATGATTTTGATATCTAGACCAATGAGAGCAAAAACAGAGAAAGTAAATTCTAGACCAATTTCCCTAATGAATTTTGGTTCAGAAATTTTAAATAAAATACTTGTAAGGAAACTATAGTAATATATTCCAAAGATCATACATCATGACCAAATGGGATTTAGACTAGAACTACAGGGCTGTTTCAATATTAAGAAAACTATAAGCATAATAAACCATATCAATAACAAAACTAACAAAAGTCATATAGTTATATCAATACTTAGGAAAAAAAAGTTTGTGACAAAATTCAAGTCATTCCTATTGAAGAAATTAAAAAATACCAGAATAATTGGACACCAGACATCTTCCCAATAAGGTCAGAGATGTCCAATATCACAACTATTATTCAATATTGTACCAGAAATGCTAATGTTGTACCCATATCAGGAATAAGGAAACTGAGGCTGAGAAGACAATATATGTAAAGACTTGGTAAACCATAAAATCCTAGATAAATATCAGTTAAAATTATAAGAGTTACTATTACAATTTCTTACCTGACCTTAGACTAGGCATTTTGCTTTCTTCTTGTCATTGATACAGTGAGGATCTGTTCCTTTGTATTTTGAACCTAGTTCTTATCTCATGTATCACAGGAACCACTTATTTCTTCCAATTCCTCACTAAATAAAGCCTGGCTACTTCATTCTGCCACATTTGGGCACAGTACAAAAAGGAGGAAGCCTTTAAATCACTGGACTTTGAATGATTCTCACTTTCCATCTACACACACACACACACACACACACACACACACACATACTTTTGATAAGAAGATAGATACATATGAGGAGATGGATGGATGCATGGATGGATGGATGGATGGATGGATGGGTGGGTGGATGGATGGATGGATGGATGGATGGATGGATGGATAGGCAGGCTAACAAGCAGACTGATAGATTAAAAGATTGATAGCTAGGTAAGTAAATGTTTGGGTGGATAGGAGAAAGATGGATAGATGAATGGATGGTTGAATGTAGAAATGGAAATCAAAGGAATAGCAGAGTTGGACTTTATGGAATTAATTCAGGGCAGAGAGACCCCCCTGGATCTGAAAAGATTACAGTAGCCAGTAGAAGGCAATGGAACCCTGGCAGAGGCAGGGTGGTAGAGACATCTGGGTATTGCTGACAGCTGAGAGAAAAACCAACCACAAATGAGCAAAGTTTATGGAAATAATATGTGTAAGGACTTCTGAAAGTAAAGATGGGGATTTTTTCTACCAAGGACTCTGAGAAGAGGCAAAAGTCAAAAGCTATACACAGTTAAAAATCAAATTAATTCTATCATCTTGTGTTTGGAAAGACAGAAGAGGGTTGTGAGAGAAAAATATAAAATGTTCACCTCCCTTAGTTTTAAAAGTAAGAACAGAGGTCTTTTATTCAACAAATATAGCTAATATTTTGAAATATACTTAGATTCCATGTTATGGCCAGTTAAAGTATACTGGTTCTTCAAGAACTCTGCAATTATCAGTGGTGTGTTTCTGAACAGTTACCTCTTCTATTTGAATCCTCTCTCTAAAATGGAAACAAAATGAGAAAATATAAGTGAAACACTTTGTAAATCATGATCGAAATATAAATATAATACATGGTTGTTACTATTATTATTAACATTTATGGTCATATAGAAGCCAAAGATAATAGACAGGGCCTTGCTTTTCCCTGGCCAAATTCAGCAAGTAGAGAAGACCTTATTGGAAGATCATTGAAAGGGCATCCCTGCAGAGGCCAGAGGCTTCCCGTACCTAGAGATATAGAAAGCTTTGCCAAATCAGACCCATTAGCTGGAGACTAATTGAGATAGTATCTAGCTCAGACAGTGAGGGAAGAAGTTGCCATTGGGAACCCGGGTAAAAGTTAATGGTCAATTAGAAAGATGCACATAATTAGAATGTAAGGAGTAGAAGGGACCTTAGAGACCTCCAGTATGGACCTCTAAGTTTTAATTTTATTTTGTCCTTGCATATACATATATATGTACGTATGTATGTATTTAGGTATATATATATATGTACATTATGTATTTATGTGCATGTATACATACATGTATGTGTATATATACATACAATTTATATATATGTACATATATATATATATAATATACACACACTACAATAATTTCCTAATACAGTCCTGGTCCACTTTTACCTCATAGAAGCCTCTATTTTGACACAGTCCAGCAAAATCAACTAAAATGATTTTGTGTATATAGCTAATATTTCATATTAGTAGTATTTCCTACCCCAATCCCCCACACACACAGGTACATGTATATGAAAACATATGAAAACATGTGAATGTATACTTATTCATGTATATAAATATACACCCTTGCATATGTATATACATATGTGAATATAATGTGTGTGCATGTATATATGTATATGCCATTGCAATTTATCTGTGTTCAGCTGCTTTGGGATCCTTTGCATTTGTATTATTGTAATTATTGTGTATATTTTTCTCCTGCTTCTACTATGTTCATTTGGGAACACTTCCTACAAATAAAGTTCAGGCTCTGGGATTACTCCCCTCACCCCCATTTATTCTGGCATATTAGGTCTCCAGAAGGAGACTGTCTACTTCTCCTCTCGGGAGTGTAAGCCTAGCTTTCTCTTGGACTGCTTGTAAAACTCTAAAGCTGCCTTTCCTCAATGTGTCTAATTTTTTCTCACTTGTGGGGGCAGATACAACCACTAGTCATTGCTCTTATGGGGACACTGCTAGAAAACAAATGAAAAATTAAACTCTTTCAATCTTTCCAAAGTGGGCAAGATCTTTCTTTGATCAAAGGGATAGGGAACGAAAAAGAAACAAATGTTATTCTCCAATTCGTCTCTCTCCCTAAAGTGATTTCCTCTTGGAACCTTTATTCAAACTTCTCTTTCCCAGCTCAGCAATAGAATACTTGAATTCAAACTGTTTTCCTTATTTTAAAATAAGTCCCAAAGGGCATGAGAAAATCTCTTTCGACACTTCCAATATAGTAATATAACTCCATATCATTCACTGGTTTTCATTCTTTACAAAGTAATGAAGTATTTCTTGAACACGTTAAATGCCCTTGATTAATTGATTTCATAGCAAAGTTTAGACCATGTTTCTAACTAATTCCTGCCACTGATTGATTGATTCTATTAAGTATTCTAGATTCTCTATAATTATTGAGGAATAAAATAATCCACTTATATGAGTTTCTTTATATGTTTCTCTGAGGTTTTTATATTTGTCATTTCATATGATATAATACATGATACAATAATGACATTACAATTTATTCAATCATTTCCCAACCTCCAATAACTTTATTTCAATATTTTTGTTACCACACATTCTACTGTGAAAATCTTAATATGAATGGGATATATATTGTTTTCTTGGACATCACTGAGCATATGCCCAGTGGTGGGAAGCCTAGTTGAGAGAATATAAACAGTCCCTTACATAGTTCCAAATATTTTCCATTATATTTGGGCCAATTTACAATGCCATGAACCATATATGAGTCTGTCTGTCTGACTTTCTGTAGCCCACTAACTCTAACTATACTGTATTTTTTTTCTTTTGTCAATTTGAGGGGTTTATGATGAGATTTCAGACATTTGAAAATTTTTATTTTGTGATTTGGAAGACTTTTCTTTATTAATGATAACTCTTATTTTTTTCTTTTGAAAATTTCCTATATCCTTAGGCCATTTTTTAACTGTTATAGAACTACTTTGATGTCAATTCTCCATATATTTTGTATATCAAAATGTTTTCTGATATATTTGATGTTTAAAAAAGCACTTTATACTTCTAACTTTATTTTAGAAATATTATGTTTAAAGAAAGGGGAGCCCTTAAAAATTTTATATAATCAAAACCATCTTTCATTTTTGATGATTCTATCACTTTTTGGGTATTCATTGTCTCCCTAACCATGTTTTTGAAAGGTAACTCCTTTTAAAAACTTCTCAATTAAAAAGTTTCTCAAGTTTTAAAAAATGTGGGTTATGTATTTATATGGAGCTTGTTGTGATTTTCTGCAATATTTCTTTCCAGTTTTCCCAAAAGTTCTAGTGTAATTTAAAAGCCATTTTCTTTTAGTTTATATTCTTGGAATTATTAAATAATTTTTATTGTATTTCTTCATTTGTGGGTCTCCCTTGCATAACAGGTTCTACTTATCTATGATTTTATTTTCTTTTTTTGATCAGAATCCTAGGAAGGATTTTTGATCAGTACTACTTTATGATATAATTTGAATTCTAATAATGCTATGTCCCCTTCATTCTCAGGAAAGTCTTAAACTTTTTTCTTCAAAAGAAATTCTGTTTTATAAACACACAATACCCATACACATGTGTTTGTATGTCAATCCTCTGGTAGGTTTTTTTTTGTTTTATTGTGTTTTTTTAAATATAGCTGTAATTCTCTAATTTTACTTAGGTAACATTCTTTTTTTCATTATATTGACCTATTCCAGCCATGAATAGTACATAGTTTTACAATTTATATTTGTATTTAAATTTAAATTTATACTTGCAAATAATTTTCTATATCCACATTTATTAGAGTTTGCAATTTGGTAGATTAACTTCATAATATTTTTATTATATTTATTTTGTTTTTATTTATATTATTTATATTTATATTTATTTACTTACATTTACATTTTTAATAAATTCCCCCCTCTATGTATATATATATATATATATATCCCTTCTATGTTTTATTAGTAATAAATAGAAAAGCTTATACCAAAATAAGTTTACTTTTGTTTCCTGCTACTTTAAAGAAGCTAAAGGCTTTTAATTTTTTTTTAATTGAAGGTCAGAAATTCTCTAAGTAAACGATCCCATTACCCCCCTCCTGATAAAGATACTTTCCTCTTCTTTTCCTACTGCTATTCTGCTTTTCATCTTTGATGTCCACCTGATCCACCTAACTTTCACCTGTGGCTGGAGCATATACACAGGCCACAGCCTACTAAGCCATTTTGGCAGATGGGCTAAACCAGGTTGAGGGTAACCAAGGGGTCTCAAACCTACTGGTGAAGGAGGGGGTGTAAGACTTCTCCTGGAAGAATGGGCAGATGAGAACAATTTGTTCCGAGGGATGTAAAGGCAGCAGGCACTGCTGAGCACTTCAAGCTTGGTTAGACATCAAAGACACCAAAGTCACCCACTGCATGCCTTGAGCCACAACCAGTCATCTTGTCTCTGTCCTGACACTGGGATGTGAAGACTCTGGAAGAAAGAGAGAGGCTGACGACTTTGTGCATTTCTACCTCACTTAAATCCAATGTGTGCATGAATCAAAAGACATCAGCCATACCATTTTACCATTTTTACCTATTTTAAAATCCTGTGGTAAAAGACAAGTGATAAAGCAGCAAGTGCAGATACACTGTGAATTGTAGTTCTAATAGAGGCATCCCAGGCCATAGGATCAGCAGCAGCAGTGGGATGTGGCAACTTTTTAATGACTACCCCATCACCTTCTGGTGTGAGGAAGAAGTTAGAAAAGGTGCCTAAAGATCATCTGCTTATCCAATCCTGGTCTGATGAATGTTTCAAGCAAGAATCCCACACTGTGGTTGAAACACAAAAAAAAGGTACAAAAATTTCTGCAAAGATGATTCTACTTACCATTGGTAAATGTGTGCACACTTATAGACAACACAAAATCCAAGAGACCTTGGGGCAGCTACATGGCACAATGGATAGAACACTGATCCTGAAGTCAGGAAGACCTGAGTTCAAATCCTGCCTCAGACACTTAATACTTCCAGCTGGGCAAATCCCTTATTCCCAATTGTCTCAGCAAAAAAAAATAATAATCCAGTAGACCTCAAAGAAAAGCAGCTCTTGTTATGAAGACCTCCACAAGAATGGCATCCAAACAGGATCCCTCAGTCAACAAAGATGGAGAATGAAGGTCAATTTACTGAAGTTGGAACAGGATAGGCATTTTTCTGGAGTGGTCATAGTGAAGGAGAGTGCCATATAGCTGATGTAGACCTTGCAATCAAATCTAATCTAGTCAACAAGCATATATATCTTCTAAAAGGAGTGAATGACAGGCTCATGACAATTTAATTACCATTTGCAGGAAAATGCCATGCTACCATCATCAGTGTCTATACTCCAAAAGATGAACCCTAATGGGATCAAAGAAACATTTTATGATGACCTGGAGACCCTTATCACCAATATGCCAGAAAAAGACAAGCTTATAATTCTGGGTGACTTTAATGCTAGAGTAGGCTCAAATTACCAGACATGTGCAGTCCATGGCAGGAATGGAGTTGAAAAAGCAGCAACATTGGTCACTTACTACTGAAGACTTGTGGATCTCATGATCTTCTCATCACTGTCTTCTGATTACCCAAATGCAATAAAACTTCATGGATGCGCTATTGCAATAACCATTGGCATTTGATACACTGTGTTATTGTAAGGAGAAGAGACAAACAGGATGTGAGAGTGATGAAGACAAAGTGTGAGGCACAGTGCTGGACTGATCATAGATTTATCCTCACCGGCTTAATATTCTCATTCATCAAAAGCCACAAAGCAAAATGACTACCAGAAGACTTAATGTCAACAGATTAGAACACTCCTAGAAAAGGAAACTGTTTGTTGTTAGCTTGAAAGGAAAGTGTAGCCAATATATGATTGGCAACAATGTAGCAGAAAAAAGTGGGCAGCTTTCACAGATTTGGTGTACAGCCCTGTATTTGCTTATCTGTGTCAGAACATTGCAAACATCAAGATTGGCTTATTGGAAATTACAAGGAAATTATTTAAATAGCCCCATATTAGAAAAAGAAATAGAACAAACAATTAACCAACTCCCTAAGAAAAAATCTCCAGGGCCAGATGGATTTACATGTGAATTCTATCAAACATTCAAAGAACAATTAATTCCAATATTATACAAACTATTTGAGAAAACGGGGACAGAAGGTATACTGCCAAATTCTTTCTATGAGACTGATATGGTGCTGATAGCTACACCAGATAGGGGGAAAACAGAGAAAGAAAACTATAGACCAATTTCCCTAATGAATATTGATGCAAAAATTTTAAATAAGATATTAGCAATGAGATTACAGAGAGTCATCCCCAGGATAGTACGCTATGACCAAGTAGGATTTATACCAGAGATGCAGGGCTGGTTCAATATTAGGAAAACTATCAGCATAATTAATTATATTAATAACCAAACTAACAAAAACCATATGATTATCTCAATAGATGCAGAAAAAGCATTCCATAAAATCCAACACCCTTTCCTATTGAAAACACTAGAGAGTATAGGAATAAATGGGCTTTTCCTTAAAATGATCAGTAGCATCTATTTAAAACCATCAACAAGCATCATATGTAATGGAGACAAACTAAAACCATTCCCAATAAGATCAGGAGTGAAACAAGGCTGCCCACTGTCACCATTACTATTTAATATTGTATTAGAAATGTTAGCTTTAGCAATAAGAGAAGAAAAAGAGATAAAAGGAATTAGAGTAGGTAATGAAGAAACCAAATTATCACTCTTTGCAGATGACATGATGGTATACTTAGAGAACCCTAGAGACTCAACTAAAAAACTACTAGAAACAATTTACAACTTCAGCAAAGTTGCAGGATTCAAAATTAATCCACATAAATCATCAGCATTTTTATATATTACCAACAAAATTCAGCAGCAAGAGATACAAAAAGAAATTAAATTCCAAATAACAGATGATAGGATAAAATATTTGGGAAATCTTTCTGCCAAGGAAAAGTCAGAAACTTATATGAACTAAACTACAAAACACTTACCACACAAATAAAATCAGACCTAATTAATTGGAAAAACATTAAATGCTCATGGGTAGGCAAAGTGAATATAATAAAAATGACAATACTACCCAAACTAATCTACTTATTTAGTGCCATACCAATCAAACTCCCAAGAAATTATTTTACAGATCTAGAAAAAATAGTAGCAGAGTTCATTTGGAAGAACAAAAGGTCAAGGATTTTGGGGGGATTAATGAAAAAAAGGCAGATGAAGGTGGCCTTGCTGTACCAAATCTAAAACTATATTATAAAGCAGTGGTTATCAAAACCATTTGGTGCTGGCTGGGAGGTGGAGCGGTCGATCAGTGGTATAGGATAAGTTATCAGGACGATCTAGGTAGTAACTTTAGAAATTTGGTGTTTGATGAGCCCAAAGACCCCAGCTTCTGGGATAAGTACTCACTGTTCAGAAGGAACTGCTGGGAAAATTGGAAACTGGTGTGGAGGAAATTGGGGTTTGACCCATACCTAACACCACATACCAAGATGGGATCTAGATGGGTTCATGATCTGGATATAAAGAGTGATGTTGTAAGCAAATTAGAGGAACGTAGTATAGTTTACCTCTCAGACCAGTGGAGATGGAATGGGTTTGTGTCCAGGGAAGAACTGGAACTCCTAATTGAACACCAGATGGATGGTTTTGATTATATTGAGTTAAAAAGTTTCTGTACAAATAAAACTAATGCGGACAAGATTAGGAGGTAAGCATCAAATTGGGAAATCATCTTTACATTTAATGGTTCTGATAAAGGCCTCATTTCTAAAATATATAGAGAATTGTCTCATATTTATAAGAATTCAAGCCACTCTTCAGTAGATGGGTGGTCGGGGGATATGGACAGACAATTTTCAGATGATGAAATTAAAACCATCTCTAATCATGTGAAAAGTTGTTCCGGGTCACTGTTGATCAGAGAGGTGCAAGTTGAGACAGCTGTGAGGTGCCGCTGCACATCTGTCAGATTGGCTAGAATGACGGGAAAAGATAACGATGGGTGTTGGAGGGGATGTGGGAAAACTGGGACACTAATACATTGTTGGTGGAGCTATGAGCGGGTCCAGCCATTCTGGAGAGTAGTTTGGAGCTATTCTCAAGGGGTTGTCGAACTGTGCATGCCCTTTGACCCAGCGGTGTTTCTGTCGGGCCTATATCCCAAAGATATCTTAGAGGATGGAAAGGGACCCACATGTGCAGGAATGTTTGTGGCAGCTCTTTTTGTAGTGGCTAGAAACTGGAATCTGAATGGATGCCTATCAATTGGAGAGTGGCTGAATAAATTATGGTATATGAATGTTATGGAATGTTGTTGCTCTGTGGGAAACGACCAGCGAGACGATTTCAGGGAGGCCTGGAGAGACTTGCATGGGCTGATGCTGGGTGAAATGAGCGGAGCCAGGAGATCATTATACACAGCAACAACAATATTACATGATTATCAATTCTGATGGACATGGCACTCTGCAACAAAGAATTGTCTCAGACCAGTTCCAATTGTTCACTGAAGAAAGCCATATACACCCAGAGAGAGGGTTATGAGGTGTGGACCGCAACATGGCATTTTCATGCTCTCTATTGAGGTTTGCTTGCATTGTGTTACCTTTCTCTGATTTTCTTTTTTTTCTTGTAGATAGGGTTTTTCTTGCACAACCTGTCAAGTACTTCAACATTATTAACATGTAGTGGACTTCCTGCCATCTAGAGGAGGGGAAGGGGCTGAGGGTAAAATTTGTAATGGAAAGCTTTGTAAAGATCAATGCTGGGGAACTACCCATACATATGTTATACAAATAAAAAGCTTTAATAAAAAAATTTTAAAAAAATAAAAAGGAAATTATAAGGAAATTTGGCATCTGCTAAAGGAAAATGAGAACTCCCCAGGGTTTACCAGCAGGATAATTCATCCATCTCTAATAAAGTAGTATTTAACTATCAAAAGTAAATTACAAGCAAAGCTTAGAAGGATGCAATATTCTTGGCTCAGTAAAAAGACAGATGAAATTCAGTTTTGCACTGATAGTAACAATCCAAAGCACTTTTGGAATGCCCTAAAAGCTATTTATGGGCCAAAGACCTATGATGCATTTCAATTACTTAATTCTGATTGATTAGTGATAAAGACATGATCCTAGAGAGATGGGCTTAACACTTCCATAGTGTTTTCAGCAGACCATCATCAATCAAGGCTGAAGTCATTGACTTTTTACCTCAGGTTGATGTCAATCCCTTCCTAGATGATGTTCCAACTGAAGAAAAGGTTTTGAATGCCATTAGGCTCCTTTACTATGGCAAAACACCTGATGCTGATTCTATTCTAGCTGAGGTTTACAAGGTGAGAGATCTATTGTTCATACAAAAGCTGATTCAAATTTTCCAGGTTATATAGCAAAAAGCAGTTATCCACCAGAAGAGCAAGGATGCCTTCACTGTGCATTTCTAAAAAGGTGAAGGAAAAAGATTGTTAGGTGATGAGGGAAGGGGTGTCTCGGTCATTTCTGGAAAGAATCTTGTCAGAATTCTCCTTGATAGACTAATCTTTCTCTTGGAAGATGGTCATCTACCTGAGAGCCAGTGCAGCTTCAGAAAAGGCCAAGTAATGATCAAGATGGTGTTTGCTGGCCAACAATTCCAGGAGAAATGCCAAGAGCAGAACAGAGGTCAGAGTACATTATTTGTTAATCTGACCAAAGTCTTTAATATTGTCAGTTGTGAGGGCTTATGGAAAATTGCATAAAAATCTGGTTGTTCAGAGAACTTCATCAGTATTGTATGATATTTTCATGATAGAACACTTGCCTGGGTTCTGGATAATGGACAATGCTCTTACACTTTCTCAGTTACTAATGGAATGAAATAAGGCTGTGTGCTTGCTCCCATGATTTTTAATATTATGTTTTCAGCCATGTTTTCAAATGTATTCGATGAGGACAAACAGAATCAAAGTCAGCTACTGCTCTTATGGCAAATTCAACTTGAAAAGGCTACAAGAAAAGATCAAAGTGGAGGGAGTATTGGTACATGACTTTTTGTTTGCAGATGATTGTGCACTCAATGCAGACTCTTTAGGTGAGATGCAACGAAGTATGGATTGGTTCTCTGTTGCTTGTGTTAATTTTCACTTAACAATTAGCACCACGAAAACACAGGTACTCCATCCACCCCATCCACAGCAAATGAGTTACAGAAAATGGAGAAGTTTTGCATTCTATGGAAAAGTTCACCTACCTTGGAAGTATATTCTAGGGAGTACACGGTGTTAATGAGATTGACATATGCATTGCCAGAGTTCACTCAGGTAAAGCTCCAAAGGAAAGTGTAGGAGAAGAGGTATTAGACCAATTAACAAACTGAAGGTCTACAGAGGTGTTGTGCTCTCCTTATTGTTGTATGCTTGTGAAACCTGGACAGTGTACCAGTGCCAAGCCAAGAAACTGAATTGCTTCTATTTGAATTGTCTCAAGAAGATTCTGAAGATCAGCTGGAAGGATAAGATACTAGACATTAACTCTTTCTGCAACTAAACTGCCAAGTATTCACATAGTCTGAGTGTCAAACTTATGCTTGCCTAAAAAATATTTTATGGAGAATTCACACAGGGCAAGCACTTACATGGTGGTCAGAAAAAGCAACACAAGGATGCTCTCAAGGTCTCTCTTAAGAACTTTAAAATCGATTGTATGTCATGGGAGACACTGGCACAAGACTGTCCAGCATGGCATGCCCTCAACAGAGAAGGGCTGTGCTCTATGAGCAAAGCAGAATTGAAGTAGCTCAAAAGAAATTCAAGATGTATAAATTTAGAGACTCACGACATTTGTTCTTATGGACTATTTGTGCCCAACTTATAGTAGTCTTCCAAGCTTGTTTTGGTCCGATTAGCCACTGTCAGACACTGCAACTTTACTCTAACGTAGTGATGTCATTTTGTTCCTCTTCAAGAATGAAGAAAAACAACCAACCATTGCTGAAAAGAAAATGAAATAGATAAACATCCCTGGAAAGCGTTATAAGACCTAATAAAAGAATTAACTATATATAACTATATATAAAAGAAAGCTTAGAACAGAAAGTTGAAAACTTTGGCAAAAAATCTTCTAGAATTGTTTCCTAAGAGTTTCTTACTGACAAGATTTCTTTATGTATTAGGATTTTTCTTGATTGTATATTCCCTTAGTCTCTCCATTATTATTATTTTTTGCCTATTTGTTTTGTTTTGTCCCCATTGATATTTAATTGTTACATTTCTTTTACTTATTTAATTACACTTGTCACCGGACAGGAGGAAAAAAGCTCCATTTTAATAGGTATCAAAAGAAGTTTGTTAGAGTGATGAGTAAAGTTTATCCATGTTCCACATGAAATAGTTTCAAAAAATTTTTTTATTCTGTGGTCACTGACCTAAAAGGGAAGCTGTAAATAGTCATTGTAGGAAGTTAGTAATAAGACCTTTGAAGATGTGTCTTTTTTTCTTCTTTTGAATGTAATTCTTCAATGATTCATCTAGAATATTTCTTACCATTTTTGAGGTAATGGTAAAGAAATGATTGCATTTAGATGTGATCTTTTAGCTATTCATTTCCTTAAAAGAGTTCCTGAATTTGCATTTAAAGATACGAAAGAGATAATAAAGGGCAACAGAATTGCCTAAATTCACGTATGGCAAAATCAGAACTAGAATCAATCCAGGTCGAATGCTATTTCCAATATTCCATAATTCCTTCCATACTTTCTCAGGATAGCTATCAAAGATATGAGACATTTTCAGTCTATAAACAACAGGTTGAAAATAACCTTAAAGTTACTTATTGTGTATACATGAATGCATGTGTACGTGTGTGTGTGTGTGTGTGTGTGTGTGTGTGTGTTTAATGTTGGTCAATTTATGCTTTCTTAAAACTTGTTAGAAAAAATGGAGGATTCACTCACACCAAAACAGATAAAACAGATTGTTCCCTTTTTCTTCTCAGGTTGGCTTAAGATAAAACATAACATTTAGCACAGAAATTATGAGATTCATTCTGAGTAACCAAGCAGGTCTTCCCAATAAAAATTCATTAATCAATCAAAAAACACTTATTAAGTACTGACTATATATATATATATATACATATATATATGACATTGTGCTAGGCTCTGGTTATGCAAATATAAAAATGAGACAATACCTGATTTTAAGAAGGTTACATCCTACTAAGGAGTTAAATACAAGATTGATGATAGAAAGATAGGTAGACAGACAGATAGATAGAATCACTATCACATATATGTAGCTATAACTATTTATGTATATAGACTATTGGTCACTAAGTCTAGTCATAAGGATATTTTTTAAGAAGCATGAAGAGTTAACACCACAAGGAAGATAATGATGAATTTTTTTTGGAAAGTTGTGATGATATATAATTGAAATTTCTTGGAAAGACATTGGAGAATGAGTAGACATTCTGTAGCTGATCTCATTCTGCTAATAAGGTGGTGCAGGAAAGCTTTATTGATTTGTTGAGAAACTATTCAAAAGGCCTTGGCCTTCTGGTGTCTCAACCCATTTTTCATGACTTCTTGATGTTATTGTGGTAAAAGAAAAGAGACAATGATATAAGTTTCTTCACCATCTGAGTACAGTTTGTGGCCCATGAATTTAAGACTTAAATTTCAGTTCTTTGCTTGACATTTCTTCTTCAACTGAGGTGAAGAATATTAATCAGGATGTCATGACTTTGTGAGTTTTGAAGGGATAAGAGAACAAACTATTAGAGTTCCAGGAGTCTTAGAATCCAAACCAGGTTTTACAGCCAGCCCAGCATTGATCCTCAGAGTAATGAAGAAAAACATTCAATATTCAGCCAAGAGGTACCTGAGACAAGGACTTATTTGGATATGAACTTGATGGAACCGAAGTTATTCAGAAAATGTATTACGTCTTTTCCCACTTTTTTACATTGTTTACATGCAAAGTAGTCTGTTGTAATCAATACCAAAGAAAAACTATAATTGTTGGAGGAATGGGTAAACGTTGTTGAAGCTCACCTGTAGTTATTTCAATAATTTTACACTCTCTAGAAAAAATGGATAAAGACATAAGAGATTGGGATGGTATGGGAAGAGAGTGCTCTGAGGCTTTGGGAATAATATTTATTCCTCTGTTCTTGTTATACTATCTAAATAAATATCTCTTTGTATAAAAGCTATTTGATATTAAAAAGTTAAATGGAACTGAACTGCTAATCTTTGGTGGTGAACAGTGGAGAGAACATACTGTAACACAGACTCGAGAGGAAATACTCTACTGCCTTTCAAAGGTATCCCTAAAACAATGAGTGACCAATATAACAGCAGACTGAGACCAGCATACTTGCTACTTGCAAAACAAATACACATTGATAGTGCTCTATCAGCTGAGGGAATTAGTTAAGGTCTCATGAAGAAGGTTGCATTTGAGCTTTGCTCTGAAGACAGAGAAGTTTTCATAAGATGGTGGTAAGGGAGATGCTATTATAAAAAAGGGGACTTACTGGGCAAAGACAGAGAGGCAGGTCATCAAATAATGTGTATAGGGAATAGCAAGTAAAACCATTTGGCTGAAGGATAAGGTTTGTGAGGAGAAAATATAATCAGACTCAAAGATATTCTGGAGCCAAATAATAATAGGCTGCTTAATGTCATGAGGAGAAAATCTGATTTTATCCTAAAGAAAACAAGGATCTATAGAAGCACATTGAAATGGTCAAACTGGAACTCTGGGAATATCAGGGTTTTTTTTCAGTTATATGAAGGATTAAACAGTTTCTTCCAGACTGGAATTTGATGGTCAGTTCAAAATCCTGGTAAAATCTGGTGAGGGTTGTAATTATGTGAGTTGTTGCATAAGAGGAGAGAAGGGCAAAAGATAGTGAGTTTTGTTTTGGGCACATTGCATTTGGGAACTGTCTTTGGGAAGCTAAAAGAGATAGGATTAAAATAAAAGATAATTGGTTCTGGTTCAAGTGCATTGTGTTTGAGATATCTTTGGGATTTCCAGGAAGAGATATACAGGAAGCAATTGGAAAATCGGGTCTAGACTTAGGATTGACTATAGTTTTAGAAAGTGCTTCCATAGAAAAGTAGATAAGATCATTGGAGTCAAGTGTGCAGAAAAAGAGGAATAGCATCCTAGGGTACTTACACACATAGAAGGAAGGGAATGAATGATGATTCAGAAAAGAATATGGAAGAGGATCATTCTAAAAAAAATTAGAAAGAAAACCACAATAAATCTTTATCATAAAGACATATGGAGTAGAAAATATTCAGAAGAAGATGGTGGTTAACCACATCAAATAACAAAAAGAAGCCAAGAAGGATAAAGATTGAGAAAAAGCCATTGGATTTAGCAATAAAAAATAATTTTATGAGTTCGGAGAAAACATTTTCAGGTAAGTAATAAAGGTTGTTGACAAGGGATTGGTGTTGGGGGGAGGTGTAAGAAAATGAAGGTTAAAAAGTATAGACAGTTTTTCCTAAGAGTCTGACTTTGAAAGAGAGCAATAGTATAGAATGATAGTTTGAGGGAATGGTAGGATCAGGGGAAAGTTTTTATTGATTAGAGTGATATAGGTATCTTTGAAAGCAGTGGGGTAGAACTTGTTCTGAGATCACTTCCCACTTGATCCAATATAGGTGCATAGTTATTTGCGTATCTCTCAGGCCATTAAAATATGAGCTACTTAAGGTCAGGACAGAAACAATTTATTTTTCCTTCTTTGTATTCCTAATATTTATTACAATAGATAATGAGCTCTTTGAGAGAGGGGACTAGTGGGGTTTATCCCCTTTCTGTGTATCTTCACTGTTTGGCATACTACTTGGTACATGATTGGTGCTTAACAAATGACTGGCTGACACATTATAAATAAATAGTGTGAGAGAAAGACAAGGAGAAGAAAGAAGAAGAGAAGGAAAAATAGAAGTAGGAGGAAGAAATATAAGAGGACATCACTTTCCTGGAAGAGATGGAAGTGGATCAAGGTACTAGCAGATGAAGTTAGAATTGGTCAAGAGCAACCTCATTCTCCAAGACTGAGGCAAAGAAAGAAAAGATTAGAGAAGATACTAAGGTGATTTGATTTGGAGATAAAAGTGAGGAAGAAAGGGAGCTTAAACAGACAAGCTTCTTTTTTTAAACAATGAAGCATGAAAAATGGATCTCAGAAAACAAAGGATTTTGAAAAGTCTCTGTTGTTGTGTAGAAGAGTCAGTTAGGGAAATATAAAAAACCTGGTATATAGGAGCAAACTTGAGATCAGATAACATAAATATGATTGTAGTGAACTCAGTCAGCCCAATTAAGTGGCATATTACCCAAGTTTGAATGAAAAAGGTAAATGACAGAGTTGGGGTTTAGAGAATGTTGGGTAGGTATCAAGCAATGGAGCAAGGCATTAAAGGAGAGTGTAAAATTGAACCAATTATTTAAAAGGTATTGCTCTAAGGGACAAAGGTAATTTCAGAGCAGAGGAGTCTGAAAAAGTAAGGGGAAAAGTGACTAAAGATAGTGGTAAAGATGGCAAATAAGTTTGTGGAAAGAGGAAATTGGAAGAACTGTGAAAGCTGGACAAATATGGGATATTAGAATAATTTTTGTTATAGATTATAAAAATAGGATAATTTTGGATAACATTAAGATCAAAAATGTGATATGTTCATCCCTATCAGGGTCATCCTCCTAAATAAATTCTCCCAACATTTCCCCTCCAAAATAGCCTTAAAATAGCATCTAAAGTAATCAAATCTGGAGTACAGAACAAAAAAAAAGTTGGGGTGAGATATTTTCCTGGCCTAAGAAATCTTAAGAGGTCAGCAGAAGAAATCTGTGACAATGAGATGGAGCTTGTCCTAAATCCACATACACAGCAGTGAAAATAGTAGTAGCAGCAGCAGCTTCAAGAACTTCTGACCCAGAGATGGAAAGAGGGTTGAACAACTGTTCAAAAAAATATTATAGGGGACCCTTTGCTAGCTAGCATTGAGTACAACTAGTACTGATGGACAACTCTATTGTCAATAAAGAGTTCTGTGCCACAATTTCAAGGTAAAAAGAAGTGCTGGTAGTAGGTCACAAATTTACTCATAATATTTTTAAAAGTCTATAAGTTACTAAAAATGATCAGTGCTTTCCTCTACCTCCACAATGACAAAAGGAGCAATCCAAGGTCAGAAAGAAATCTACCAAGATTTTATTAAGATCTTACTATATTCTAAATACTTGATTAAGCACTAGGAATGCAAAGAAAGGCAAAAACATTGTTCCTTCCCTCAAGTACTTCATATTCTAATGAGTGAGGCAACATGCAAACAGCTATGTGTATATATATATATGTGTGTGTGTGTGTATGTGTATATATATGTATTTATGTATAATTTTCCACTAAACCTCAAAAACACTTAATAAGCTAGGCTTTTCTTTAAAAAAAATTATTTTCCCCAAAATATATGTTAAAACAAGATTAACATTTGGTTTTTTTTTCAAATTTTTATTTCCATATTTTCTCCTTCTCCTCTCCCTTTCCTGAACAATGAACAATCTGATATAGAATATACATGTGTGGTCATGTAAATATTTCCATATTAAAGCATTTTGTATAAGAAGATACAAAAATGAAAGGAAGGAAGGAAAGAGGGAAGGAAGGAAAGAAAGAAGGAAGGAAGGAAGGAAAGAGGAAATGAAAGAGGGATAGAAGCGAGGGAAGGAAGGAAAGAACAAGGGAAGGAAACAAGGAAAAAAGGAACAAAGGAACAAAAGAAGGGAGGAAGGGAATGAGGGAAGGAAAGAGAGGGAAGGAAGAAAGGAATGAAGGAAAGAGGGAAGGAAAGAGGGAAGAAGGGAAGGAAGGAGGGAAAGAAGGAAGAAAGGAAGGAAGAAGGGAAGGAAGGAAGGAAAGAAGGAAGCAAAGAAAGAGGGAAGGAAGAAAGGAGGGAAAAAAGAGACAGACAGACACCAAACACCTACTATGCTACCCCTGTTCTGAATAGTAGGAATACATAAAGAAAAAGATAAAAAATATTCCCTGCTATCAAGGAGCCAGTATCTAACAGGAGAGAGACCCAGAGAGACAGACAGAGAAAGAGAGAACGAGAGAGACAGAGACAGAGACAGAGAGACACAGAGAAAGACAGACAGACAGGCAGAGACAGGGACAGAAAGACACACAGAGAGAGACAGAGACAGAAAGACAGTCAGACAGACAAAACACACAGAGAGACAAAGATAGAGACAAACAAGAGACGGACAATGCAGAGAGGGACAGAGACAGAGAGGCAGAGAAGAGATAGTAAGTGAGATAGACAGACAGGGGGCAGAGGGAGAAGAGAAGAGAAGAAAATGCTTCAGTCCGTATTCAGACAATATCGTTCTTTCTCTAGAGGCAGATTGCATGCTTCATTATTTGCCCTTTGGGATTGCTTTGGATCATTGTATTTAGGCTGGGTTTTTTATACCTCCAGTCCTATGGCACTGAACCATTCCAAGGATTGATTCCTTGCCTCCTTAAACTTATAACTGGAACTCAAGCTTGGCATTTGTCTAAGATTCTCCTTATTTGTGTAAAGCACAATTTCTTGATGTTCCATCCCAGCCTACAGGTCAGTATCATTTTTGCCACAACATCCTTGAGGTATATGCCTAGGCAATAGAATCTTCAGGTCAATGAGTATTGATAATGTCTTCTTATAAACAATCAATAGAGGATCCTCCCAGCATTCTAGAAGACTTCCTCTGGTTCATTCACCCTCTAAAGAATATCATTCCAATAACAATTGTCCATCTTCATTATCAATAGAGATCAGTACTCCTTTTCAAGCTCATACTCAATGCAGATAACTCTTATTCCATGTTTAATCTTTATGGGTATCATTCTTACATCTGTCAATCATTTTCCATTTTTTTAGTTATCTGTCATTTTGATCATTTAAGAATGTGAGCAATTGTTTGTTTTAACTCAAAAGTCTTTCTCAGAGTTCAATCTGAAAAAAAGAGCTATGTGTTTCTAAGTGATTTACCCTTAAGTTTTAAATTGTTCTTTAGATTCCTATTGCTTCTCAAAGGCACATCTGGCCCTGAACAGTCCACATTTTTTTTCTCCCTGGCCGAGGGATTGGAAGGGATGAATTACAAAGAGCATTAAAGTAGGAAGGAGTATGGTGGCTATGTTCTTAAAGGTCGGAGTTTATGCATCCTTAAAAAATCACTCTGAAGAAATCACCTCTGAAGCAAGCCAGATCATATTGGGGGAAAGGAGGGAGGGTGGAATTAAATTAAGCAGCTTTAATGTCAGCAAAGTAGCACAGGCTAGAAAGGGAACCACTGCGGTGGATGGGCCTGGCGGCAGATTGATGGGGGCCTGCTTGGCAGCTGCACAAGCACTATTGGTTATCAGGCCCACCTCCAAGGTGTTTTGAGAACTTCGTGCAAATGTGCTAGCATCATGTTTTAATTAAACATTTAATATGTATCATGCAAATTTATTGATTCTGCCAGGAAAAAAAAAACAAGCTGCTATCTGCAAATTTCCTAATGTATGCTTCATGTGGTGCAGGAGCGGAAAATGACTCGTAACATTTGGACACCCTGGTGTAGTAAAAAAAAAAAAAAAAAAGCCCTGGCCTTGAACCTGAAGCCTGTGTTCACATACTGTAGGAGAAGGAACTTGGGAGCTGGACTCAGTGAACCAGGGCTAGAATCTTCCTTTGTGACACTGGACAAATCAGTTAATTTTTCTGAGTTCACACTTTGAGAAAATGTGAGTAACAACAATATATTATCCACCTCAGAGAGTTACTATGAAGTTACTACTATGAAGTAGTGAGATAAGGTGCTGTAATAGTTAAAATTCTATAACAATATGTTAGTATGATTATAATATATGTCCTTATTATTATAAATTGTTGTCATGACAAATATCAGTTTCCAATCTGACTTCCTGGGCACAAATGGCACTGTAAGAGGTTGAGGGGCTTGAATGGGAATAGGAGGAGGAAGGAGGTGATTAGAAATAATCATCTGAAAAGAGTGACTCACCAACAGTCTGTCTAGTAAGGAATGACTTTTTTTCTACCAAATTTGGGCAGCTAGGCAGCACAATGGGTAGGATTGGTCGGGAGTCAGGAAGACTCATCTTGAGCCCAAATCCTGCCTCCAACACTTCCTAGCTGTGTGACCCCTAAACGAGTCACTAAATCCAGTCTACCTCAATTTCTTCATCTGTAAAATGAGCTGGAGAAGGAAATGGCAAACTACTCCAGTGTCTGATTAAAAAAACAACACCAAGTGGGGTCACAAAGTGTTAGAAACAACTGAATAACAATTTTTTTTGCCAACAGCAATTCTAAAGCTACCTCCTAAAGATATAGGCTATATAACAATAGAAATAGCACTGGTTTTATTGTCAAAGTATCTGGCTCAGGTCCTGGTTCTCTACTTCTTTACTATGTGACACTGGACATATATTTCCCCTTTTTAGGCCTCAGTTGCTTACTCTGTAAAAGGATAATGTAAGATTAAATTACATATCTTTTCCCATCCTAACTGTGATTATCCAGGAGTTACTTTTCCCCAGATATGGCCCTATTACCAGAAATAACAGAGAATCACAAACCCCACTATACTTTAATATCAAACTAAATTCTAACATCTTTAAAAATACTTTGCATTCAATATGGAATGGTTCTCCTTGACAGGCATGCCCTTATCCCTACTGACTCTTCCCCAGTTCTCCAAAAATAGACTCCTACTACTGAAATGTTCTACATGTCTGTAGATAATTTAATAATTGTTAGGAATATTGTTTTCAGCTAAAACACAAAGGAATTAAATTTGTTCTGCTTGTTTAATAGAACATAATACTAGAACCAATAGAGGAAAGATGTGAAATGGTGAATTTGAGCTTGATGTCAGGAAAACCTTCCTAACAATCTTAGAGTAAAGTAAAACTTGCTAGACAATTTTTTGGTAGCATGTACAACATACTTCTTATTTCCAACAAATGGAAGGGAGTTCTTCCTCACTTATGACCACTTCCAATTGAAATAGGGTTACTACTCACTTCTTGAGATGTTGTGTAGAAATTTCTGCTCAGTAATGGATTTAATCATTCAAGAAGCAAACATTTCTTAAGTTTTTTCTGTATGTCAAGAGTTAAATGAAAATCCCTGTCCTCAAGGAGTTGACAACCTATGTGGATATTAAGTATCTTCAGGATAGACATTAAGTAATTAATTAGGGAGAATGCTCACAGCTAAGTGAATTGGGAAAGGCTTCCTGTTGAGGGTGACACATGAACTGAGCTTTGGAGAAAAAGTAGAGATCTTAAGAGGAGGTAGGAAAAATATTATTCAAGTGGGGAGGAAGATTTAAAAAAAATAAGTGAGAATGAAAAAGTAATGACTTCCAGGCATGGGGAGACAGGTTAGGCAAAGACCCAGAGATAGGAGTTGTCCACAAAAACGAAAAGGTAAAGTTGGCTGAACTCTAGGATGTATGAAAGGAGTAACTAATGCACAGGAAAGCTGGAAAGGTAGGTTAGAACCAAGAGAAGAAGAACTTTGAAATGTCAGAGATGTGTATATTTGATCTGAGAGGTAATCAGAAGCCACCGGAATTTATTGAGCAGGAGGGTGCTTTAGAAAAATCACTTTGGTTGGTTTTGGTTGAACAAAGTTTTTGTTTAGTGAGAATTCCCACCAAAACACTAGAAGTTATTTGTCTCATGTGTAACACGTTCTTTGCACATGCTTATGCCCAGGCAACTGCAAACAGGCCTTCTAAAGGGAAGTGTTTTCCCACTTTGACTTAAGGATTTAATCCATCCTTATCCATTTGCTCATTTTCAGAACTCATGGAGGTTTGGTCAATGCAGCAGAATTTTACAGGCATTATGGTCTACTGGAGAGTATGCTGACCTGGACCTTATCTCCAAGGCTCACTCTTCTAAGTTGCTTTGTATCTGGAGCAAGTAACTTGCCCTCTGTAAGCTTTAGTTTTTTCTTCATAAAATGGGTTCCTTCATTTTTCAGATATGAAACCTAAGGCCCAGCAAGAGAAAAACCACTTTTCCAAGTGAAAGAATTAGAATCTAAACTCAGGTTCTCTATCTACAAATTCAATTATCTTTCCATTCTACCATTCTACCTTTCAAATCTCACATTTTGGGATTATTCTCAATCTTAACTGAGTTAACAGTAAATCAGAATCCAAAGTTTCTTCCAATGAGAATCATCAGAAGCTGGGCAAGACCCAGGATCATTATAACTAAAGTGTTACTTTGCTTCAACTCCTATCAAGATAACATAGACCCTTAGGACTGGGCTAAAAGTAAAATAGTCTCTTCTTCTTTAGAAGATCAAAAGAATATAGCATTTAAGGTATAAAAGAACTTAAGACACAACCTAGTCTAAAGTATTTAATAGATGAGAAAATTAAGCCTATATATATGTGTGTGTATACATTATATGTATGTGTA